>SJYV01053757.1:0-13902 GCA_006410875.1 Neotragus pygmaeus
AATTTCTGCTGCATTTTTAAGAACAGGATTATGTGATATTCAAAATTTTTAACTGGAGTACTTTCCATGAATTTCTATTCATGCAAACAACAGTGTACTTCTTAAAAATTTGAAAAATTTACTGGTGAAACACTCTGAGGAGTAATTCTTAAATAAGGTTTTAAAATTTTTCTTCCATTTCAGATATTTTCCTTTTCACTCCAAAATTATATATATTCCGCTACAGAATTTTTTCCCACTATCAGATTTCACAGAAACGTGCTTATAATTTCTTTCATTTCAATTTCTTCACTCATTTTAAAAAATAACCATGGTTCACATTTTCTCATAGTTTTATTTCCAAAGGTTTTAAAGTGATTATTTTTAAGAACAAGTTATTAGCTATATGAATTCAACCTTTCATTTTTTTTCAAATTTTGTTTTTTAATTTCATCTAATTCCCGTTTATTTCATGCTATGTTAAATTTCGTATTTTTTAAAATTTCCTAAAATATTTATTTTTATAGTTTAAATTGAAACTTAACACTACATATTTGCCTGTCAGTATAGTTTTCCTGTATTTTAGGAGGGTTGTTTCCCCCTTAATAGTATTATTTTCTAAATCACTCACAATTACAGTTTTAATTATCTCTAACCCAATAGATTTTAATGGCTTATTTCTTCCTAGGAACTGTTTATTTTTGTGTTATATTTTGTTGTTAATTTTTGGTTTTATCACACTGTGATCAGAGAAAACCATGGTATCTTTTGGCACATAACTTAATACCTGACAATATAAACAATTAAATTTGACATGATAAACAGATTCCTCACTCTATGGTAAATATTTCATTAGGATCTTTGTGTAGTTTATTTCCTCATATTGGATGTTTGATAAAGTGGCCTCTACTTCCAAAATAAAGAGCAGGTCTCTATTTTCTCAGTGGCATAGGTACATGTTGATTTCTATACCCATAACAAAATCACTGCAGATGGTGACTGTAGCCATGAAATTAAACGAGGCTTACTCCTTGGAAGGAAAGTTACGACCAACCTAGACAGCATATTAAAAAGCAGAGACAATATTTTGCCAACAAAGGTCCATCTAGTCAAGGCTATGATTTTTACAGTAGTCATGTATGGATGTGAAAACTGGACTGTGAAGAAAGCTGAGTGCTGAAGAATTGATGTTTTTGAACTGTGGTGTTGGAGAAGACTCTTGAGAGTCCCTTGGACTGCAAGGAGATCCAACCAGTCTATCCTAAAGGAGATTAGTCCTGAGTGTTCATTGGATAGACTGATGTTGAAGCTGAAACTCCAATACTTTGGCCACCTGATGTGAAGAGCTGACTCATTTGAAAAGACTCTGATGCTGGGAAGGATTGAAAGCAGGAAGAGAAGGGGACGACAGAGCATGAGACGGTTGGATGGCATCACCGACTCAACGGACATGAGTTTGGGTAAACTCCGAGAGTGGTGATGGACAGGGAGGCCTGGCATGCTGCAGTCCATGGGGTCACAAAGAGTCAGGCATGACTGAGCGACTGAACTGAACTGAAAAAAATTAATAGCTCATAGTCTACTATGCACGAAAAGGGATAACTTCCTTTACCTTCAACATAAAAAGCAGCCATAATGAGAAGTGATGTTTTTTCAACCACTTAAACAACCACCATCTTAAATGTTTAAAAAGCAGTTTACAGGTTAATTCATTGATATCTACATATTTCAACAATTTTCCTACTGTCTCCTATTCGGGGCAGGGGAGCCAGGAACTGGTTTAGTGTGTGTGAATGTGATTCTGCTGCCATATTACCCTTCCAACATTCTCTCTCATTTAACTGGCCCAGGTATAGAATGTACTAACTTAAAGTATTTTTCACTAATTTATTAGAAACATTATATGCCAGAAGAAAAGCAACATTCAAATTTAAGTGACTTGGGAAGAGGTATTTTTAGAAAGGTCACACACACACACAGAGCTACAAATCATATACTTCTGAAAGAAATGAAATGTCCTTGAGCTGGGAATAAGACTCAGAACATGTTAAAATATTTGCTGGTCAGTTTTGTTTCCATCATAATATTGTGATTGTTAGTTTGAAAATGTCTAAGTAAGGGAATAATAGGGGAAATTATTTAGTATCTGTAGAAAGTCATTACTCCTCTCCTAGAAAGAATGTTAATGATAACTTCAAAGAAAATCAATGACATTGTCTTTAAATAAGCTTAAATTTTTGAATGCCTGGAAAATGTGGTCATGAAAGGTATATCGAGGCTGACAGAACTGTTATCTGTGTTTCAGTCCTGGTTCTAATACCTTCATTAGCATCTAACTTTAGATATTTCTCTAGACTTCTCTTTCCTGAGAGACTTTGCAATGACAGTGCTCACCATGGCACTAAACTCAGTTTTTGTGACCCTAAATTTGCAAATGATATTGTTCCTTATTTCAGGTGCTACTTATTAACAGTCAAGTGTCAGACAAAAGAGTTAGGTAGTGGAATACAGCATGAAAAGCAGGTTATGGTGCCATCTCCAAGAACTTGTAGCAAATAGTTCATCATTTTTTCACCTCAAATAGGATGATTAATTTATGATAATTATTCTTATATGCTTTTCTTGTTTATATGATAGCCATTTTGTTCTTCTTTGGGAATTACTTAAGTAATAAAAAGAAAAAGAAGAAAATCAAATGTTTATTTACATCCTACAAGCCATAGTACATGGCCAAAAGATCACATCTTACTGTACACCTAACAAAAAGTATAGTCCTCAGCTCCACTTACATCTGTGGTTATTAGAGTTACTTTAAATTTTAATTGAAAATGTGTTTCCTAAAAATAAGTTAACTGAACATATTGTCCTTTATTTTATAAAAAATCCCAACTTTCCTTTATGCCAAAAGTATCCAGAGACTAATAGCAAAAGTAAAAGATAATTAAGCAGGGCCATTTAAAATAAATGGGATTCAAAATGGATCACGTGATTGATTATCTGATTAAAATTAAACAATTAATCTGAATATGACTGACGGGAAAGATGCTGAAGGAACAATTAAAAGAAAGTAACTTTGATAACTTCAAACAGGTTAGGTTTCTTTTTATTTTCCATTTGCACTTTGTTATTTATACCTGCAATGTGAAACCTTATGATCAGTTTCTCATCTCTCTTTATGGTGTGGTAACAGGGAAATTAATTGTTAATTGGTCAGTGCAACTGTACTCATTTACCTCTTACGTCTGTGTCTCTTCCTTCTTGATTTTAAATTTCCCTGTGTTTCTCATCAGAGTAATTTGCTGCCTACATTAGTAAAAACAGGATGCTATAGGGATAAATGTACTCTTCTCCCTTTTATTTCAGATTATTCTTCCTACATGCTCCAATTTGCATAACTTTATTGTTTTGTGGATTCTAAGCTTGTGAATTTATTACCAAGGCACCTGCCAATGTTACTGTGTTTAAGGAACTGTCAGCAGTTTCTATTTTGGGATTCTAAGTTGGCTACAAAAATTCACTCTGGGCTCAATTTTGGCATGTGTTATAGGGTAACAAACCCAAAGTGAATTATTTTTAGAAAGCGGGGAGAGGGTGGAGGGGTAATAGTTTTTTGGTTGGCTTTTCTTGAGGTACAGAAATATAAAATAGAAAACAGAAGTTGATGGTTTCAGAAGAATTCAGAAAGATTAATTCTCTTGGGTTTTTCTGAAGCAGATATCCTTTTCGACCCATTAGTCTACACTGCCAACACATGCCTTGTGAGATTACAGCATAATACTAAAATTATCAATTCTATTTGCATGTGAGATATCTTCCATTAATGTCAATAATGGGACAGCAGCTTCAGGAGAAAAAAAAACCCACCCTTTAATGAAGATTAAATAGGATCAACAGTAAGTTTCAGGTTCCTGAAAAATGACTAAGAATCTGAAGTGACTTACTAGAGTTCACATGCACATTCTCCCTACCAACCTCTACAAAATACACATATTCACAAGCATCACAAAAATGTCATTAACCTGTGAACACTTGGAGGTGTCAGAATACCAGAGACCAATATTCATTCAGTGCATGAACACTGAATCATGCAATTCATTCCATTCCCTCTTAAGACCTTACTACCAAGTGGCCTTCTGGTCATAGGTTGATTTTCCCTGTAGAATAACTTCCATTGAGATAGCACTAAGTAGGTTCACATGTGCATTCTAAATAAAATTAGCAAAAACACTCTATTTGTAAACCAATATATTTGCATTTTGGTTTTTACATTTAATATCTTGCGAGTTTGGTTAATACAAGCCTGTCCTTACATGAGTGCTCTAATCCAAACACACTATTCAAATAACGGTCTCAATCTCCACTGTGAAAGCTCACATTTAGAACCTGTGAGACCAGCTATGACACATAACAAGCACTTAATAAATGAATGAGTAAAGTCAGTGACACACTGTGAAAGCCCTTGAGGGTAGCTGACCTCTTCTAGTATAACATGTAAATTGCTATGTGGTTTTCTCTCCAATTTCAACAGGAACTAAAGTTCAAAGTGAAAAATAGTCATGGTCTTAAGTTTTTACAATTTCATTTTATTTTAATGAACTACACACACACACAAAAAAGCAAAGCAGTTTCTAAACCATACCTCATTTCCACTCTGATCTTTTCCAGTCATAATTACTGGTTAAATAAATATTCATTAAACCATGTTAGATTTTTTTTCCTATTTGTATGACAGCCTATTGCTGAAAGGGACCTTAGAATTCTTCTAACACAACCTCGTTTTTTACAAAGCAGCAAATTGTTGTTATTATTTCATCTAATCCCACAGCAATTAAAAAAAGGAAGTAACTACCAAAAGTAGATTAAAATAACCAATAAGTTATTCTGTACTAATTAAAATCAGGAAGTTCAGTTAGTTTGATGTTAGGAAACAAAAAAAACTATTTGAGAGAAACTCATATATATTTTTTATGTGTATCCAACTTTTGTTGGTATAGGCTTTTCAACTTTACCTTCAATTTTCTGGTTTATTAATAGTTTTAATTAGCCTTTTCACATTTACATGATGATAATAAAAACAGCAAGTTCCTCAGAAATGTGTGTTTCTAAGCATAAAAATGTGTAGGCCAAGTTTTGGCTTTTAGTATTAGGTTTAACCATAGGCAACTCCTTTTTCTGTAGGTCAAAAATGGTCAAATATCAGACATTTAATATGGTGCAAACTAATATTTACTTTAAAATAAAGTTTTTCATTGGAGATTTTATGATAGCATAATATTTTGACGAGTATATCTAAGTTCTCATACATAAAATAGTAAGATTTTTAGTTACTAGATTTAATTTATAGCAAATAACTGTTATCCTAATAAATACGTTTATTTTCCTAAAATCAACTATTTGTAATCATATATGAGCCCCATGTACTAATCAAAAGTGAAAAACAGGTATTTCTTTACTAAAGTCAGTCCAGTAAATAGAAGGTCAGATGTAAATGATTTCAAATAAACATAAATATGCTGTGACATATCAATATGAATGAGTCATCAACACAAGGGAAGAAAAGTCCCTCAACTCTTAATTGTTTTTACAGATGCACTGAGGTATGCAAAATCATAAGAATATGGTGAAATGATGAAAAATAGGACATTGAGGGGAAGATCTATGTTTACCTGAATATCCTGTATGCCTTAATCATTCAATTAACTACCTAACATCAGCTTTCCTTTAGATTCCAATGGTAAAGACCTCAGGTTTCCACAAAATGTCCATGCTCTACAAATATTTAGAAAGAAATGGCTTGCAAAGATGTTTCCATCAAAAAAACATAGTCTACACTTGTACAATTGTTAACTATCCTTTTTTACAGAACTTTAAAAAAATCTGAACAATTTAAAAGGCCTGAAAAATCCAAAACATATATTCATTTTGATGACAGATGGACCACATGCATTGTGAACATGCTCCTCTTCCTAAACAGACCCTTTGTTCCAGGTACCAAAAACATGACAGCATGCTTTGTTGCTTGATACAAAATCAGAAATATTTAAGTGGTGAAGAGGAATTGACAACCTTCAGTTTCTAAAGAGAAAGTGAAGCATCCACTGAATTTGCATAAAATAGCCAAGAAAATAATATACTTTTAAATGTCTATTACAAATTTACACTTCCTTTAAGCCTCCCTTAACCAAAATAATTTGTAAAAAATATAAAATCCTGAGTGCTGTCAGCTCTAAGACAAATATATTATTTTAGAAAATTTTCTACACATATACATTATTTGAAGAATGCAAGTAGGAAATTTCAATTTAAAATATGTTCAGGAAAGTAAAACAATTACCAGACAAAAATGTAATTTGAAATAAGACAATAACAGGTCTTTATATTGACTATAAAAAATAATATTAAATAAATTAACCATGAACAATTTCACTTCTGCTATATCAGAAGTACACTGGCCCAGTGTGTCACCTGAAAATTACTTTCACTATTTACAACATCTTTGTACTGAGAACAAAAAACCCAGCTGAGTTTATCCACTTCATCAAACACCATTAATTACAGTTAACTGTTGAATATCAGTGAGCTTGAACTACATGGGTCCACTTTTACTCAGATTTTTTTTTTTTATAGTAAGTACAATAGTACCACACAATCCATGCTTGCTGCAATCAACAGATAGAGAAATGCAGATACGGCGGAATCACCTATTTGAAGGCCAACTGTAAATTATGTGCATATTTTCCACTGCAGGAGGGAGTCAAGGGTCAACTGCATCAGTTCAGTTCAGTTCAGTCGCTCAGTCATGTCCGACTCTCCGCGACCCCATGAATCGCAGCATGCCAGGCCTCCCTGTTCATCACCATCTCCCAGAGTTCACTCAGACTAACGTCCATCGAGTCCATGATGCCATCCAGCCATCTCATCCTCGGTCGTCCCCTTCTCCTCCTGCCCCCAATCCCTCCCAGCATCAAAGTCTTTTCCAATGAGTCAACTCTTCCCATGAGGTGGCCAAAGTACTGGAGTTTCAGCTTTAGCATCATTCCTGCCAAAGAAATCCCATAGCCAGTGACAAAGTTAAACAGTTATTACAAAGGACTAGTTCTGCCTATATTATACTAGGCCATTGTAGTCCATGGTGTCACAAAGAGTCGGACATGACTAAGCGACATCACTTTTACTTTCATGTGGTTTTACATGACACTTACTCCTTGGAAGAAAAGTTATGACCAACCTAGATAGCATATTCAAAAGCAGAGACATTACTTTGCCAACTAAGGTCTGTCTAGTCAAGGCTATGGTTTTTCCTGTGGTCATGTATGGATGTGAGAGTTGGACTGTGAAGAAAGCTGAGTGCTGAAGAATTGATGCTTGTGAACTGTGGTGTTGGAGAAGACTCTTGAGAGTCCCTTGGACTGCAAGGAGATCCAACCAGTCCATTCTGAAGGAGATCAACTCTGGAATTTCTTTGGCAGGAATGATGCTAAAGCTGAAACTCCAGTACTTTGGCCACCTCATGCGAAGAGTTGACTCATTGGAAAAGACTCTGTTGCTGGGAGGGATTGGGGGCAGGAGGAGAAGGGGATGACAGAGGATGAGATGGCTGGATGGCATCACTGACTCGATGGATGCAAGTCAGAGTGAACTCCGGGAGTTGGTGATGGACAGGGAGGCCTGGTGTGCTGAGATTCATGGGGTTGCAAAGAGTCGGACACGACTCAGCGACTGAACTGAACTGAACTGAACTGAAGTGAAATATACTCAGACTTGAAATTTTTATATGCTTACTTGAAGCAAAATACATGTACTATAATTCCAATAAAATATAATAATTTAGTTAATATTATTGAAATAGCCTTCATATTCAAAGGTATACCTGCTTCTGCATAAACTAAGTCTCTATTTCATCAGGGAAAGAGACTGAATCATTGCAAGTGATGGAAATTATTTTTTCTGTCTTAACCTGTCTCTAGGTTTTTAGAGGTGACAAGAGTAGGAGAGTAATGGTAATTTTCTTAAATTCCACATATATACATCTCTGCGTCAGACATACTAAATAGTTGCCTGTCTCCTATATTTTAATAATCTCTCTAACTCATTTTGCTAATACTTTAAATAATAAGTACATGCAGTGATTATACAGAGTTTAATCATGTTCTTTCACTAAATTGCTTTACTTCCAATTGTTCTGGTAACTCGCAATGGTTAACTTGACAAGAGGAAATCAGTACTATCAAAAGAGAATAATTAAAAATCACCATTTTTTCTTGATGTCAATAGAGAAAAACAGACCATTTTTGTTGTTTTATTCATTGCTCTAGAATTTAAAAATTAGGGTTTTATTTCAAAATCACTGAGCATCGAAAATTAAGGTAACTGTAATATTTTCTTCATTTACATGCTTTGTCTTAACCTTGACATGCCTTGTCTTATTTCATCTCTGAGACTTAACATTAGTGGGTCATTTTTATTACCTCTTGGTATTTGTTCCTTTCCTCTCAGACAGTGATAAAACTTGTAGGTCAATTGTCCCTAGCAAGCATGAAAAAAATGTAGCTTTCTACTTACATTTATGCTAAGCTTTGCAGTTTATAGCATTTGGAGAATGGCAGAAAAGGAAAAGGGCTCATTGTAACTTTAAGACTTTATCAGTCAGAAAAGGAACTTTATACTATTTTCAATTTGAGCTGCAACAATCTGTGGTATTTTAGCATTTGGCATGGATATCTCATGTCACTTATCACATTATACCCTGCATAATAATTATTTCTGTAAATACTAAAGTCATTTTAGGGACCTCTAAGCTCCATAAGGGCAAGAGCTATTTCTTATTCATCTTTTTATGCTTTACAAAAATGCTCCTCAGATTTGAGGTGCACACAAATCACCTGGGATTCTTACTAGAATGCAAACTATTAAGACAATATTTCTGGGATGAGTTCTGAAGCCTTGCAGTTCTGACCTACTGCAAGGTTATGCTAATCCTCCTGGTCTGAAAACCATCCTGTGAGTAGCAAGGGCATACAGCACTTTACACAAACCATCAACCAGTTAAGGGTTAGTTTTGGTAGAAATTTAACATTACTGAGCACCAAATGTACCAAATACAGTTGGTAGTTCTCACATCCTTATGAAGTGGATACTATTACTATCTCCATTTTACAGATATAAAAATTCACCATTAAGAAGTGAAGTAATACGCCTAACTAATGAACATAGTTTTGCCTGATTCAAAGGCCTTGGTGTTTTAATCATAACAACACAATTCCTCATAGCATCTCAGAGCCATAACAAAGAAGGTTGTCCTGGACACACTTTCTCCCCTTCTCTCTCAGGGAAAATCTTCCATCCCTCTAGGCCCAGCAAGATGACACTTCTTTGACTTCCCTCCACTGTGCATAATTTCCCGGCTTCCCCAGAAACTTTTTACTCTATAAGTATAGCACTTACCTGACAGCATTACAGTTATCTAGGTGGGGTTCTCTGGTCTTCCCTGCCAGGTGTCAAAAGTTTGAGAGTTGAAACTTGATCTTACTCATTGTTGATACCCCAAAACTTGGTGCAGGGGTGCTTTTGAAAGAAACATGGCCCAGGTACCACTCCCAGGGACTCAAATTAGTCTGGTTTGGGCTAGAATCTAGGCATCAGCATTTTGATAATTTTTGTAGTATTTCCAATGTTTTCATTATTATATTTTTTACAGTGCCCTTGTGATCAATGATCTGTGATATTACAACTGTAATTGCTCTGGGGACTACTGTATTTGCTCTGGGGCACCAAGAACCATACCCTCATAAGTCATCAAATCCAATAAATGTTGTGTGTGTTCTGGCTGCTTCATTTATAGTCTGTTCCCCTTTCTCCCTCTCTGGCTCCCCAATCCTTGAGACACAACAATATTGAAATTAGGCCACTTTATAACTCTACCATGGCTTCTAAACATTCAAGCAAAAGGAAGAGTTGCACATCTCTCCATTTAAGTCAAAAGCTAGAAACTATAATCAACCTGAGTGAGATGGGCCAAAAGCTAAGCCTCTTGCACCAGAGTTAGCCAGGTCGTGAATGCAAAGATAAGTTCTTGAAGAAAATTAAAAGTCCTACTCCAGTGAACACACGATGATAAGAAATCAAAACAGCTTCATTGCTGATATAGAGAATGTTTTAGTAGTCTGGGTTGAAGATTAAACCAGCCACAACATTCCCTTAACCAAAGCCTAATCCAGAGAAAGGCCCTAACTCTCTTTGATTCTATGAAGGCTGAGAGAGGTGAGGAAACTGCAGAAAAAAAGTCCAAACATAGCAGAAGTTGCTTTATAACATAAAGAAAGAATCCATCTCCATAACATTAAAAACACAAGGTGAAATAGTAAGCGGTGATGGAGAAGCTACATCAATTTATCAGAAGACCTAACTAAGATAATTAAAGAAGTTATCTATGCTAAGTAATGGGTTTCCCAGTTGGCTCAGAATGGTAAAGAATCTGCCTGCCAATGTAGGAGACACAGGAGATGTGAGTTTGATCCCTGAGTTGGGACGATCCCCTGGAGGAGGAAATGGCAACCCAGTATTCTTGCCTGAGAAATTCCATGACAGAGGAGCCTGATGGGCTAGAGGCCATTGGGTCACAAAGAGTGCTACTGAGCATGTACACATGCATGCCAAGTAATAGTATTTCAATGTAGGCAAAATGGCCTTATATTGGAAGAAGATGTCATCTACGATTTTCATAGCTAGAGAGGAGAAGTCAATGCTTGGCTTAGAAGTTTCAAAGGATAGGATTATTCTCCTGTTATGGGCTAATGCAGTTGGTGACTTTATATTGAGGCCATTGCACATTCACCATTCTGAAAATTCTAGTGTTCTCAAGAATTTTGCTACACCTACTCTGTCTGTGCTCTATAAATGGAAAAACAAAGCCTGAATGTCAGCACATCTGTTTATAACATAGCTTATTAAATATTTTAAGCCCACCACTCAGTAGAAAAGTATCCTTTAAAAATATTACTGCTCATCGATAATGTACCTGGTCACCCAACAGCTCTGCTAAAAATTTACAATGAGATTAACATTCTTTTCATATCTACTAACACAACATCCATTCATCACTCATGAATCAAAGGGTAATTATGACTCTCAAGTCTTACTTTTTTTAAGAAATAAATTTCATAAGGCAACAGCTGCCATAGGCAGTGATTTCTCTGATGAATCTGGGCAAAGTCCATTGAAAACATTCTGGGAATGAGTCACCATTTTAGATGTCATTAAGAACATTTGTGGGGGTGGTCCTAAGATGGCAGAGGAATAGGAAGGGGAGATAACTTTCTCCCCCACAAATTCACCAAAAGAACATTTGAACGCTGAGTAAATTCCACAAAACAACTTCTGAATGCCGGCAGAGGACGTCAGGCATCCAGAAAAGCAGCCCATTGTCTTCAAAAGGAAGTAGGAAAAAATATAAAAGACAAAAAGAGAGACAAAAGAGGTAGGGATGGAGCTCCGTCCCTGGAAGGGATTCTTAAAAAAGAGAGAAGTTTACAAACACCAGGAAACACTCACTGCCGCGTCTGTGGTAAGCCGTGGAACCACAGAGGGCAACATAACTGGGAGGAAAAATAAATAAATAATTAAACCCCACAGATTACGTGCCCAACGGTAACTCCCCCAGTGGAGAAGCAGCGCAGACATATGCATCTGCCACTAGCAAGTGGGCGCTGGGCAGGGAAGCGCGGGCTGCATTGCTTAGACTAAGGACCGGCCTGAATGCCCCGAAGGCAATCTGAAGGAACTAACTTGGGCTAGCAAACCAGACTGTGGGATAGCCACCACCCAAAAAGCCCTAACCTAAGACACCGTAAGGCCCGCCTACAGAACAAACGACTGGGCAGAGCCAGCTGGCTGCAGACCACCCCCTCCAGTAACAGACAGCTAGAGCCAGAAGGCGGCAGTCTCAGCCCCAGAGAGGCATTATCTACCAAACTGCAATCAGGTTTCCTTGCTAACTAAGACTTCATGGGATTCTGGACAGTCAGCATCCGCCTGAGAAGGTACGCTGATTGTACACCCAGAAAACTGAGCGGCACGGATGGGGGAAGTGATAAGTCGCAGTGACCACGCTCGCCAAACACCTGGTCACCTGAGCTGTTCGGATCTGGGAAGGGCACAAAACGCAGACCCAACTGAGTCTGCGCCTCTGAGGACTACCTGAGTACCTGAACCTGAGCGGCTTAGACCTGGGAAGTGCATACAACCCAGGGCCAACCTCAGACAGTTCCCGGCAGAGCAACCTAGAGCCTAAGCAGTGTAGACAGGGAAAGCACATACGTCATGAGTGGGGGCAAACCCAGTGTGGCCAAGACACTGCAAACACACGCCAGTGTTATTTGTTTGCAGCCTCCCTCCCTCCCCACAGCACGACTGAACAAGTGAACCTAAAAAAGTGTCCACCACCGTCCCCTTGGGCCAGGGCAGAAATTAGACACTGAAGAGACCAGCAAACAGAAGCTACAACAGAGGGAACTTCCTTGGAAGTGACAGGTGAAACAGATTAAAACCCTGTAGTTGGTACTGACTACATAGGAAGGGGCCTATAGATCTTGAGAAATATAAGCGGATCAAGGAACTATCCGAAAATGAACTGACCCTACACTGCCCACAACACCATCAGAGAAAGTCCTAGATATATTTTTACTATCATTCTTTATTTTCTTTTAATTTTTTAAAATTTTAAGTCCTTTATTACTCCTTTAATTTTCATTTTTATAACCTACTATTACTTTGTAAAAAAAAAAAAGAGGCCCTATTTTTTAAAGCAAACTTTATATATATATATGTTTTATAATTTTTGTGACTTTTTTTTTCTTTAATATTGTATTTTTGAAAATCCAACCTCTACTCTAGATTTTTAATCTTTGCTTTTTGGTATTTATTATCAATTTTGTATCTTTAAGTACCCAATCTTCAGTACCAATTTTCACTTGGGAGCGAGATTACTGGCTTGACTGCTCTCTTCCCCTTTGGACTCTCCTTTTTCTCCACCAGGTCGCTTCTATCTCCTCCCTCCCCCTCTCTTCTCTACCCAACTCTGTGAATCTCCTTGTGTGTCCTGGACAGTAGAGAACACTTAGGGAACTGATTACTGGCTGGATGTGTCTCTCTCCTTTTGATTCCCGCCTTTATCCTTCTGGTCACCTCTGTCTCCTTCCTCCTTCTCCTCTTCTCTGTATAACTCCATTAACATCTCTGAGTGGTCCAGACTGTGGAGCACACATAAGGAAGTGATTACTGGCTAGCTTGCTCTCTCCTTTTTGATTCCAACTCATCTCATTTGAGTAACCTCTATCTCCCTCCTCCCTCTTCTCTTCTCCATGTAACTCTGTGAACCTCTCTGGGTGTCCCTCACTGTGGAGAAATTTTTCATCTTTAACCTAGATGTTTTATCAATGGTGCTGTATAGATGGAGAAGCCTTGAGGCTACTGTAAAAATAACTGAAAACCAGAAGAGGAGGCTTAAGTCCAAATCCTGAGAACACCAGAGAACTCCTGACTCCAGGGAACATTAATCAACAGGAGCTCATCAAACCCCTCCATACCTACACTGAAACCAAGAACCACCCAAGGGCGAACAAGTTCCAGAGCAAGACATACCATGCAAATTCTCCAGCAACACAGGAACACAGCCCTGAGCTTCAATATACAGGCTGCCCAAAGTCACTCCAAACCCACTGACATCTCATAACTCATTACTGGACATTTCATTGCACTCCAGAGAGAAGAAATCCAGCTCCACCCACCAGAACACCAACACAAGCTTCCCTAACCAGGAAACCTTGACAAGCCACCCCTACAACCTCACCCACAGCAAGGAAACTCCACAATAAAGAGAACTCCACAAACTGCCAGAATACAGAAAGATCACCCCAAACACAGCAA
>SJYV01053758.1:8415-18533 GCA_006410875.1 Neotragus pygmaeus
AAAAAAAAAAAAAAAAAATTAAATCCAAAGCACAGAAAGTCAAAGCAGTTTTTGTTTTACTAACCATTCTGGGGACAAAATAGGCTTTTGAGTTCCAAAACGTTGGTTTAATTTGAAGGACAAATTCTATGAGGTTTACACTATCAACAGGAGCGTAGGGAAGAATGCATGACTTCAGAGTTAGTGTCTCATCCCCAGAGGAGATCAATACAGCAGAATTGATGGTGGTGGCAAGGCATGTTTGAGGGAGGTGTCTGGGGAGAGAAGAGCAATTCAGCAAATTATCGGTGTGGGTCAGGGAAAAAAGGAGGCCCACTCCCCGGCCACTCCATTATGGGGTCAAATCCCAGTTGAGTGAGGGGGCATCTCTAAGCACAGATCTCCAGTTTGCATCCTGAGTTGAGGGTTAGTGTAACCCAAGAATGGAGGCGTGGAACAGCATGCAATCACTAACAGAAGGCTCATGAATGGACAGAAACCCCTCTCTATTCCTTCCAAAGTCAGAAAGGAACAGCGATCCCAAACACCAGCTATATTTTAATAGCACATAAAGAAGACCAAGAAATAGGACAGCACAAAGAAGCCAACGGAAAGCTCTCTTTCAAAAAAAAAAAAAAGATCTTCAAAGCCAAATGCTGTACAAAGATTAAGAAATGAGAATCTCCTTCACATTCAGAACAAGTAGGCTCTGGATGGCTTTACCTAGAGGGATTTCCATGAAGTGGTTGGAGTAGAATTTAAATCACAGTGGGTTCGGGAGTGTTAAGAAATGGAAGAAATGGATCCAATAAATGTAGACAATCTTTTTAAGAAGTTTGGCTATAAAGGGGGAGAAAAGGATGAGAAGAGATAAAAGAGTATGTGGCAAAGATAAAGGTTTTGTCCTTTTTTTTAAGATGGGATTGGCTGAAGTCCCTCTACACTCTGATAAGTAGAATCCCCTAGACATGAAAATCTGGAAGATATAGGAAATAGAGGAAATTGTACACATGTGGAGGAAAGAGAAGAGGAAAACCTCTTCTAACCAGAGGAAAGGTAGGATGTATGAATACAAATGGTCAGTTTTAATTAATATATATTGGAACACATAAGGATAAAAGGATAATTGGTCTGCTGAACTCTCTATGATTTGTGCTGATGGTGGTGAGAGGTAGGAGGAAGATGACCAACACCACAGAGACTAGTTGCTCCACCTATGAAGGGATGAGAGAAGACAGAAAGGAGTAAGAAGATGGGGTGAATTCGTGTGAAGCTGGGGAGAACAGAGGAAGAGAATAAACTGACAGCGGCAAGGCCAGACTTTGCTGGGAAAGGGTGGTAAAAACAATTGTTAGAAAATCTAGCTCTATGTTCTGAGATCAGTTCTCCTCTTCATCTTGGTGAACTCCTTAAGAAGCTTTCAGTAAAGCCCTTCACTATCTTCCAAGGCTTTCTGGGTCATGTTGCAGTTTCACCATGTTGAACTGTCCTCAAAGCAATTTACTCCAGGTTATGCAGGTAGTAAGATTTGGTGGTAGGAAATTAAGATCGTGCATAGTAAGAGATGAGATTGTGTCTGCTGAATACAAGGCAGGGAAGTGGTTTGGTCAAAGATTGGGAGAAAGTAGAGAAGTTTTCACATGAGTGTTGGGGAGAATGGCAGGAGTGTATAAGGGAAACCAAAGAATCATTGAGCTATACTGAGGGGTTCAGTTGAGACTGGAGGTCAAAACTTTACCACAGCAACCATCTGGACAGTGGTTTTTCTCTGAAAGTGCTTAGCAGTATGGTTGAAAGCAGGAGAAAGCACTCAAATGGATTAAGCATTGGTATCCTGCTGTGTAGGTGTTACGATTCTAACTTCCCAGTACTAGAAAGGTTCATGTCTAAGTATCCAATACTATAATGCCTGACAAATAGGAATTGCTCACTAGATCTTTATTGACTGGATGAACAGGAAAACTGAAAATACTGGTAAGAAGGTGTTGAAATAACAGGCCATGGTGTCCACAATTAATAGGGAAGGCAGTGGAGACAAGAGGGGGCTAAAAGGGGAAAAGTCAAGAGGATCAAAGGTTCCTCGGAGATTTCTCAGGTCTACCAGACACATGAGCAGTATCACCACTCAAGAAACTTTGAGTCTTAAAGCATCCCCAGAAGCTGATCCAAGAATCTATTAGGCCCAGTATTGACCTTTAGTTCTTACAGGAGCAACAGGCACCTCCTTATATACTATCATCCTTCAGTATCCATGGAAGATTGGTTCCAGGACACTCCCAACCTTCTGCAGATTCCAAAATGTGCAGATGCTTTAAATACCTTATATAAAATGGTGAAGTAGAGTCAGCCTTCCAAATCTGCAGATAAGGAACCTGTATTGGAGGGCTGTACATATTCCTCTTTACCGTATTCAAAACTCCCTTAATACAGTAGAAACTAATGCAACACTGTAAAGCAACTATATGCCAATAAAAGATAATTTAAAAGGAAAATAATTTCCCTGCATGTAATATCTTTCTCATTCATTCTTTAAACCTGCTGTTCCTCTTTGTTTATGAACTTTTGCTCTAGCTACCATAGGTTTCTTTCTTTCTCCTTTATCTCTCACCTCATTCACTTTCCATTTTCAACTGGTGAAAATAATCCTGGCCATAGCAGATATCATTAAAGATGAAAGTCATGATATGTCTGCAATGAAGATAAGGAAATCCTTACATTTCAAAACTAAAGAAGTCAAAGTCTCTTACAGTCAGTGAAAATGGATACATTTAAAAATAGTCACAGCCCATACCTTCTTATAATCAAACTTTATTTTGGCAAGTACTTGCATTCAACACACTTTCCATTCTTAGAGTATTGGTTATATTTTAATTATTAACATAAGTCTTTCTGCTATTAATATTTTATTGCAAATGCACACGATTTCTACAGTAGGATGAGTTGGGTAGACTTTTGAAAAGTAGCCCAAAGATGTTTACAGTAGTGTTCTGATGAAGGATTTGAAAAGGAACTTTTGGACTACAACCTGTTTGCTGGGGTTTGGCATAGTCTTGATTTCTGCTTGATTTTCCTGAAAAATCACAATAAATAATTTCAGGAAAAACAGTTGCCAAACTTTCTGACAAGACACAATGAATGGTTAAATTCTAAAAAGATCAACCAGCCATCTTTTGGCTCCCATCTCCTCTTTAAAACCAAGCTATTTTGAGAATTTCCATTCCTCATGCTCTTTTTCTTCCCAACCCTGACACTATTTGTATCCCCTCAGTGGCATTTTGTTTTTTTTTTTGACTCAGGAAAACTTAAATAAGTTCCAAGATTGCAGAAGAGCCTTATTATTTGATGATTGTGGGTCTTATCTGGGAAAAACTCCAAACATAGATTTGCCATTTTAAGCAATTCCTTTGAATTCCTACTCTATTATCAGCAATAGTTCAGTATTATTGGTTTATTATTGATTTTTTTCCTTCCATTTACATAACTCAACAAGGCACTCCAATTTTCTCTTCTCTCTTATGTTTTCTTAGTTTTTAAGTCCCTGGAGGACTACATTGTTTTAGCTTTTTGAGTTTTGGAGAACACACACACGTGGTACCTTGCCATTATCACAAACCCAAAATCTTTTCCCCTTCAGCACCACAACTGTTTATTCTTTATCATCTTCCTTCTTTCTCTTTACCCTACTTTAATATAATCAGCTGCCACATTCTGTCAATTTTCCCTTTAAACTCTATTTCAGGTTCATCTTTTTCTCTGACTTCCCACTGCCTGTCACAGGCCATCGAAGGTTCTTTTACACTCTCCCAGCCGGCTTTCCTGCACCCTCCTCCCCTCTCCACACACTCAGTCCACATGGCCCATTATCCTGCTTAAAATATCCTGTGAGGACAGGAAAGCATCTCCTATGCATCTGGACACACCTCTTAATTCTCACAGTCCAGCATGATAAATGTGACTTTCCTCACGTCATAAATGAGGAAGCTGACTCACCCAAAGGTTAAGCAGCTTGTCCCAAATCACCCAACTTGTAAGTGTTCCAGTCACTGGCCCTTAAATTTGAAGAGGGAAGAGTTGTCTGTATTGTAACAGAAAAATAAAGCATTAACAGAATGGAGATTTGATATTTACTCTCTTTAAAGTCAAAGAATTAGACATGTTACAATTATTACCACAAGGGCAATGACTGTCAAGAGATGGGGTTTACAACAGACAAGTAGAAATCAGAGAGCCTGCTCCCAAAGAATTTATAATCTAATTGGTCAGAGTATGCATCTAGTACATGCTAGATATACAGCACATGCTAAATAAATACTTGCTCAAGCCAGGACCAAGGAATGGAAGGAATTTGTTAGTCTCTGGCTTGTCATAAGATGCTTCTTAATATAAAGGGCTCTGACACTTCCTCCTAACCCAGTCCTAAAGAACATCAGAACAATATACTGTTGGGAAAAAAAAGAAGTGGAGATTACTGGGCTGCCTTCCAGCCACAGACCTATTTATTTTTCCCTAACAACAAGATAACTATTGCTGGATATTATTATGGGATTTTTCCATATATCATTTAGTTAGGACAGTGACGACCCATTGCAGCCTTTTAAAGTGCTCTGGTCTTCTGCCAGCTTACCTCATTCTACAATTTTATCTTTGGTTTTTATTTTTATGATTATTCAAACTTCCCATTGCCTCACCAATTCCTCATTTGACCACTGCTGCTGTGGACTACACACCTCGACAAAGACCCCTTGGAAAGGGTCTTTTTCACTTGCGGTGGGCTCCTTTGAAACAAGTTCTTGCTACGTTCAACATTTTGGCAAACAAGGACAAGTTCAAGGAAATTGGAGGCCGAACTCGACAGAGCACTGGGTGCAGCTGCTGGCCCAGCTGTGCAATGATTCTCAACTGGTCCATTACCTCCAAAACTCAACTATTCAGCACAGCCTTCCCTAGTCCAGCACTCCTGTTGGTCTAATATATTTGGCAACAGCCATTATTTCAGAAATGAATGCTCGTGTGTATTTATAGCAAATCGCGTGCCTGCTCTATCAACAATTAAAGAGATTAGGATTCAGCAGACATATTCCTCTAATTAGGACAAGATGGAAGATACAGCATGCAGAATGCTGCAGTTTGGTCAAGGTTTATTCTTTCTTAACAAGACTGCCATGTTGTCTCTCATCACTCAAACAGCCCCTCACTCCTAGGGCCACCCCATTCCCTGCATGACATTCACTGCGTCTGCCCCATAGAATTTTCTGGCAGGGGATTCTGTTTGCAACTGACATTTCCAGTTTTCCCTTCCTCCCTCCTTCAAACCACACCAGAGGCTTGAATGGACTGTTTCAAGGCTTGTTTTGAAAATAACATGGACAGCACCATGTGGCCACTAAGTTCATTCAGTTACACCCTTTCCCTGGAGCTTTGGTGGATGCTATAAGCTCACACTTACGTGGTCTCTCCTCTGAACAAAAGCCTGAACTCAGTGTCTGGGCCATAAATTTCATCTTGCCTCGCTCTTGCCCATGCATTATTCAAGCAATCTTCTCGGTGAAGCCGGCATGAGAATTTCCCTCTGAGTAACAATCAGTGAGTGCCTTCCGCACTGTTCTAACGGGAAATGTAGGCTATCTGAGAGAGTTCCACCCATTCGCAGTCTTGATAATGAAATATGATAATCTAATTTGGTAAAAATAAACTGTGAAATCAGAGATTTGAGGCAAAAACTTTAAAGATGCAATTCAGACGAGCAATCAATGCTTATTCAGTTTCTGTACTATCTCAGCTTTCTCCCTGTGCAGATGCTTAAGTGATGCTAAATTAAATAATTGACAAATTTTTAAAACTGCTGGAAATTACCATCTGTACTTAATTTTGGAATATAAAAAGGTCCATAGAAAACACCCTTTATGATTATTTTGTCTAATAACAGATATGAAACAATACAAACATTCCAGTCATAAAAATATAATGCATTTCAAGCAGTCTGGTTTACATATTCAAACAGTTTTTCAAAACAAAAGATCACAGGAGGAGTGAAAAGCTGGGTTACCAATCCGTCTTTTCAAATGAATGGCAAAAGAACTAAGTTTTCAGTTTAAAATCTATCCCTCTCGCCCTCACCTCCCCACAAAACCAAAACCAAAACCCCAAAAACTCACCCACAGGCTTCCTATAGACAGTAATGATCACATCACTTTTTCACATTTCTCTTCTGGATAAACCCTGGGCTAAACTGTTCTCTGTTAAGAACTTTATTAGGTTGGCATTCCATTTATACAAAATGAAGTCTAGGACTGTAAATAAACATGCTTGAGGCTTCCATGAAAACAGAGAAAGAGAAACAAGCTCCCTGCGTGGGAACACACTGGCAAATACGTGGATAAAACGAGCTGAAACTTACACCAGACTCTCCTCCCAGGTCCAGCTCAGCAGGAGCCCCTAAAGGTACACTCTAGATTTTTTTTAATCCATGTTCTGCTCTTCTCACTGAGGGGACTACTCAGGCACATGGTCAAGTTGCAATCAGCTTCTCCCTCAGTGATGTATGAGAGCTGGGCTGATTTATCTCGTCTTTCTGCAGCATATTAGCACTAATGTTCCTGCGTCTGCATCCTACCTTTCTTTAGCCGTAGCCCGGGCTTTATCATTGGTAATCTAAATTAAAGAGCCAGTGAACAGAAAAGGGTTGTTGTCCCCCACCCCTCCCTGTTTTCCATGAAACAATTGCCAGGCAGTCATTCCCCGACAAGGAGTCCACTGTTTATTCTATGGAGCCTCCTCTTCAGTATCCCATTGAGACTGGAAGACAATTGCCAAAGGAGAGGACCAGCGAGACTGTCTTGGCTCGGAGGTTTACTTATGACTTATTCTCTAAAACGGGGCAGATGGCCTCAGGAATTACTAGCGAAGGCTGTCATTTGCTGGGTTTTCCGTCCCGAATACAGAATTGACACTATTTACAACAACAGAGGAACTTGATCCTCCACTTACTGCCCAGGGTGCAGCACACCTTTCGGTGACTTCTCCCCTGGGAAATCTCTTCCTTTCCCCACTGATGTTTATTTTATACATGCTTCCGTGTTCAATTTAATGTGGCATATGAGTGCTATGATTTAGCAAGTTGAACACAAGAAGCATGAAGTCCTATAAAAAATGGAAGGGAAAAAAAATCAAATTATTGACCTTGTTATAACTTTCTGTCAACAAACTAGCTGAAGCAGGAGCACAATGCTCTATTTAATTCAGGAGTTGCCAGTTCCTGTAAGATACATTTAAAATTTTCTCCAGCTCCACAAATGTTTGGGAAGAGGAAACATATCAATAAATGTTCATAGGAAAGTTTCTGATCTCTTAAAAATGTTGCCATCTCAGCAGCACCTCAATGCTTTTAACTCAGGTTTCTAACAATTACTGGAATACTACTAGGTTTGTTTTCACATTTGAAGCAACAAAACTTCTTTAATAGCTGTTAGGCAGCAGCATTTGTGGGTAACTATAGTAAGTTTCATCTTTATTTTTGTGTATTTTGTTAAAACATTGTTTTAATAATTTTATACTTGTATACTGCATTTTTAACTTTGCTTTTGAAAATTAATAAACTATGACACAGACATATAATATAGACTTGCCACTTTTCATAGATTTAGAATATTAAATTCTCTGCTGCTGCTGCTGCTAAGTCGCTTCAGTCGTGTCCGACTCTGTGCGACCCCACAGATGGCAGTCTATTGGGCTCCGCCATCCCTGGGATTCTCCCGGCAAGAACACTGGAGTGGGTTGCCATCTCTTTCTCCAATGCATGAAAGTGAAAGTGAAATCACTCACTAGTTCCTTGATATTTGCATTGCTTCAATTTTTCATTATTAAAACTATGTCTCCTGTCAGAAACGCAAAATACTCACATTCTGGGCCCGTGTGTCCCCTCCAACCCCTTCAAAAAATTTTAATCTTGAACTCTCTGCTTCCCAGCTCTTCTCAGAGTTGCGGTCAAGACAGCACACTCAGGAGGATTCCTTGAAGACTATCCAGAGTATCAATTCTAGATTGCATCTCTGGGTTAAAATTTTCACATTTATATGAATTTCTACACTCTAGAACTTGTTTATATTGAACTGCCCCACAAACATCCAGGGTAATTATTTAAAATTTTAAATTTGGACTTGTCACTCAGTTGTTTAAAACTCTGCATAGCTTCCCGTTATTCTTAGGATGAAAGCCAAAATCTTTATCACGGCCTTCAAGGACTCAGTTCTATTTCACTCAGAAGATAAGCCCACCTTCCCAGAACTGACTGGCTGGGATTCAGAACCATCAATCAATCAAGTATTGACCCCCTGTTCTTTACTGGCCAGTCAGCTCTGAGCATGGTATCTGAGCACCAGTACGGGATGCTGAGAGAATTCCAAAAGCAAACATATAGACCTTTTCTTTTAGTTTGACAGTAACATACATGAATAAGATCTTATTAGTTCACATGTCAGCTTATAAACTATGACAAAATCAATATGAAGCAAGTCAGACTCAAACGTGCAAAGTGAAGATAAAATCAAGAGTAAAAACAATAAGATGAAATTAAACATTGGATAAATGTTAACTGAAACTGACAGGCTAGAGGAGAAAAGGGGAAATAATTAAGAAGAAGAAACTCCAAAATAAGTATTGCTCAAGCTTGGTATTCTTATGCTTCCAAGGTCTGTGGCTCACATGAGCTAAATTAGACTTAGGTTTTTTAAAATCAATTATTCCATGACTGTGCTTATGGGATTCTTCCTAAACAATTCCTAGATTTTCATTACATTACTGTTGATATTACTCTCCTTCAAAAGTTCTCTTTATTTTCCACATGAAAACAACTATAAACTTCATCAGTTTCTAAATAAGATGGCCAAGGAGTCCAACAACACAGAACCATGAAAATATGGGCTTTTTCATAGCCTGAAGATCTATTTTGCAGTTAACCAAGAGCAACATGATCTTTCATGCAACTTGTATGTAAGTTCATACATAAAATAATGTGAAGTCCCAAAGAAATATGAAGCATTCACTAACGAAACCTTGACATAGTCCAGTGTTTTAGGAATTGACACCACAAGGCCCCATGAATCCCACAATATGTCCTATTCTTCTCGCCACTGTTCAAATAATTTATACTATTAAAACCTCCCCTTGGAAGAAATTCTAAGACTTGAAACTAAACTACTGTGGTTCAACTCACAGCTCTGCCATTTACCAGCTGTATGATCTTAGGTAAGATACTTAAACTTATTGTAGCATGGGTGTGTTAAATTTATCTGTAAAGTGGGATAATGAGAGAGTTCTGCTTCCGGTCATGAATGTAACACCCCAGTTTATAACAATTATAAACTCCAAATAAAATATTAAAAACAACAACTATTTGAAGGCACTGGAGAGTGACCACGAGCAGGCAGAAACTCGTGGGAAGTTGACACTTGGAAGAACAGTGCTCCATAAATTACCCATTTTAAAAACTGCTTTACAACTAAGGGCGGGCCCAGTTGGTCAGTTCTGCAGGGTGGCTGTATCTCAGGTAGGAACTTGCCATCTTACTGGCTGGGGAATCAGAGGATAGAGTTCAGAGAGAAGACAGAAGCTGACAAAATGAAGGAGGAAATACAGAGAGAAAAGGAAGCTCCAAATTCAGTATACAAAATCTGACAAAATTTACAGCTGATGCCAACACTATATATATATGTGGAACAGATTTCAAGCAGCCCAGCTAAGGTGAAAAGAACTAACCAGATTCTGCTGCTGTCTGTCACAGGGAAGACATATTTGGAAATTGGAATTCAAGTTCCATTAATTTTAATTAATGCTCTTGATGAGTGTATAACCAAATTCAGAAGCTCTATAACATTCCACTCACAATGTCCACAGTACATTCCAAAATTACTAGTTATGCAAAGAATCAGAAAAATGTAACATCCTCAAAAGAAATGGTAATTCATAGAGACCAACTCTGAGAAGATGAAGATATTGGAATTAGCAGAGTTTAAATCTGTTATAACCGTGCTAAAGGATATTTTTAAATACACAGCAGAGAAAAGTAAAGTACAAAACAAGAGAAACATAGTTTGGATGCTTGGGGCTGGTGCACGGGGATGATCCAGAGAGACGTTGTGGGG
>SJYV01053759.1:0-13071 GCA_006410875.1 Neotragus pygmaeus
TTTTTTTTTTCTCCCTCAAAATATCTGAAAGCAGAAGAACAAGATCTAATATTATCTACATTTAAATAGTGAATCATATCAACTTCTTTTTCTATTTGATCCAACGATTCTGACAGCATATGTAAAAAAATTAAATAGCCATATATAAAGTGATAAGAGGCCACAGGAAAACAACAGGTTTGCTTGATGAGATTGCCAAAGTATGAGAATTCAGAGCCAAAATGATAATCAACATCCAGGACAACACAGGGAGGCCTGGTGAGTTTATGTCCAGCAAAACTCAGGAATCAAATCAACAGTGGCTCCAGGAAAGCTAGATACCATCCAAATGCCTCCAACGTCCAGACCACAACTTATCCATTTTATAAGTGAGAAAACTAATTTTTTTGCAGCTCAGCTCCTATCAGTTTGGTCAGATGACTCAGAAGTGCACGCTCAAAACCCATCCTGGGCATCAGAGTTCTTGGTATGTTGTCTGTCTAACCCCTACTCCCATTCGGATGTTTGCCTTCTATAACAGCAACTCAGATCTGTGTAGAGCACACAGCAAATCCTTAAATTCTAGATGACAGAAGAGAGGGAGGTAGTTCCCATTTCATAAGCATCTCATCCCTCACATCCACATGTAAAAACTGAAGCTATTTCACTTAACATGTCAATATTTACTCTTTCTCAGGGACACAAGCAGATAAAAGCTGCCTGCTGAAAGGTAAAGTTACAGGCAACATTTTTCTAAGCCATCAATCTTTATCTCAAGCAGCAGCATGATCAGAGTAAGTCAAATGAATCAAGAATGGTGCTTAAAACTTAACGCTTAGTTATCAGAGGCAACAAACCACTCTGAAGGTTACCATCTAATATTATCTTTAACAGTTATTTACATTTTTTATCTTTCGTAGTTATTTAAAAGAACAATTATTGTGCCCCATCTGTTTCTTTGAAGATGCCAGCAATAGTGACTCTTTAAAAAGGAAAGGATCTGTGGTGGGAGAAGAGAGAGCAGGCGAAGAGTCACAGCTCTGATCCCTGGCACCTGGGTAAGAGAACAGGAAATGGATCACAGATTTTTTAAAAAAAGAGGCAGAAGGACCAGATTCTGGGGGCTTATGGGATAAAAGGAAAATAAAAATGCGAGCCTATCCAACACCTAAACAAATAATTCTGCAGTTTAAGTCTGACTTCCCCCATCCTCAGAGACAATTGCTACTAACAGTTAATATTATTAAGCACCTACCACATGTCAGGCAGTAATGGAATACTGGCCCTACTCTGTCATCTATCACAGTAACATAATGAAGTGGGTGTTTTCATCCCCATCCTACAAGCACAGAGACAGGACTTGGGAGATGAAGGAGCTAGCTCGATGTGAGACCACTGGTAAGTGCTGGAGTCGCGCTTCATGACCGGGTGTCACTGAGTGCCCCCCTCAGCTGTGAAGCACTAACACCCCAGTTGCATGTGGTGCTGGCTGCTACTAAAGAGGCCTTCCCCTGGGCTCATGGGGGATGTCCGAAGGCTCCAAATGCTGGACGTGAAAGGCTGTTGCAGGCCAAGTCATCAGCAACTGCTTTGCAGGGGCGGAGAAGAGAAATTTGAAAGCGGCTGCAAAAGCAAACTGGGAGCCACTGTCCTCAGAACCACATGCATCCTCCTGCAGAGGCAGCACACCGCAGCAACCCCGGGGAGGGAGTGGATGGGGTTCGAAGGGGCAGGCTGGCCTGGGCATGCCTAACCACCTGCCCCACTGCCTGAAAGGCTAGATTCCAGAACAGCAGGAGGCTGGAGTCAGGAGGTCATTCCGTGAAGGAAACTGGTGGTCCTGCTAACCAGCAAACCACGTGTGATCACCTCCCCCAGAGATCAGCAAGACCTCAATCAGTCCTGAAGGTGCTCTCACAGGATTTGCTGGAAGATGACACCTACAGGACCAGGGTGGTGGTAGAACCAGAACATCAGTGGGCTAATAGTCACCCCTGCTCTCATTATGATGGAATTCTGTGTGACCACTTAGGGTACAACCAGAGACGCCTGGTCTCCAGTGGCTGAGAGAGCTCAGAACACTGTTGTGGCAATGCATTCGTTAGTCTGACACTTGAGGTTGACTGTGTGGCTCCACTTCACAGATAGGGAAACTGAGGCTCAGTAAAGGTTAAGTGGCTTCCCATCAACCCCAAGTGAGAGTTCCAGTCATCAGGCACCCAGCCAAAGATTCTTTCTCCTAGATCAGTGGTTTTCAAGTGTTTAAAAGCTCAGAACAGCTTCAGATGGAATTTTCCCTGGAAACTCAAATTAAGTTAGTCAAAAGTAGAACTCATCTGTCAGACGCAGTGGTGC
The DNA here is from genome assembly GCA_006410875.1 of Neotragus pygmaeus. Classification (NCBI taxonomy): domain Eukaryota; kingdom Metazoa; phylum Chordata; class Mammalia; order Artiodactyla; family Bovidae; genus Neotragus; species Neotragus pygmaeus. The sequence continues at coordinate 2,335 of SJYV01053759.1, forward strand.
AGCTCAGGATCAGGCCTCACATCAGCCACTTACAGTTGTGCCGTCTTGAGGAAGTCAGTCTCTCCGAGACTCAGCTTCTTCATGTCTAACGAGGGTTATACTGCCTCCCTCACAGTTGTTTATGAGAAATCAATGAAACTATCTCAAGTTCCCCAATGCTTGATCCGTGAAGGACATTATTATTATTATTGCTACCACTCTATCTATGGGTAGGAAGGATGCTACTATCATTCAACAGCTGGTACAATGTCATTTCCAATCACGATCATAAACCAAGCAGCANCAGTTGTTTATGAGAAATCAATGAAACTATCTCAAGTTCCCCAATGCTTGATCCGTGAAGGACATTATTATTATTATTGCTACCACTCTATCTATGGGTAGGAAGGATGCTACTATCATTCAACAGCTGGTACAATGTCATTTCCAATCACGATCATAAACCAAGCAGCAGAGTAGCCAAAGGTTAATTTTTAAAACTGATGCCAATCAAATTAGAGAAATATATATAATAGAGAAAAAGAAAGAAAAGTGTCCAGGCATGTTTAATTATATTCACAGAGTTAACACAGAGGCTGTGCCCTTTGCTCTGGCACCAGTGAGTCAGCCACATACACTCACTCTGCATCTTTGGCACCAACAATAATTAGGGACATCCATATTCATTCAAACACACTGGTGGCTGACCCAGATGCCAACAACAGATGTGTCGGGGCCAAAATGGGAAGTGGTAGAATACAGTGACAAGAATGCCAACATGCAGTTGGACAAAGAGTTTGAATCTTGCTATATTTGTCCTCCATGGGTCAGCTTCTTCATCTAAGGAGATGACATGTAGAAGTACCAGCCATCCCTATCAAAACGCAACACACACCAGATGAACAGGAATGCTTCTCATCCCCTCTAAGTTGCTAACTTTGGGGCCCCTTCCCTAACCAGCAGGAAAACACCTGATGATAAAGAGTCTCTATAAATGGTTACAGTACCCACAGTAATAACACTTGTAAATGTGCCAAGCCCTCCTTTAAACACGCTGTATAATGTTAACTCATTTAATCCTACCATAATCACAAGATTATAAAGTGCTGCTACCGTGCTTTAAAATTTACAGCAGAGGAAGCCAAGGCACAGAGAAGCTAAGAAACTAGCCCAGGGTCACACAGATAGTAACAGTAGTGTCAAGACTCAAACCCAGGCTACCTGGTTCCAGAATCAATGTTCTCATAGTACTATTAGGATAATGTTTCAGTTCAGTCGCTCAGTCGTGTCCGACTCTTTGTGACCCCAAGGACTGCAGCACACCAGGCTTCCCTGTCTTTCACCAGCTCCCAGAGCTTGCTCAAACTCATGTCCATGAAGTCAGTGATGCCATCCAATCATCTCATCCTCTGTCGGCCCCTTCTCCTCTCGCCTTCAATCTTCCCCAGCATCAGGGTCTTTTCCAATGAGTCAGTCCTTCACATCAGGTGACCAAAGTATTGGAGTTTCAGCTTCAGCATCAGTCCTTCCAATGAATATTCAGGACNACCATCCCCATCCTCACAGAGGAAGGGGGATGGAGGCCTGCTACAGGGCAGGGTCACATGCCCCGACTCCCCACACCTCTGAGCCACCATGCATGCTATTCCACCAAGCACACCCACACCCTTCCCTGTCCTGACCAGATCGCACAGCAGTGATGCTTCAAGGCCCCCCCAGACCCTAGCCCACCTTCCCCACCAGATGTGTCCCTACTTCACCCTAAAGCCCCGCACCTCCTGGCCTCCTCATCTGGCATTACTCTGTCCCTCATGGACAGACACCCAGGCTCCCTCCTCACAGTCCCCCAAGCCCCTGACCCGGGACCAAGTACACAGCAGGTGCTCAAGGCAAGCTTTCTATGAATACATCCTATTTTAAGCCAGCCGGACAACACTTTGCAGTCACTGAAACAAGTGAACAAATCATCTGTGCAGTTTTTTTTTTTTCCACGTCCTCAATCTGTTGACTAATGTATGGCTTTCCCTGGTGGCTCAGAGGTAAAGCATCCATCTGCAATGCAGCAGACGCAGGAGACACAGGTTGGATCCCTGGGTGGGAAAGGTCCCCTGGAGAAGGGAATGGCGACCCACTCCAGTATTCTTGCCTGGAGAATCCCAGGGACACAGGAGCCTGGCGGGCTACAGTCCACGGGGTCACGACTTGAGCACACAGGGTTGACTAATGTATGTTAGGGTTCCTCTCCCTCTAAAATCACGGGCCATGACTGGAGAGCNCTCCAGTATTCTTGCCTGGAGAATCCCAGGGACACAGGAGCCTGGCGGGCTACAGTCCACGGGGTCACGACTTGAGCACACAGGGTTGACTAATGTATGTTAGGGTTCTTCTCCCTCTAAAATCATGGGCCATGACTGGAGAGCACATACAGGACTGGACACCCAGGACGCCCTGCAGGTCCGTCTCTGCAGACGGACAGCTGAGACCAAGGCTCGACCAAGTTCTAGCCTCTGCTTTCATACTGTGCATGGAATTTGGCTGGTTTTTCAAATTAAGCTTTTATACTTGTCAGCCTAGCGGGGAAGTTGTCATTTCCGAACTCATTTTTCCAGCGATAATCAAGTTACACCACGCGTGAGACGGCCTGTTCCCTGAGTTATTTAATTAGAATCTGCAGCTATTAGCCGGGAAAGAATCAGTGCCGCATATTTCAAAACAACCTCCATCTCTGGGAAGGGGCGGGGGTGGTGCCCCTGGAAGGTATCAGCTCCTGACTCCTCCGGTCGGGAGCATCAGTCTGCCTGCTGTAGATTTCCAGAGAAGCACCCCCAGGGGAGCGTGGGCTGGAGCTGAGCCTGACTGGCACCCACGGGAAGGAGGGCTGGAAGCGTAGGGAGAGCCGTGGTCCTGAGGATGGACCCAAGGGAGCAAGAAATGTCCCCTGAGGACTGCTGCTTGGATTAGGATAAGGCTCAGAGACTGTAACGCAGAGCCCCACAGCCGAGTGGCAAATCGAAGCTCCCATCCTTCCCACTGGGTCTGGAGGCAGACAGTCCAGGGCTGGTCCCGGAAGCTCCTCTCCCTGATGCCTGTCGTCCCTGAGGAGTGGCGCGTCTACCTGGGGGCAGGATGAGAGCCAGCCTCAGAGCTCCTGCTCCCAGGGGCACAACCGAGGGAGAAGCAGCAGGGGCCGGCGTCTCTCTTCTAGGACACATTCGAGAGGCTCTACAAATCTCCTCCCTTCCTGTCCTGGAAGAAGGGAGCTTCGCACGGCCAGCCTCGCTGCAGAGATGGGAGCCCTGTAGTCCTGGGCGGCTGTGTGGCCAGCTAAAGGTTGGTATTCAGTGCTCTGGAAAGTGGACAAGGCTACTGGGAGCCTCGGGGACCCCTCAGCCCCACCCCTTCTAATGTTCCGCCCACCACTCCACCCCTCTCTACCTGAGGTCCTATTTTATGAGACTGTCATGTGGACCAGACCAACCGCATTACGCAACTCATAATTCAGGAACCAGCTACATACCCTGGGCTTCTGGCTGCTGTTGAGTTTTGCTGGCAAATTGCTGGTGGGAATCCCTAAGGGACCGAGGCTCCCCCACCCTGCCAAGCTCCCGGGCACCTGTGGCCAGATGTGTCCTGTCCAGCGGCAGGCAGCTGTGTTACTCTGCACTCATGGCTACCCCGCTCTTCAGGGAAAGCCCTTAGCCCTGCCTGTGAGGCTGAGCTTGCACTGCGGGTGAGGAGCAGCAGCTGTAGCCCAGCCCAGGCCCAGGGCTCACGGGAGAGGAGGCGACGGTCCCAGGAGGTCCCTGAGCCTCCGGCATCAGAGCTGCGGCTCCCAGGCCCTGAGCTGAGGGGCGTGAGTTTGGAGCCGCCAAGGACCGTGCACCACTGGGGACGTCCTGCAAGCAAGGGGGCCAGGCCNGGTGGCTCAGGGTGGTGAGCCACTAATGAGAAAGGAGCCTGAGAAAGCAGCGTGGGGGATGACCATCACGGTGGCGAGAAGGGAATGTAAACAAGTGTCAGCGAAGAGTGATGACCGGAAGGAGGGGAAAAAGAAGAAAGTGGAGCTGGAGCTCTCTGGCAGGAAATGGAAGTGCACTAGAGGTTCTCTGTACCCGTCTCTGCTGAAAGACAACCCACCACAGAGCATACACACACAGAAGCTGGACTCCAACCAGAGTGTGCCAGAAGAAGGGCAAACCTAAGACACACTGAGAAAGAGGTTCCATGAAAACCCTCCAGAAAGCTAACAAAACAAGGATGCTAAGACCATGAGTTACCATTTTTCCTCTCCTCTCTTTTCCATGCTTCTGTAAGAATGCTATAGTCCTTTATAAATATTGATAGGTGCCAGCTTGAGCCCAAGGTGACTTTCCCTGAGGATTCGGGTACCTGAGTGAAGGACCTCAGGGGCCACTCTGCTGGAAGACCATCTGGATGATGGACTAAAGGGCTAGCTGGAAGAGAATCTATTTTTAGGGATGCTAGTTGGGTCCCCAGACTTGAACCAGTTAACCGGGCTTGGGCAGGGAGCAAGGCAGTTCTGAGCATAACACAGTGCCAGTCACTCTGTTCTCTGACCCGGCATTCGTGGACTTGTGTCTGCATCTTAGGAAAAGACCAAACTTCAGAATATCAGAGCACAGCAGACAACACAGCCCCAAGGCCCATAAAATGAATTAGCCCACAGCCACAAATAAAGGTCTCACCACTTCAGCGGTGGTCACAGCACAGTGTTGCCAACTGGCGGTGTCAGCGCCATCACCAGAATGGCCCAACAAGGCAGCGTATAATAGTATGGCGGCACGACTGCGGCAAGGTGCCAACTGGCTCAGCGCTGATTAGCATCAGGGAGACCCAGTCCCAGTGCTCAGCAGGGCACTTCCGAAGACTTTGCCTCACCCCAGCGCTGGGCTGATGGCTCAGAATGGTCAGCACCACACAGAGAACACAAAAGGAAGTGGCCTTCAGAAAGCCAAAGGAATGCCCCATGAGGAACTTCCCCAGGGTGCTCAGAAATACTTGGAGAGGCTTCAAGGGAAAGCAGCATGAAAGTTCTCCTGGGGAGGGCAGGGACAGAGCCAGAGAAAGACTGCTTCATATTACTGAAGTTGTCTATTTTTGGTGCCCTATTCACCAATTTGGCCTAGATGTGGGGGAAAGTAAAATTTTTCAAAAACTTAAGAATTCAGAATTAACAGTAGTGAGCTAGTAATTTAAAGCAATTATAAGAAGCCAAAGAAACAGAGAAATATGACTAATAAACAAATTTAAGCATATGATAGATAGAACTCCCACACTATGTCAGCCACTCTTTATGGAAGGATAGAGTAGATAATCCCACACAAAAAATTAAGCAAAACAGCTCTCTAGCTCTACAAAATGCTTCAAGAACACTATATACATTATATGTGTGTGTGTGTGTATATATATATATATATAAGATGAAAGGTGAAAGAATACAATTGACTAATGAAGAATATATTTCAAAAAATTAAAAAGATGTACAGGTTGGCAGAAGAGAGAGATTAATCAGCCATTCGAATGGTAGACAGGTAAGAATAACACTGATTCATTTTTCAACAGAAGACAAATTATGAAGGTACAATCAGACCTAGAAGCCAACTAGCTCTTCTATCTGCTACTTCACGTGGCATTTTATCTCTGCCTTGAGTACAGCATTCACTATTTTGCACTATCATTTCCTTCTCTTTTCATCTAGACTGTGAGCTGGTCAAGAGCCCTGTCTTTTACTCACCTCCTTGTCTAGCACGAAGCCTGTTAAAGAGTAATTATTAAATTAGTGTTCATTGAATGGATGAGTGAATGAATAAGTGAACAAGTGAACCAAAAAAGAAATGTTAAAGGGACTGATAAAAGCATATCTCTTGAAGACATGGGGAAAAGGAAGTTATGGTCCCACATGGCAACCAGAGAAGGCAACTCATACACTTGGCATGTCACTGAAGTCCATTTTATATATTCCTTAATGGTTTCAGGTACACATGTCTGTGTCTACCAAGAGGCCTTAGGTCCTAAACAGCAAGGATCACAATTTCTATGTACCCTTTTATAGTGCCTGGCACAGTGCAAGGTTTAGATCTTAAATAGATATTCATTAAATAGGCTTGAATAAAGAAGATGAGAAGAGACAAGTAAAGTAACTTCTAGCAGGCAAGGTTCTTTCATTTTAATTTACAGGAGAAAGGAGCTGGCTATTTATCAGGCTTCATTGCGACAGGCATTCCTCAGGACAAAGGCAGGCTTTCAGAACTACACAAGTGGCAGCTCCTGCTCCAGAGCTCCAGGCTTGGGATTTCCAAGGGAGAGCTAGGGGTCAATAGGAAAATGCGCTGGCACAGGCACATGCCAGGGAAGTTGGCACAGCACCTGCTCAGGCTGGGACTGACTCCAGGCAGCCTGACCAAAGTCAAGAAAGCTCATAATTCACGCAGAGGAGAAATAAAAAACAATTCGGTCAGGTGGCACTGGATTGGGCAAGCGAATGTCAACTGAACTCAACAGTCAGGACCAGAAGCAGGGGATGGGAAGAGGCGTGGGCACATCCTTCTTTCAAAAACACAGGACCCAGGTGAAGGTGAAAGGTCTCTGCTTCTTGGATTGGGCAACTCCGGCCAGAGCAACCTGTCAGCAAAAAGCCTGCAGGGGATGAATGGGAGAGTCTCCTCTCTTAATGCAAAAATTCCTAAGCAGGCAGCTCCCAGCTCCTACCACTGGATTAAAGGAGCGGGACAAAGAAGCCAATCATTAGAGAAGGAAAGGCTCTGAGACAGGAAGTGCAGTCGGTTATTATAGCAAGGGCTAAGGATGACAGTTGCCAGGGTATTCAAACATGTATGGAGAATAAAGCACGAGGGAGCTATGATCATCAGTTTATGTCCTTTCTAAGGAAGCATGTCAGGGTTTCCAGGACTACCTAACTGTACCTAGACTGTACCTAACTGCACCTAGACTCTTCCAGGTAGGGGAGGTGGGCAGCCAGCCCTTCCCTGCTCCCCCTCAAAATGCCCTATCACACCTGCTTTGCCTCGACACAACTCCTGTCCCACCCATATTATTCAGGAGAGTCAGAAATGGTTACACTGAGCAAGAATCATAAGCTTGAGTGTCACTTGAGTGTAAATTAGTCATGGAACAGACTCTGAAGGGACAGTCTCTAGACTCATCCAGTAACTGGTATTGCCACACGCAGCTGAGCTCATCGACCCTGTCCCCTGTGTTGCTGCAGTACTCCCGGGAGAGTACAGAAGCTCCTCTTTCACAGAAATAGAAGAAAAAAAAAAAAATTCTAAAATTTGTATAGAACTACAAAAGACCCAGATAGTCCAACAATCTTGAGAAAAAAGAACAGAGCTGGAGGCAAGACACTCTTGATTTCAAACTATATTATCAAACTACTGTAATCAGAAACAGTATGGTACTGGCATAAAAAGAGATACATAGAGCAATGAAGTGGAAGACAGAGTCCAGAAATAAGCCCATGGATATAGTCAACTAATTTTCAACAAAAGTCCCAATCATATGTAAGGACAGTCTAAGGACAGGATAAGTGAAAGTGAAAGTTGCTCAGTTGTGTCTGACTCTTTGTGACCCCATGGACTACACAGTCCTTGGAATTCTCCAGGCCAGAATACTGGAGTGGGTAGCTGTTCCCTTCTCCAAAGGGATCTTCCCAACCCAGGGATCAAACCTAGGTCTCCTGTATTGCAGGCAGATTCTTTACCAGCTGAACCACCAGGGAAGCCTAAGAATACTGGAGTGGGTAGGATCAGTTCAATTCAGTCACTCAGTCGTGTCCGACTCTTTGCGACCCCATGAATCGCAGCACGCCAGGCCTCCTTGTCCATCACCAACTCCCGGATAGTCTCTTCAAAAAATAGTGTTTGGAAAACTGGACATCCACATGTAAAAGAATGAAATGGTACCCTTATCTTACCCCATACACAAAAATCAACTGAAAATGGGTTAAATACAAGCATAAGACTTGAAAATTATTAAACTCCTATAAGAAAACATCAGGGAAAAAACTTCTTGACATTGGCTTTGGCAATTATTTTTGGATATGATACTAAAAGTTTAGCCAACAAAAGCAAAAATAAACAAGATGAACTACATCAAACTAAAAAAGCTCATAAACAGCCAAAGAAATCCACCTCCTCCCCCCAACCCCCCAAACAAAACGGAAAGGCAATCTATGGATTGGAGAAAGTACTGACAAACCATACATCTGATAAGGGGTTAATATTCAGAGTATATAAGGAACTTCTACAATTAAATAGCAAAAGAAATAACCCCACAAACAATGGGCAGAGGGCCTAACTAACATCTTCTCCAAAGATGACCTACAAATAGCCACAGGCACATAAAAAGGTGTTCAACATCATTAATCACAGGAAAGTAGAAATCAAACCCACAATGAGCTCTCATCTCACACCTGCTCAGATGGCTGTTATCAAAAGCAAATGAAAGAGCAGTGTAGGCAAGGATATGGAGAAAAGAGAACGCTTGTACACTGTCGGTGTGAATGGAAACTGGTGCAGCCACTATGTAAAGCAATATGGAGTTTCCTCAATAAAACTACTATATGGTTTAGCAATCCCTCTTTTGGGTATATATCCAAAAGAAATGAAATCAACACTTCAGATAGATGTCTGTCTTCCCATGTTCACTGCATTATTACCCATAAGAGACAATACATGGTAACAACCTAAGTGTGTCTTGATGAATGAATAAACAGTACTGTGTGTGCGCACACACACAAACACACAATGAAATATCATTCAGCTTCACAAAAAGATTGTTCTTTGCAACATGNGCTCATAAACAGCCAAAGAAATCCACCTCCTCCCCCCCACCCCCCAAACAAAATGGAAAGGCAATCTATGGATTGGAGAAAGTACTGACAAACCATACATCTGATAAGGGGTTAATATTCAGAGTATATAAGGAACTTCTACAATTAAATAGCAAAAGAAATAACCCCACAAACAATGGGCAGAGGGCCTAACTAACATCTTCTCCAAAGATGACCTACAAATAGCCACAGGCACATAAAAAGGTGTTCAACATCATTAATCACAGGAAAGTAGAAATCAAACCCACAATGAGCTCTCATCTCACACCTGCTCAGATGGCTGTTATCAAAAGCAAATGAAAGAGCAGTGTAGGCAAGGATATGGAGAAAAGAGAACGCTTGTACACTGTCGGTGTGAATGGAAACTGGTGCAGCCACTATGTAAAGCAATATGGAGTTTCCTCAATAAAACTACTATATGGTTTAGCAATCCCTCTTTTGGGTATATATCCAAAAGAAATGAAATCAACACTTCAGATAGATGTCTGTCTTCCCATGTTCACTGCATTATTACCCATAAGAGACAATACATGGTAACAACCTAAGTGTGTCTTGATGAATGAATAAACAGTACTGTGTGTGCGCACACACACAAACACACAATGAAATATCATTCAGCTTCACAAAAAGATTGTTCTTTGCAACATGATCAATGAACCTCGAGGACACTATGCTGAGTAAAATAAAGCAGACACAAAAAGAAAAAAACCCACATAATCTCACTTATATGTAGAATCTTTAAAAAGTCTAATACATTGACGCAGAGAGTAGAATGATTACCAGGGGCAGGGAGGTAGGGGAAATGGGGACACGCTGGACAAAGGGTAAAAGTTGCAGTAATGTAGGATTACTAAATCTAGAGAGCCAAGTATAGAATGTGCTCAGTCATGTCTGACTGTTTCCAACCCCACGGACTATAGCCCACAAGGTTCCTCTGTCTATGGGATTTCCCAGGCAAGAATACTCCAAGAACACTGGAGTGGGCTGCCATCTCCTTCTCCAGGGGATTTTCCCGACCCAGGAACTCTCATCTCCTGTGGCTCCTGCACTGTCTGGCAGATTCTCCACCACTGAGCCACCTGGGAAGCCCCATAAAATGATAAGTACAAGTTAAATAATACTGTATGATTATAAGTGAAATACTAAAACTTTGCTAGGGGACTAGATTTCAGGTGTTCTCATTATACACACACACAAAAAAAAGTGTGATGTTAACTAGTTCAGCTCTAGTAATCATTTCACTATGTATATCAAATCATGGTGTACACCTTTTCAGTCTTTTAAAAAGAAGCTAGGCCACAGGAGTGAAAGCTTCAGGGAGCATCCAGGACAGAAGGGACCTCTAAGCAGGAAGGAGGAGATGGTATGGATCACTCTCCACAGCCTTCCCCCAAGCTCTTCCCCACCCCATCCAATCTGCCTTCCGAGGCCTTCACCCACAGCTAAAACCCCTAACTCTTCCTGCNTTCAGGGAGCATCCAGGACAGAAGGGACCTCTAAGCAGGAAGGAGGAGATGGTATGGATCACTCTCCACAGCCTTCCCCCAAGCTCTTCCCCACCCCATCCAATCTGCCTTCCGAGGCCTTCACCCACAGCTAAAACCCCTAACTCTTCCTGCTCCAGGTAAGGGCACAGTGAGGATGGGGAGGTAGGCAGCATAGGAATTAGACTGTTCCATGAGGGCAGGGCAAGCCCACTTTCCTCACCATTTCCTCCCCGTATCCAGCATAGGGCTAAATACTCACTATATGTTACCCGAATTAAGGGAGAGGTTATCAGCATGCTAGTTGTAAAGGAGAGGCCTTAAGTTCAAGAAGTGGATCTACAGAAGACCTGCTCCTATCACTGGCCATTAAGTCCCTCATTCTTTTAATGTCATGGAACA
>SJYV01053763.1:0-36700 GCA_006410875.1 Neotragus pygmaeus
ATGCATCCTACAGCGACACCCATTTATTTTATTCAGTATTTAATGAGTATTTGTTATGCACCTAATATAGGTCCAGAACTGTCTCAGTATTGGAGATACAGCAAGAAAACTATCTCTGCCTGATAGAACTCGTACGGAAAAATAGAAAACAAGGCTCAAAAGCTTGCAAATGGAGCCCCCTTTTTGTCAAATCAAAATAAGCTGAAGAAATCCATTTGAAAGTCTTTAATTTAGAATAATTTGATGAATCCCAGTTGTAGAAATTTTAGAGCTCATAAGAACATTTCAGTAAAACCCAACCTTTAAGTCTGAAATGCCAACTGAAACTAGGAAACCAAAAAATAGCCTTATCTCTTTCCTACCTTTTAAAAATTGGATGAAGAAACACACACAACTTACTTACAGACCTAAAAATACACAGGAAACTTTTCTCAGTTTTATTGAAATATAATTAAATGGATTCTCCTTTCACAAATAATTGCGAACAATAAACCACAGATTATTTCTGTTACATCACTCCTCCACAAATACAAGAATTAAAAGAAATTTCAATTCTCTCTCATTGTGTTTCCTTTCATTGTCTTTATAACTCCCTTAATTGCATTATCATGGATGGAATATCTGGATTTTATAACCCAAGACACTAAGGTATTTCTTTTATACATCACACCCACACGTTGGGTTTTATATGCTCTTCCAAGAATTCAAAAAATTGTGTTGGTCTGGGAGGAAGAAGAAATTCCATGGTTTGTGTATCCCAGAATATCTTTACCATATTTCAGATATAAAACTGCTTAAATGTTTATAAAGTATAATAGTTCCACCAGATACATTTGAATTTTATAAAGAGAATCTTCATTTCCTCACCATCCTCTCATACCTTTACTCTGTGTGATACAGGCTCTGTCCCAGCCATTCTATGAACAAAGTAACATTTGAAATGCAGGTTGCATGTAAATTTTTTTCTTTGCCTGGTTTGAATGTAACATAGGGTCAATATAGAAAGTTGAAAAGCACAAGGAAAATGAAATATCCATAATCCTATCAACTATTACTTAATTTTGGAATATTTCCAGCTAATCTCTTTATGTGTATCAAGTACTACTTTTGTTTTTTAATAGAAGGAATGACAAAAGTTATGAAGTGGTTTGGAGTCTGTTTTGTCCACTTAAAATATATCATAGTTTCCCACAGTGATATTTTTTAAGCTGCTGCACAGAATTTCATCCTTTAAATTACCTATCAAAGAATCCTTAAGACTTCTGCTAAGTACATAGGGCTTACATTTTTTCCCCAAAACTATAAATCTTTGCTCACAGATGATTCTTTGGTGTAAACTCTAAATGGGACAGCTAAATTGTTAAGAAGTCATGTTCATTTTAAAACTTGAGGCATATAAAATATTATAAAAATTTGAGAGTACTGGTCTCTCAATAGGTTTACTCACACTGGTTGCCCTTTTTAGTTTTTCTCAGCTTAGAAGAAAATGTCAACTCCTTTTGTCTGCTCTTTACTGCCAGTCATATTACTTTTGTCTTTCTTCTACTAAGTATACAGGTTTACTTATAACTTTACAAATAAATTGTGCTCACTCTTGACTTTGCAGGGTCGTTTGAAAGATTGTTTCAACAGAAAAGTTCTCCCCCTGGCCACTTCACCTAACCAATTCGTACCCCTCCCAACTCTAATGACATTCATTGTTTCCAAGAATTTTGCACTTAATGCATCCTTGTCCTCACCTTTTCAGTAAAAGTGTATTTCATCTTTAATAAAACATTTAGTTGTTCAATGACAAGGGTTCTTGAGAGTTGAAACCCATAAGATCATGGCATCTGGTCCCATCACTTCATGGGAAATAGATGGGGAAACAGTGTCAGATTTTATTTGGGGGGGGGCCTCCAAAATCACTGCAGATGGTGATTGCAGCCATGAAATTAAAAGAAGCTTACTCCTTGGAAGGAAAGTTATAACCAACCTAGATAGCATATTCAAAAGCAGAGACATTGCTTTGCCAACAAAGGTCCGTCTAGTCAAGGCTGTGGTTTTTCCAGTGGTCATGTATGGATGTGAGAGTTGGACTATGAAGAAAGCTGAGCGCCAAAGAATTGATGCTTTTGAACTGTGGTGTTGGAGAAGACTCTTGAGAGTCCCTTGGACTGTAAGGAGATCCAACCAGTCCATTCTAAAGGAGATCAGTCCTGGGTGTTCATTGGAAGGACTGATGCTGAAGCTGAAACTCCAATACTTTGGCCATCTCATGCGAAGAGTTGACTCATTGGAAAAGACTCTGATGCTGGGAGGGATTGGGGGCAGAAAGAAAACGGGACGACAGAGGATGAGATGGCTGGATGGCATCACCGACTAGATGGACCTGAGTTTGCGTGAACTCCGGGAGCTGGTTATGGACAGGGAGGTCTGGCACGCTGCAATTCATGGGGTCCCAAAGAGTCGGACACGACTGAGCGACTGAACTGAAACTGAACTGAACTGATGCTAACGGACCATGTTATTTAATAATTTACCTTCCCAGGGCACTCTCTCAGAAATACGTGGGAGACTGACTGATCCTAGCAATTGGGAGAGCAATGGGCAAAACTTTTCTGATTCTGAAATCTATCAGGCCATGAGAGATTTCAGTAATAGACGCTCAACCACAACTATAATAGTTTCCTGAATTATCCCTAACTAATGCCAAAGACTTAACAAAGGCCCCAGGAGTCCGGACAGTCTGGAATGCCCCAGGTCCAGACTGCAGTCCTGAGGGGTGTCTGGCCGACCGTGACTCGCTGCCTGGGCTTAGGTTTTTATCCTCAGCTTGATTCTTTGAATCAGGTTGATTCTGCATTTGATTCTTTAATCCAGACTTCCAGAAAAGGGACAATAAAGACCGCGCCAGCCCTCGATTCCTTTCCACCCTCCCTGTGTAGGGTGATAAGTCTGTTTACCAAGAAGCGGTGAACCGGATATTCGCCGCGGCTCTAACCAGAGACATCCCGTGTGTCGGCGGAGGCACACAGACGTCTGTGAGCCCACGGGGAACCCTCTGCAGCGCCGCGCCCCGCCCCTCCATGCGCGGGGACCTCCCCTCCAGGTACGCGGANCTAAGTGCGCGCAACCAAACCCCCAGGTAGACACACATGATCTAGCAATCAGTTCTAGCTTGGGGTCCTTTGGAAAGAATCTTAGGTGCAGAAAGCCAGGGTTTGGCCATGCACAAGCCTGGCCACTGCCTAGCTTGGGAGTAACCATGTCATAGGTTCATAGAGGGTACAAGATACACAGTTTTATGGATGAATTAGATACGTGATGCCCTTCTTGTTTATTTCTTTAAACAATAGTTCTCTGAAGGTGAAATTCCTGACAGCTTCCTACTATGCCTGCTGCTTATTATTAATAAACCAACGGAAGCACAGAGTGATGATAAACTAAGCCCTAGAAATCCACAGAAAGGAAATAAAAGTTTGGTAAAATACTCAACCTCACAGGAAACCTCAATTTTAACACAATTATGTCTTTTAGAATTTTCACCTGTCATGTTGTCAAATATTCTTAAAAAATAATAAGCAATGCTAGCAAGGATTAGGCACACACGTTTTCTCATACACTGCTGGTCTCAGCAAGAGCACAGACACCTTGGAATGCAACATGGCCATGTGTTTCAAGGGATTTGATGGTGATCACCATCACTGTCCCAGCAAGTCCACCGTGAAGATTGGATACTTAGGGGGAAAACTAATAAAACAGTGAAGAACTATGTGCATAGATGATCCTTACAGAATCATTCATTGAGGCAAAGAAATGGAAATTCACATGTACTCCAGACAGTTCATCTCTAACAAATGTTGAGGGGCTCTGCTGCTGCTTAGAATATAGAACGTGGAAGAGAATGTCCGTTTTTCTTGTTGAGTTGCTACATCATGTCCAACTTTTTTGCAACCCCATGGACTGTAGCCTGGCTCCTCTGTCCATAGAATTTCCCAGGCAAGAATACTGGTTGTTGTTCAGTTGCTAAAGTGTGTCCAACTCTTTGTGGCCTCATGGACTGCAGTACACCAGGCTTCTCTGTCCAGTATCTCCCAGAGCTTGCTCAAACTCATGTTCACTGAGTTGGTGATCCCATCCAACCATTTCATCCTCTATTGTCCCCTTCTCCTCCTGCCCTCAATCTTTCCCAGCATCAGGGTCTTTTTCAATGAGTCAGCTCTTCACATCAAGTGGCAAAAGTATTGGAGCTTCAGCATCAGTCCTTCCAATGAATATTCAGGATTGAAATCCTTTAGGATGGACTGGTTTGATCTCCTTGCTGTCCAAGGGACTCTCAAGAGTCATCTTCAGCACCACAGTTTGAAAGCATCGGTGCCTTCAGTGCTCAGCCTTCTTTTTCTCTGCTATTTTAGATGCCGCATACTTGTTAGTCTGTGTCTCGATTCTTTAGAGGCACGGAACCAACAGGAAATATATAAAGAAATGAGACAGAGATAGAAAGATAGAGAGAGAGATGGGTGGATAGGTGAAGGGATAGATTGATAGACTGATAGAAAGAAAGAGATTTATTATAGAAATTGACTCACACAGTTATGAAGTTTGAGAAGTACCACTATTTGCAGTATGTAAAACCAGGAAAGCCAGTAGTACAAATCAGTCCAATATCAAAGGCCTCAGTACGGGAGTGCTGATGTCCAAAAGCATGGAAAGATGGATGTCCCAGCTCACAAAGAAAGTGAATTCACACTTCCTTTGCCTTTTTATTCTATTCAGACCCTCAAAGGACTGGATGATGCCCATACACTTTGGTGAAGGTGGATCCCTTTACTCAGCTTAATAAATCAAATGCTAATCTCAGCCATAAAATTAAAAGACGCTTGCTCCTTGAAAGAAAAGCTATGACAAACCGAGACAGTGCATTATAAAGCAGAGACATTACTTTGCTGACAAAAGCCTGTCTAGTCAAAGCTGTGATTTTGTTTCAGTAGTCATGTATGGATGTGAGAGTTGGACCATAAAGAGAGCTGAGTGCTGAAGAATTGGTGCTTTTGAGCTGTGGTGTTGGAGAAGACTCTTGAGAGCCCCTTGGACTGCAAGGAGATCNGAAGCTCGTGTGGTGCATATAACGGTCAGGTGGGAGAAGTCGCTGTGTACTCTGCCTACACCCCCACGTTCCTATCCCCGCTTGATGATGGAGGCTGTGGCTCAGAATCCAAGAGGCAGCATAAGAAGTCACCATTCTTGTGCCCCGGGTGCTCATACCATTGATACTGGCAGCAGCAAGGCACCAGTGAGCACAGAGGCATAAGAAGTGATAAGGTGGCCACTGGGCATATTATCCTGACAGAGGCAGTGGAGGGTGAAAAGTGCTCACTTGCCTTGATTACCGGAGGCAGCGCTGGACTTCCCAGGTGGCTCAGTGGTAAAGAATCTGCCTGCGATACAGGAGATGCCACTCTGTCTCTGAGTGGGGAAGATCTCTTGGAGAAAGGAATGACAACCGACTCCAATATTCTTGCCTGGAGAATCCCATGGACAGAAGAGCCTGGCAGGCTACAGCCCATAGCATCGCAAAGAGTTAGACACAACTGAAGCGGCCTAGCATGCATGCACATAACGTCAAGCTGACTGTCATAGGTAACCCAGAGACCCCAGCCACCCCAAGACCCAGTCTTGCCCACCAGAAGGCTAAAGACACAGCCTTACCCAAGAGCGGGCCCACATTAACCCTAGAATCCCTGGCACCCCAAAACCAGGTGTAGAACAGCGTCTTGTCTGCCAGGAGGTCAGCATAGATCCCTGGCCTGGACTAATCCCTGAAAAGATGGACACCAGCCCCAAGAGCCCCTGAGCCTCAGCCCACCCACTGTGTGTTGACACCAGCTCCAGGACCCTAAAGCAGGGTCCCTGGGACCTCGTCCTGCCCACCGTGAGCCTGGTACTGCTCACCAGCATTAATGCCAAGACCCACAGAGCCCCAGGCCATCAGTAAGCTGGCACAACCTCCAAGATGCCTTGCGCCCCTCAGTCAGCCATGTCAGGATCTGACCTTACCCATCAAGTGGTCAACACCAGCTATGGAACCCACCTGTGCCATGACCCCAGCCACCAGCAGACTGACACCAGCTCTGGGGCCCCTGACCCTGCAGCTGTCACCCTGAGATCAGGTTCTATCTGAGCGCCCCCCCCCCCGAAACAAAAACACCCACACATGTCTCCACAGTCTCCACATCCAGCCACTTTGTGATCTGGCCCTACCTGTTAAAGGGCTGGCTCCAGGACTGTGATTCCCCTGACCTTGCAGCAAATCATACTAAGATCCAGACCTACACACCAGTGACTAGCACACAGAACACAGCCTGGCAGTCATCCAGACCAGGAGCCCGGCATTCCTACAGTCGTGCACACAGTGGTCAGAGCACCACAGCAGAGGTGTTCGGACAGCCCAACTTACGATTTCTGGAGACAAGATATGGCTTGGCATTCAGTACCTTTCCTTTACAATTGATGACGTGTTCAGTTTCATCTTCCCCACCAACTAGAATCTTCTTTATGTGGCGCTTTTTTCAAGTTTGATTAAAAAAAAATGTAGGATATAGATGTTCTTGCTTGTGAGCATTCTATCAGCCTTTTAGAATGTGAGTATATATAAACATGGACTTAAGTTTCAGTGAAAATTTTTTTGATATTCCTTTTGAAAAGTAGTTTGTGTGGACAGTTAGAGAAGGGGCAGGATGGTCAGGTTTCACTGAAGTCCCACTTTGATCAGAAACCACAATTATCCTGAAGTTACCATCTGGGCACGGACCTGGGTTTGTGCTTGAGTATGAGAATTATTTTTAAATTTTGTAAGCAGGTCGTTGCCCAACTTTTGCAAGTGTATAGAAGATGAACGGTTCTCTTAATACATATAGAGACTGTTTCATCTTCTTTAAACTCATCTGGAAAATTGGATATTTTCTGAATGCAATCTATCATATTCTATAGTGGCATACTATATAATGCTTCTTGTAAAATGCATTGCAGGCCAATAATAATTGTACTGTAAACCAATCTGGAAAAAAATCTATCATATTCTATAATGGCATACTATATAATACTTCTTGTAAAAAATGCATGGCAGGCCAATAATAATTGTACTGTAAACCATGTGGAAAAAAATCTTAGTCAAGATATGTTTACTTTGAAAATACTCACAGGAATAAAGAATCCAGTATTCTGAATAAGAAAAGAAATTATTCAGACACATAAAGCAAATCAAATACATAAAACAAACAACACTTGTATAATTTGATTATGGGCATGCTATTAACTTGATTTCTTTCTTGGTTCCAGGAAGCTCTGAATGATGTTATACATTTCTATCTAGAATGGAATTGTATAGCATTTCTAGTCCATTTTATTCCCTAATGTAAAATGAGAATGTATAGCACAAATTGAGTAAATTTAATGTTATTAGTAAAATCCAACTCTATTTTTAAAAACTGCATCCTTTTGTTTGTTTTTTGCTTTTGTTTTGGCCAGTTGATGGAGGTGCATTCATATATTCAGATCAAAATACTGGAAATGTTGAAAACATTTTGCCAGCAGGTGGATTTCAGCACATGGTGTAAATGAAATGTCGGACAGAGTATCAAGAGAGAAATATGGAATTTAGAAAATGATGAAAAAGGTGAATAATATTTCACTTGTTTAGAGTTCTCTCTTGACTAATCTGTCAATGTGAAGACCTAGATCCAAGAAGTAATTACAGTAAAGTTTCCTCAGGGATCAAAATAGATCTATATCCCTTCTCCTTTAGGTCCTTAACCTTAAAGGAGAGGCCTCTGCATTCTTTTAGCACTTTAAGACTTTAAATATCATAATATTTTTACATCATTTCTAGCAGATTCATAAGATTTCCAAGAGCACAGATAATTAAAAGGAAGAGGACTTCTTGAAGCAGGAATAACACTGTTCTAGGGAAGAACCCCCTACAGAAAAGGGCCAGAGGTAAAAAATTCTAAAATCATAGCAATATAGTTTACAGTCAGGATACATTGGATTAAACAGCCCAAAGAGTTACTGCAGGAAGCTTTTAAGGACATGTACAATCCATTAATCATGAATGAAGATTAAATCATGTTTACAGTAACATCCAAGAAACCAATTTTTTATGTAAGGTTATTCAAAGTAATAAAATTTGATATTTAAAGGATATCCATTTATTTATAAAATGTTCAATTCACTAACCTAGACAGCGTATTAAGAAGCAGAGACATTACTTTGCTGACAAAGGTCCTTATAGTCAAAGCTATGGTTTTTCCAGTAGTCATGTATGGATGTGAGAGTTGGACTATATAGAAAGCTGAGCACCAAAAAATTGATGCTTTTGAACTGTGGTGTTGGAGAGGACTCTTGAGAGTCCCTTGGACTGCAAGGAGATCAAACCAGTCAATCCTAAAAGAAATCAGTCCTGAATATTCATTGGAAGGACTGATGCTGAAGCTGAAGGTCCAATATTTTGGCCACCTGATGCCGAGAGTGACTCATTAGAAATGACACTGGGAAAGATTGAAGGCAGGAAGTAAAGGGGACGACAGAGGATGACATGGTTGGATGGTGTTACCAGCTCAATGGACATCAGTTTGAGCAAGCTCTGGGATATGGTGAAGGACAGGGAAGCCTAGCATGCTTCAGTCCATGGGGTCGCAAAGAGCTGGACGTGAGCAACTGAACAACAATTCACTAATACAAAACAAATAGAAAGAAGTTATATTTTTAAGTACTTTAGTCCATATTTATTTTGACCTATGAAATTCACAATGTTTATTTGATATTACCTCTTACCCAGTGTGTACAGAGTGTAGTACAGAAAGAAGGCATATGATCTCTGCCCTCTAGGACATTGCCTTCTGAGAGGAAACAGCCTAAACTATGGAAGAGTAATCTGATAGTGCTATATGCCTTACAAGACTTCTTAGGGAGAGGTGAGTTTTGAAATGATGAATTTAGAAAGAAGAGGGAAGGACACATACCTATAAATATATTTTAAAACCCCAAACATAGATGCTATCTTTTCAACTGTGTTGAATGAAAGTTCACCTTATTCCTCAACAAACCAAAAAAAGCTCATAGATGGTTATTTAAAGTAGGCAAGGCACATCCTTTGCTACTACTACCACACGGGGAAAAGCATGGGCGTGAATGCGTGCTCAATTGTGTCCAATTCTTTTCAACCCTATGGACTATAGCCTGCCAGGCATCTCTGTCTGTGGGATTTTGGATTGCCATTTCCTCTTCCGGGGATCTTCCTAACTGAGGGATCGGACCCAGGTCTCCTGCGTCTTCTGCATCCTCAGTAATTCTTTACCACTTAGCTGCCTGGGAAAGCATGAGGCAGTCCTTGAATCGATTTATTCTGTAGCACCTACCTGGGGCCAGGCCGCAGTCCCTGGCTGATGAAAGAGATAAAGCACTTCACTTGCATGTTCTTATTCTCTCTGTTCCTAGAGGCTTGTGGTGATCCACCAAGATTTAAAACTATGATGCTCCAAGGTGAGCCTAAACCCAATTATGGTCCTGGGGAATGTGTGAAATATGAGTGTCGTCTAGGTTTCAAGCCCAAGCTTCCTGCTCTCCCCAGATCTGCTGTTTGTCAAGATAATAATACATGGTCATCTCTCCAGGATGCCTGTGTAGGTAAATAAACGAACA
The DNA here is from genome assembly GCA_006410875.1 of Neotragus pygmaeus. Classification (NCBI taxonomy): domain Eukaryota; kingdom Metazoa; phylum Chordata; class Mammalia; order Artiodactyla; family Bovidae; genus Neotragus; species Neotragus pygmaeus. The sequence goes on from SJYV01053763.1 coordinate 9,682, forward strand.
AAAATGTTTTATAGCATTGGATATTTACACACATCTTAGTGTGCCTATTCCACTACTTCAGTGATGATTTTATCATGTGAATATAGGTTTTTAGATATCTGTGCATTTGTTCAGGCTTTGAAAAATCCCCAGGGAATCTTTTTCTTGGTAATTGTTTACCTGGGTAAATATGAATCTTGTTTGGCCATGTAATATAGAAAGAAAATAATAGTTAAATGAATAATAAGATTCCCATGAATTCAAACAAGCAATATAGACTTTTGAATTTGATTTAGATCTATTTTTGAAATTAGTATAAACCAACATATTTGAATATTTTCTTTTAGAAAAATCATGTCCTAATCTAGGAGATCCTGTGAATGGCTACGTTAACTTCGTGAATGGAAGTGCTCTGTTCGGTTCACAGGCTCACTTTGCTTGTAATCCAGGGTAAGTAAGACGCTCATTACAGAAAATAAGGTTCAGTATTACTAATTCCATTTTTGTTTTGCTCCTCTTTTTAAACATTTCTACAAACTGGATTTCATTTTGTTTTCTATGTGACAAGTCGTACTTGTAGCCAAACAATTATTGCACTATTTATGAAGCCCTAAAAAATGTGTAATTAGAAAGAAGTTTAAATTGAGGTAAAACAAAACTGTATACTTACTATGTGTGTGTTCAGTCGCTCAGTCATTCCCAACTCTTTGAAACCCCATGGACTGCCAAGGTTCTGCCAGGCTCCTCTGTCCATGGAGTTTTCCAGGCAAGAATACCTGGGTGGGTTGCCACTTCCTACTCCAGGGGATGTTCCCAATGCAGGGGTTGAACCCTCGTCTTTTGTGTCTCCTGCATTGACAGGGGGATTCTTTAACACTAGCATCACCTGGGAAGTCCATATAACTTATTATATGTAATAACAAACCTATTGTGTAAATTAAAAATGTAGTAATCATGGTAACTTTATTCTTGACAATAATTTAAAATTGCCAATTCTTAGAGTTGAAATGGGGCTTATGGAACTAGGAAGTAGAACTGTCAACCAAACACACTCTTATTTTGAGATAATCTGTAGTTTTAAGGACCTAAGTTGATCTGCTTAGCCTGGATGATAATGTTGATCATAATCTCTTAATTGGAAAACCTTATTTTTGACAGTGCTACAAAGGAGTGAAACATCTCAAAAAGAGGTACTGAGCATTTAATAATAGCTTTTTTTCCCCCCTACAGGGTTCCTTTAATATTACATATTGGAGATATTGGGCATTTACTTTAAAGTATGATTTTAGAATTAAAATGTAATACACTGGAGTGCAACAGGTTTTCTTAATATTAAGCATCTTTGCCTTTGTTCATCTTAGAGGAAAAGTTTTCAGTTTGTCACCACTGAGTATGATACTGTGCTGTGTGCTTCTCATGTATGGTATTGATTACCCTGAAAGAGTTTCCATCTGTTCCTAGATTGTTGAATATTTTTTTATCATGAAAAATGTAGAATTTTGTCAAATGCTTCTTTATCAGTTGAGGTGATCACGTGGGTTTTTCCTCTTCCTTCTGCTGATGTGATATTTTGCATTGATTGATTTTCGTGTTGAACCATCCTAGCATTCCAGGAATAATCTCTTCTTGGTAATGATTTTTAATCCTTCCTATAGGCTGATGAACTGTTTGCTAGTATTACATTGAGGATTTTTACATCAGTATTTATAACGAAATACTCTTCTGTAACTGGGTTACTTGTAGTGTCTTATTCTAGCTTTGGTGTCATTATTACACTGGTATCAGAATAAATTCAGAAGGCTGCCTTCCTCTTCAATTTTTGTAAAACTTTAAGATAAGAATTGGTATTACTTCTCTTTTAAATGTTTGGCAGAATTAAACAGTGAAGACATCAGATCCAATAGTTTTTTCGTTATTGGGAAATTTTTGATTACTGCTTCAATCTCCTCACTAGTCATAATCAATTCAGATTTTGTATTTTTTAATGAAGTCTTGGTAGAGTTTGTGTTTACATGAATTTGTCTTTTATATCTAGGCTATCCATTTGTTGTCATAAAATTATTCATAGATGTCTCATAATATTTTTTAATTCTGTAGAACTAAGGGAAATGTCACCATTTTCATTTCTGATTTAGATAATTTGGATCTTCCTTTTTGTCTTAGTCCATCTAGCTAAGGGTATATCAGTTTTCTTCCTCTTTTGGAAAACCAACTTTTGGATTCATTTGGTATTCTCTACTAATTTCTCTTCTGCTCTAATCTTTGTTTACTTCTTTCTGCTAGTTTTGTGTGTATATCTTTGTTCATTAATCCCTTAAGTTGTAACATTAGGTTGATTATTTTACAGCTCTCTTCTTTCTTTTAATTAAAGACTAATTTACCTACAAACTAAATTAGTCCAAATGCATCAGATAGGGATTTGATATTTCTATACATTTCAAAGTGATTAACATGATAAGTCTAGATACAATTTATCACCATATAAGGTTATTACACTTTATTGATTATTTTCCCCATTATATCCTTGTAACATTTCTTTTGTAACTAGAAATTTGTACCTCTTAATATCACTCATTTAATTAATTTCTCCCTCTACCCCTTCCCAGAGCACACTTTTTTGTTTTTTGTAATTGAAGTCTTTTCATACTGTTCATGGGGGGAGGCCTGGCACACTGCAGTCCATGGGGTCACAAAGAGTCGGACACAACTGAGCGACTGAACAGAACTGAACTGAACTGGAGTCTGTTTCTGATTTTTGTTTCTTCATTTGCTTTGTATTTAAATTGTAAATATAAATAATATCATGCAATATTCTATTTTTCTGTCTGACTTGTATCACTTGGCATAATATTCTATAGGCCAATCCACGTTGTCACTAATGACAAGATTTCCCAATTTTTATGGCTGACTGATAGTCCAGTGTGTGTGTGTGTGTGTATGTTCTTAATCCAGTTAGTCTATTGAAGGGTCTTTAAATGAATATAACCATTTTATATTAATTCAGTTCAGTTCAGTCACTAGGTCATGTCCGACTCCTTTTGACCCCATGGACCACAGCACACCAGGCCTCCCTATCCATTACCAACTCCTGAGCTTGCTCAAATTTATGTCCATTGAGTCAATGATGCCATCCAACCATCTCATCCTCTGTCATCCCCTTTGCCTGCCCTCAGTCTTTCCCAGCATCAGGATCTTTTCCAGTGAGTCAGTTTTTCGCATCAGGTGACCAAAGTATTGGAGCATCAACTTCATCACCAGTCCTTCCAATGAATATTTAGGGTTGTTTTCCTTTAGGATTGACTGGTTTTATCTCCTTGCTCTCCACGGGACTCTCAAGAGTCTTCTCCAGCATCACAGTTTGAAGGTATCAAATCTTCGGCACTCAGACTTTTTTATTGTCTGGCTCTCACATCCATACACAACTACTGGAAAAACTGTAGCTTTGACTAGATGGACCTTTGTTGGCAAAGTAATGTCTCTGCTTTTTAGTACACTGTCTAGGTTTGTCATTGCTTTTCTTCCGAGAGGCAAGCATCTTTTAATTTCATGGTTGCAGTCACTATCCACAGTGATTTTGGAGCCCAAGAGAATAAAGTCTGTCACTATTTGCTTTATTTCTCCATCTATTTGCCATGAAGTGATGGATTCAGATGCCATGAACGTCAGTGTTTGAATGTTGAGTTTTAAGCCAGGTTTTTCACTCTTCTCTTTCACCTTCATCAAGAGGATCTTTAATTCCTCTTCACTTTCTACCGTAAGGGAGGTGTCATCTGTGTACCTGAGGTTATTGATATTTCTCCTGACAATCTTGATTCCAGCTTGTGCTTTATCCATCCTGGAGTTTCACAGGAGGTACTCTGCACATAAGTTAAATAATATATTATCTTGTATATTACCTATATTATACTGAGGTATGTTCCCTTTATGAGAAGTGTCCCAGGAGGTTCAGTGGTAAAGAATCTGCCTCAGTGCAGGAGCCATAGGAGATGAAGTCTCCATCCCTGGGTTGGGAAGATCCCCGGAGAAGGAAATGACAACCCACTCCAGGATTCTTGCCTAGAGAAACCTATGGACAGGTGAGCCTGGTTGGCTACAGGCCATACAGTCACAAAGAGTAGGACACACCTGAGCACACACGCAATGCTTCCTTCCTTCCCACTGAATCCATGTTGTTGAGACTTTTTGTGATAGATGGATCTGGAATCTGTTGAAAGCTTTCTGCACCTGTGAGATAATCTGTGATTTTTAGTCTTCAGTGTGTTACTGTAGCATATCACAGTGACTGATTTGTGACTTTGAACCATCCATGCAGCCCTGGTAGGCCTTCCCTGGTAGCTCAGCTGTTAAAGAATCCACCTGCAATGCAGGAGACCCCAGTTGGATTCCTGGGTGGAGAAGATCCCCTGGAGGAGGGCATGTTAATACACTTCAGTATTCTTGCCTAGAGAATCCCCATGGACAGAGGAACCTATAAGGTGACAGTCCATGGGGTCACAAAGAGTCAGACATGACAGCGACTAAGCACAGCACATGCACCCCTGAGATAAATCCCACTTAATCATGGTGTTCAGTTCAGTTCAGTCGCTCAGTCGTGTCCAACTCTTTGTGACCCCATGAATCGCAGCACGCCAGGCCTCCCTGTCCATCACCGACTCCTGGAGTTCACTCAGACTCATGTCCATCGTGTCAGTGATGCCATCCAGCCATCTCACCCTCTGTTGTCCCCTTCTCCTCCCACCCCCAATCCCTCCCAGCATCAGAGTCTTTTCCAATGGGTCAACTCTTCGCATGAGGTGGCCAAAGTACTGTATGACCCTTTTAAAGTATTTTTAAATTTTATTTGCTAATATTTTATTAAACATTTTTGTATCTAAGTTCATCAAGAATATTGGTCTGTAATTTTCTTTTGCTGTGGTGTCTTTGTCTGACTTAAGTATTATAGTGATTCTAGGCTTTTACAATGCATCTGAAAGTGTTTCTTTCATTTAAATTTTTTGAAATAGTTTGAGAAGGATAGGCCTTTCAATTCAATAAAGCATAGTTAGTTTGCAGCATTCTATTGGTTTCAGGGATAAAATAAAGTAATTCAAAACTTTTATAGATTAAACTTGATTTATCATTATTATGAAATATTGGCCATATTACCTGGGTGATATAATATATTGATAGTTTGAGAAGGATAAGTGTCAACTCTTCTCACAGTGTTTGTGAGAAGTCACCTTACGTGACTTTTGTTTGTTGAGAGTTTTTTTGTTAGTGACTTAATTTCATTACTGATAATTAGTTAGTTAATATTTTCTCTTTCTTCCTGGTAGAGTCTTAGGAGATTGTGCCTTTCAAGGAATTTGTGCATTTCTTCTTAGCTGTTCATTTTATTGCCATATAGTTGTTCATAGTAACCTTTTATGATCCTCTCTGTTTCTTTAGTGTTGGTTGTAAGTTTTCCATTTTTATTTCTGATGTTACTGATTTAGACCCTCTTTTTTTTTTTAATTGATGAGTCAGGCTAAATGTTTTAATATATTTTTTTAATGTTTTCAAAGTACCAGGTCTTTTTTTCTTTTTTCTTTTTTTTTCTATTTCATTTATTTCTGTCTTGATCTTTATGATATTTTTTTCTTCTCCTAACTTTTGATTTTGTTTGTTCTTCATTTCCTACTTCCTTGAAGTGTAAGTTAGGTTGTTTAATTGAGATTTTTCTTGTTTCCCTAAGGTAAGCTTCTATTGCTATAAAGTTTCCGCCTGGAACTTGTTTTGCTGCATCGCATAGACTTTAAGTCATTGTATTTTTGTTTTCGTTTGTCTCCAGTTTTTAAAAAATTGTTCTTTGGTTACATAAGTGGTCTGTTAATTGTTTGGCAGCATAATGTTGAGCCTTGTTAGTGTTTATAGCTGATTTCTGGTCTCATGTCTTTGTTGTCAGAAAGAATGCTTGACATGATTTCAATTTTCTTAAATTTACCAAAGCTTGTTTTGTGTCCTAGAACATGATCTATCCTGAAGGATGTTCCATGTGTCCTTGAAAAGAATCTATATTCTTTTGCTTTGGGATCTATGTCCCATACATGTTTATTAAGTTCATCTGATATAACGTATCATTTAAAGCCAGTGCTTCCTTATTGGTTTTCTGTCTATATGTCCTTTGAATGTATGTGTGTAGTTAAAGTCCTATTTGATTGTTGTGTTGCTGTCAATTTCTCCCTTTATTTCTCTTATATTTTCCTTATGTATTTAGCTGCTTGTCTATTGTGTACATATGTATTTACAATTGCTATATCTTCTTGGACTGATCCGTTGATCATTATGTATGGTTCTACTTTGTCTCTTATACAGTCTTTGTTTTAACTCTATTTTGTCTGAGATAAGTATTTGTATTTTAACTTTCTTTTACTTTCTATTTACATGGAATACATTTTTTCATTCCTCCATTTTCAGACTTTGTGTCTTTATATCTGAAGTGAGTCTCTTTGATGCAGCATATCATTAGATCTTGTTTTTTACCCATTTAGCCACTCCATGTCTTTTGATTAGAGTATTATTTCTTTTGCATTTAAAATAATAATTGGTAGGTATCCATGTTTTGTCATTTTATTAATCATTTACTGTTTGTTACTGCAGTTCTCTTTCATTCTTCTTTTGCTATCTTTCTTTGTGATTTGATGAGTATCTTTCATGTTGAGTTTGGATTTGTTTCTTTTGTGTGTGTGTGTATGTATTATAGATTTTTCATTTGTGATTACCATGAGATTTTTATATAAAGTGTCATGATTTCTTAACATTGCTGATTTCTTAAGTTCAAATACATTCTAACTACACTTATTTTTACTCCCCTCCTCTCATGTTTAATGTTTTTGACATTATATTTTATAGTTCATTGTTTTGTGCATCCCTTAACTTCTTGTGTGTGTGTGTGTATGATTGGACTACTTTTGTCTTTTAACCTTCCTGCTAGTTTTATAAATGGTTTATCTACTACCTTTCCTGTATGTTTCCCTTTACAAATAAGATAATTCCTTCAAGATCTTCATATTTTTTAGTTGTGGCCTTTTCTTTTTTACTTAAAAAAAATCCTTTTAACGTTTTTTTTTTTGTGAAGCCTATTTCAGTTCAGTTCAGTTCAGTTCAGTCACTCAATCGTGTCCAACTCTTTGCGATCCCATGAATCGCAGCACGCCAGGCCTCCCAGGGTGACAATATACAGCCTTCACATACTCCTTTCCTGATTTGAAACTAGTCCATTGTTCCATGTCCAGTTCTAACTGTTGCTTCTTGACCTGCATACAGGTTTCTCAGGAAGCAGGTCAGGTGGTTTGGTATTCCCATCTCTTTAATAATTTTCCACAGTTTGTATGATCCACACAGTCAAAGGCTTTGCCATATTGTAAAGTAAAATTGAAAAAATAAATAAATTAATTAATTTTAAAAAAGGCTTTGCCATAGTCAATAAAGCAGAAGTAGATGTTTTCCTGGAGCTCTCTAGCTTTATCATGATACAGCAGATGTTGGCAATTTGATCTCTGGTTCCTCTGCCTTTTCTAAATCCAACTTGAACATCTGGAAATTCATAGTTCATCTACTGTTGAAGTCTGAATTGGAAAATTTTGAGTATAACTTTGCTAGCATGTGAGATGAGTGCAATTGTGCAGTAGTCTGACCATTCTTTGGCATTGCCTTTCTTTGGGATTGAAATGAAAACTTTTCCAGTCCTGTGGCCACTGCTGAGTTTTCCAAATTTGCTGGCATACTGAGTGCAGCAGTTTCACAGCATCATCTTTTAGGATTTGAAATAGCTCAACTGGAATTCCATCACCTCCACTAGCTTTGTTATAGTGATGCTTCTTAAGGCCCACTTGACTTTGCATTCCAGGATGTCTGGCTCTAGGTGAGTGATCACACCATCATGGTTATCTGTGTCATGAAGAACTTTTTTGTATAGTTCTTATGTGTATTCTTGCCGTGTCTTCTTAATATCTTTGCTTCTATTAGGTCCATACCATTTCTGTCCTTTATTGTGCCCATCTTTGCATGAAATGTTCCCTTGGTACCTCTAATTTTCTTGAAAAGATCTCTAGTCTTTTCCATTCTACTGTTTTCCTCTATTCCTTTGCATTGATTGCTGAGGAAGGCTTTCTTCTCTCTCCTTGCTATTCTTTGGAACTCTGCATTCAAATGGGTATATCTTTCCTTTTCTCCTTTGCCTTTAGCATCTCTTTTTTTCTCAGATATTTGTAAGGCCTCCACAGACAATAATTTTGCCTTTTTGAATTTCTTTTTCTTGGAGATGCTCTTGATCCCTGCCTCCTGTACAATGTCATGAACCTCCATCCATAGTTTTCAGGCACTTTGTCTATCAGATCTAATCCCCTGAATCTGTCACGTCCATTGTATAATCATAAGAGATTTGATTTAGGTCATACCTGAATGGCCTAGTGGTTTTCCCTACTTTCTTCAAATTAGGTCTGAATTTGGCAATAAGGAGTTCATGATCTGAGCCACAGTCAGCTTCTGGTCTTGTTTTTGCTGACTATATAGAGCTTCTCCATCTTTGGCTGCAAAGAATAAAATCGATCTGATTTTGATATTGACTATCTGGTGATGTCCATGTGTAGAGTCTTCTCTTGTGTTGTAGGAAGAGGGTGTTTGCCATAACCAGTGTGTTCTCTTGGCAAAACTCTGTTAGACTTTGACTTGCTTTGTTTTGTACTCTAAGGCCCCAAATTTGCCTGTTACTCCAGGTATCTCTTGACTTCCTACCTTTGCATCCAGTCCCCTGTACTGAAAAGGACATCTTTTTTGGATGTTAGTTCTAGAAGGTCTTGTAGGTCTTCATAGAACCATTCAACTTCAGCTTCTTCAGCATTAGTGGCTGGGACATAGACTTGGATTACTGTGATACTGAATGATTTGCCTTGTAAATGAACAGAGATCATTCTGTCATTTCTGAGACTGCATCCATGCACTGCATTTCGGACTTGTTTCTTTACTGTGATGGCTACTCCATTTCTTCTAAGTGATTCTTGCCCACAGTCGTAGATATAATGATCATCTAAGTTAAATTCACCCATTCTGGTTGATTTTAATTCGCTGATTCCTGAAATGTCGATGTTCACTCTTGCCATCTCTCATTTGACCACTTCCAATTTACCTTGATTCATGGACCTAGCATTCCAGGTTCCTATGCAGTATTGCTCTTTACGGCATTGGACTTTACTTCCATCACTGGTCACATCCACAACTGAGTGTTGTTTTTGCTTTGACTCCATCTCTTCATTCTTTCTGGAGTTATTTCTCCACTGCTCTCCAGTAGCATATTGGGCATCTACTGACCTGGGGAGTTGATCTTTCAGTGTCCTGTCTTTTTGCCTTTTCACACTGTTCATGGGGTTCTCAAGGCAAGAATACTGAAGTGGTTTGCCATTTCCTTCTCCAGTGGACCACGTTTTTCAGAACTCTCCATCATGACCCATCCGTCTTGGGTGGCCCTACATGGCATGGCTCATAGTTTCACTGAATTAGACAAGGCTGTGGTCCATGTGATCAGATTGGTTAGTTTTCTGTGATTGTGATTTTCATTCTGTCTCCCCTCTGATGGTGAAGGATAAGAGGCTTATGGAAGCTTCCTGCTGGGAGAGGCTGACTGAGGGGGAAACTGGATCTTGTCCTGATGGGTGGGGCCATGCTCAGTAAACCTTTTAATCCAATTTTCGGTTGATGGGTGGGGCTGTGTTCCCTCCCTGTTGTTTGACCTGAGACCAAACTATGGTGGAGGTAATGAAGATAATGGCAACCTCCTTCAAAAGGTCCCATGATGCACTGCTGCCCCCAGTCCTGCAGCAGGCCACAGCCGACCCACACTTCTGCTAGAGATTTCTGGACTCACGGGCAAATCTGGGTCAGTCTGTTGTGGGGTCACTGCTACTTTCTCCTGGGTCTTGTGTGCACAAGCTTTTGTTTGNGATGCACTGCTGCCCCCAGTCCTGCAGCAGGCCACAGCCGACCCACACTTCTGCTAGAGATTTCTGGACTCACGGGCAAATCTGGGTCAGTCTGTTGTGGGGTCACTGCTACTTTCTCCTGGGTCTTGTGTGCACAAGCTTTTGTTTGTGCCCTCCAAGAGCCTGTTTCCCCAGTCCTGTTTAAGTTCTGGAGGCTCTATGGTGTGGTTGATAGCCACACCCTCCAAGAGGGCTTATGCCATACCCAGGTCTACCACACCCAGAGCCTCTATACCTGCAGCAGGCCGTTGCTAACCCATACCTCCACAGGAGACACTCAAACACAGTTCTGGCTCAGTCTCTGTGAGGTCTCTGGGTCCTGGTGTGCATAAGTTTTGTTTGAGCCCTCTGAGCATCTCTGGTGGCTGTGGGGTTTGATTCTAAATGCATTTTTACCCCTCCTATTGTGGCCTAAATCAAATCCTTTATGATTATATAGTGGAAGTGAGAAATAGATTTAAGGGCCTAGATCTGATAGATNCCTCCATCCATGGGATTCTCCAGGCAAGAATACTGGAGTGGGTTGCCATTTCCTTCTCTAGGGGATCTTTCTGACCCAAGGATCGAACCCAAGTCTCCCACATTGCAGGCAGACGCTTTAACCTCTGAGCCACCAGGGAAGCCAGATATAGGTGTAGGTTATAGGTAGAAACACATATGGCTATAGTTTATACAATAAAATGCATACTTTAAGGAATCACGCTAAGTGTTCAACAAAACTAGATCTAAAATCACTTATGTGTTACTCTCACACACAGTTGTGACCAATGTTCTCTTCAAATTCAGTATTCATTGAGAAAACACTAGTGTCAGGCACCATAGTAGGCATTACAGGTGAGGGATACAAACAAGAATAACACATGGTTGCTACTCTCAATAGCCCCCTAATCTTTGTGGGAAACAGATATTTATAAAATATTTCACCCTATGACAGTGAGTGACTAAGTTCAAATTTGAATTCCTCCTGGAAAAAGGAGCATTTGAGCTGGTCTTATTCAATAAACTCATGAAAAAAGAAAAATGGAGCCCAGGATTCAAAGAGCATGTCACCTTCCTTTCTGTGGGGAGAATGGAGCTGTCTGGCCCTGAAAACACTCTCCTCCCATTTGTGTTAAGACTGTTATCAGCCTTTTTCTCTCAGCAGGTGGTGGGTGCCTACAAAGCTGTCGCTAACTAATGTTTTCAAGGTTCAACCATGGTGTAGCATGCCTTGGTACTCCTTCCTTTATGTGGTTGAACAATATTCCATTATATGGAATTTTTATCCATTTTATATATTCATTCATCTGTTGATGGACATTTGAGTAGTTTTCCCCTTTACACTATTACGAATAAAGCTGTTATGAAATTCATATATAAGCTTTTGTTTGAACACCTGTTTTTAATTGTTTCTGGTATTTTTTTCTGGGAATAGAATTGATGAGTCATGTTGTCATACTATGTATAACTTTTTGAGCAACCATCTGATACATTCTTAACCACCAGAAGAACAGAGTTTCTCCTTCCAGAAAGATCCATAAAAGTGCTGGAATCAGGTCTCATTGGCCCATATTGGGTCATGTGTCCATCCCTGAACCAATTAGGGTGGGCAGGAACAAGGAAAACCATGACTGAAGAAGGTGTATCTACCTCCGCAGGAAAGAAAGCTCTCTACCCAAGCCACATGGACTGAGATGGGGGAGTAGGTGGTTTTATTTCAAAGGAAAATTAGAAGAGTGTTAAGTAGTGAAGAGGAGGGGAATGATACCAGAAGACAAAAAGAAGAGTCCACTACCTCACAAAGGAAGCAACAAAATAACTGCTTTTGATTGTAGTGTGAGAATGTGTCATGGATATATCTTGAGCACTTCATATACATCATGCACTATCCCAAATGTTTCACCCAGAGAATAAGTACCCCATGGCACAGATGAGGAAAATGAGGCTTAGAAAAGTTAACTTGCCAAAGATCCACTGTTAGAAAGTGGGTGAGCTGGAATTTGAATCTCTCCAATGCCAAAGCTCCTGTCCTTCCCTATATACCTTGCTGGTACTTCACTGGGTAGAAGGCATCAGGCATGAAATAATCCAGATGATCTCTTGGTAAAGGATGAATATGTTAATATTCACCACACTAGGTGTCAAAGTTTGCATCTCCATGTGCACAAATATACTTACACACATTTCCCAGTGGTTTGAGAATGAACATGACCGTCTCTTTCCCATCACACAACACAGAAAGCCAAGTAAAACATGGTCTTCTTTTTCCTCCTTAAAATTAAAGACAATGTATCTTACTAACTAATGGATCTCTTAAAAATGGACCCAATTCCACTTGGGAACACTCTTCACTGCACAATGGAGTTTCTGATCTCTTCAAAGAAAGTGGAGATTAAATTTCATCACCAACGCTCTTCAGGTCCATCAGAAGAGAAACTTTAACTGTTAAGCCATATTCTTTCTCTTATACATCAAAACATTTTTTTTCCCTGAAGCATTAAATTTTACTCAATCCCAAAGAATCGTTTTTCTGAAATGGCAGGGATCTTTCTGTACTCTGGTTAAGATCTCTTTCCTCTCGTTAACATGGTACCCTGTCTCCCTCCTCTGTCTGAGCTGGGAACAGAAGAAACCTTTACAATGACAGTCTCATAATAGGATTGCATTTTTTCTGCACATTATATCTCAGGGGATCATTGTCATTTGTCTCCTGCAAATGACAATCCAGCTTCTCTGGGCCCCCTGGATGCTTCGGGAGAAATGCTACAGCACAGCTTGTCTCTAATGATGCTTTATAATTATAGCAGAAATCCAGGGCTAATAGAGCTGTCTGACTAAAGAGGTGCATGAGCCCTTCTGTATCCACACCAGCACCCAGCGGCTTGAAAGCGTATCTGATGCTTTTTCATTCTGCTCGTATTTTGCGTACATACATACAATTAAGACTCAAGTCTGGTCATTCACGAATATGAATCTCCAGGGGGGAAAAAAAGTCAGCCTGTTTATTCCCCACTGGACATTTTAGAGCTCCCTATGTCTGTACTTTTTCTGTGCTCTTTACCTTTTTCTGAAATACCCCCTCCTTATCTACACTCAGACAAATACATCCCTCCATTGTCTCCTGAGATCACTGCAGCTTACAATGATTTCACCCTCCAGTGGCATTTGAGTGTACCTTCCAGTCAGCAATTAATCATGGACTTCCTTGTGACATTGCCTGTATTCTGCAACTCTACTCCCTTAAACTGTTCACATTCACTGTCAGGACCCTGGCTTTAGTTTTAATATTATCCTGAATTAAAGGAAAATGGATGGTTAGAGGACAAACCAATGGATTAAGAGGGCTGAGAATTCTCCCATTCCCATACACTCATCACTACTCCTCCTCCACCACCACCCTGCTCTATGTTCTATACATCAGTGGACATCAATACAGACATCAAGAGTTCTTGAGGATGTTGAGAATGATTCCATGAATTCTGAGGCGCTGAGCCAAGCAACAAGTGAGTTAAGGTCAATTAATAATAAAAATAGTGGATAGGAGACATTAACCTTGTTTGAAGATAACGACNTATACATCAGTGGACATCAATACAGACATCAAGAGTTCTTGAGGATGTTGAGAATGATTCCATGAATTCTGAGGCGCTGAGCCAAGCAACAAGTGAGTTAAGGTCAATTAATAATAAAAATAGTGGATAGGAGACATTAACCTTGTTTGAAGATAACGACTTTACCTAACTTAGACAAACTATAACCTTCTGTCTAGGTTGCTGTCCATGGTTCTGAAAGGTCTACTGCCATGGACGACTTACCCCTATCATCGTCTTGACCCCTCAGCTACCTAACTGCAGTTACTGTTGAACTCTCACTTAGCCTGACTTCAACTAAATTGTCTTCTGAACGATCTGTGTCCCAGATCAACAGTCCTGGGTAGTGATGGTAGTTTAAAGAATAGACTCGGGAGTCAGACTGCTTGTCTTTGAAGCTCAGGTCCAATCCACCATATAAAGGAAGCTATCTGCCATCATTTGTCAATTTGGAACAGTAGTACTATGTACTTCATGGGGTTGCTGAGATAATTAAATGATAAATTCTCTATAGAAAGTTCAGCAGAATCCCTGACACAAAATAAGTTCTCAACCTTTTATTGTGATGGTTATGTCTTAACTCTTTAGCTACATGTAAGATATAAAAAGAAAAGAACAGAATCTTTTCCTTCATGATACCCTCTAGTGGCAACAAAGTAATAGAATGGGTAGAAGCCTTGAAGTAATTCAGACTAAGTCTGAATCTGGTTCCACAACATACTAGCTACATGATATTAAGCAATTTACTTAACCCTCCTTACTTTAGTCTCCTTTTCCTAATTTACAAGGTGGAGTAAATTCTATCCATTTTTTCAGAGATGCAAATATTCTAGAGAATGTACATAGATAGCTAGACTAAAATGTATGTGAAATAAATAGTGATCATTGTGTTTATGGCTACACATTTGAGAGGACTACAAACGATTTTATTGTTTCTGCTCAACTATCAACAATAGTCTGTGAGAGTCAGGAGTGTATACTGAGGAAAAACAATAAGGGTTTAATGCTTTCTCCTGGGAGGCCCACTTCTCTGGGAAGCTTCTATGACATTTCTTTGTATGGTGGATCAATTATTTAAGACAGTTAAAGCTTTGGTCATCAACTCAGTTTTTTTTTTATTTTTAACAAAGAAAGGAATTTCATGTAGAGAACTTCTGATGTTACCTCTGCATCATTAACCTGGCTGTGTAACATGGGTAACATAGGTCTAAATGAGACTTAAGAAAGACTATAAATGATTCTGTATCAGAAAAGACTACTTTTCTAATTGTAGATCAGGTGCTATCACTGTATTCAATGCCCAGCATATTGAAATGAAGTACTCTAGTTCATTAACATAGTTTTGGAGAAAATCTGGAGACTCTCAAAAATGCATTCATAAATTACATCTCCTAGAATCATTCCTGTACAGAGAAAACATTCTCAAGTTACCTTCCTTAGTAGACAGTCCTTTGGAGGGTGAAGGAACCTCCAAAGGAGGTTAATTTGTCACTGCACTTCACAGCACTAACTGTGTGTTAACTGGGGCCTGATGGAAAATGGTAAGAAAAATCAGGACAAAATGTCATCTCTCCTTTGTAGACTATCTGCCAAGTGCAGAAGCTTCTGATTCAATGCACAATGTTATTTTACCAAGTAGGAAACACCCCCTCCATTTAACAAGATTGATCTAAAAAAATAAACTTCAGAAATGTTTTTAAAGAGGTAAGGCTTCAGACAGAGTTCCTTCTGGTCATTCTTCTCCCCTAAAAAAATCACTCTTTCAGAGATAAATCCACACACCTATGGACACCTTATCTTTGACAAAGGAGGCAAGAATATTCAATGGAGTAAAAACAATCTCTTTAATAAGTGGTGCTGGGAAAACTGGTCAACCACTTGTAAAAAAATGAAACTAGATCACTTTCTAACACCACACACAAAAATAAACTCAAAATGGATTAAAGATCTAAATGTAAGACCAGAAATTAAAAAGTCCTAGAGGAGAACATAGGCAAAACACTCTCTGACATAAATCACAGTAGGATCCTCTATGATCCACCTCCCAGAATACTGGAAATAAAAACAAAAATAAACAAATGGGATCTAATTAAAATTAAAAGCTTCTGCACAACAAAGGAAACTATAAGTAAGGTGAAAAGACAGCCTTCTGAATGGGAGAAAACAATAGCAAATGAAGCAACTGACAAACAACTAATCTCAAAAATATACAAGCAACTTATACAGCTCAACTCCAGAAAAATAAACGACCCGATCAAAAAATGGGCCAAAGAACTCAATAGACATTTCTCCAAAGAAGACATACGGATGGCTAACAAACACATGAAAAGATGCTCAACATCACTCATCATCAGAGAAATGCAAATCAAAACCACAATGAGGTACCATTTCACACCAGTCAGAATGGCTGCGATCCAAAAGTCTGCAAGCAATAAATGCTGGAGGGGGTGTGGAGAAAGGGGAACCCTCTTACACTGTTGGTGGGAATGTAAACTAGTACAGCCACTGTGGAAAACAGTGTGGAGATTCCTTAAAAAATTGCAAATAGAACTGCCTTATGACCCAGCAATCCCACTGCTGGGCATACACACCAAGGAAACCAGAATTGAAAGAGACACATGTACCCCAATGTTCATCGCAGCACTGTTTATAATAGCCAGGACATGGAAACAACCTAGATGTCCATCAACAGATGAATGGATAAGCAAGCTGTGGCATATATACACAATGGAGTATTACTCTGCCATTAAAAAGAATAAATTTGAATCAGTTCTAATGAGATGGATGAAACTGGAGCCTATTATACAGAGTGAAGTAAGCCAGAAAGAAAAACACCAATACAGCATACTGACACATATATATGGAATTTAGAAAGATAGTAATGATGACCCTGTATGTGAGACAACAAAAGGACACAGACATAGACAATGGACTTTTGGCCTCAGAGGGAGTAGGAGAGGGCGGGATGATCTGGGAGAATGGCATTGAAGCATATATACTATTATGTAAGAAACGAGGTGCCAGTCTATGTTTGATGCAGGATGCAGGATGCTTGGGGCTGGTGTATGGGGATGATCCAGAGAGACGTTGTGGGGTGGGAGGTGGGAGGGGGATTCAGGATTGGGAGCTTGTGTACACCTGTGGTGGATTCATGTCGATGTATGGCAAAGCCAATAGAGTATTATAAAGTCAAATTTTTAAAAATTAATTAATTAATTAATTAATTTTTTAAAAAAAATCACTCTTTCTCTTGGCCTGTGGGAAGCATGACACTGTTGTCTGCCCAGTCTGTTTAGCCCTCAGAGTCTTCACCCTGCCCATAATGAGAACTTACCAACCTAAGGCTTCAAATGCCTGATAGACCAGGGAATTAAAACTTACCATATCAGGAGGTTGTCCCGGAAATACCTTCTGCTACTTTCTCTACTCTTAGAGTATCTGCAATGCTCCAAAACCTCCTTTCAGAAGGCAATACTAGGCATGCCATCTACTAATATGTCACCAAACAACACAGCTTATTTCTAAATTCCACAGTCATTTGGGTAGAAGCAGAAGCCAAAGAACACAGAAGGGAGCATGGTAACGGGGTTGAGTATGGACGTGGGTTCACAACCCATCACCACCACATCTTGACTGAGTAACTTACCTCAGCATCCTCCTCTGTAAAATAGGAATATTAATATCACCTACCTTACAGAGTTGTAATGAGCACTAAACTATATAATCCATATATAAAGTGACAGACTCCTCTGTCCATGAGATTTTCCAGGCAAGAATACCAGTTGCTGCTGCTGCTGCTAAGTCACTTCAGTCGTGTCCAACTCTATAAGACCCCATAGACGACAGCCAACCAGGCTCCCCCATCCCTGGGATTCTCCAGGCAAGAACACTGGAGTGGGTTGAGCGGGTAGCCATTCCCTTCTCCAAGGGATCTTCCTGACCTAGGGACTGAACTGGGTCTCCCACATTGCAGGCACATTCTTTACCATCTGAGCCACCAGGGAAACCCCATGAAGTGCTTAACCCACTGCTAAGCATGGTAAATGGTAAACAGGCAATAAATTGTTTATATAACATTTGTGAGTGTGTGATATGCCTGACCTCATTGATTATCTCAACCTATGAAGTAGACATTGCATCCCTCTCCCAGTTTGTCACCAAGAACATTAAGACTTAGAGAGAAACAGGAATTTGCTTCGAATTCTGCTGCTAAGAATTGATAAAGCCATGATTCAAACCTAGATCAGTCTGACCCAAACAGTCTTAGCTAATTTAAACAACTTTCTTTTGTTGTCTCACATACAGGGTCATCATTACTATCTTTCTAAATTCCATATATATGTGTCAATATACTGTATTGGTGTTTTTCTTTTGACCCTGTATGTGAGACAACAAAAGAGACACAGACATATAGAACGGACTTTTGGCCTCTGAGGGAGAGGGAGAGGGTGGGATGATTTGGGAGAATGGCATNAAGAAAAACACCAATACAGTATACTGACACATATATATGGAATTTAGAATGATAGTAATGATGACCCTGTATGTGAGACAACAAAAGAGACACAGACATATAGAACGGACTTTTGGCCTCTGAGGGAGAGGGAGAGGGTGGGATGATTTGGGAGAATGGCATTGAAGCATGTATACTATCATGTAAGAAATGAGGCGCCGGTCTATGTTAGATTCAGGATGCAGGATGCTTGGGGCTGGTGTACGGGGATGATCCAGAGAGACGTTGTGGGGTGGGAAGTGGGAGGGGGATTCAGGATTGGGAGCTCGTGTACACCTGTGGTGGATTCATGTTGATCTATGGCAAAGCCAATAGAGTATTGTAAAGTAAAATAAAGTAAAAAAAATAAAAGTAAAAATAAAAAATAAAATGCTAGCTGAAACTTAGAGAACCACACCTCTGACTCTAGAATCATTGAATATTTTAAATGCCTTGAATACCAAAATTTATTCTGTAGAAAATATGAGCATCAATAATTTTTCAATCAATAGTATTTAAAACTGAATTGCATATCAATCTCTTTAAGAGTGTTTATTGTGTGCCTGTGTTGAGCACAAAGGTACCAGAATCAGTAATGCTACATTGCTTGTTTCTTGCCCACCAGCAAAGCACGGTCTGATGGAAGAGACACATACACAACACAGATCATTGTAATCAAGTCATAAACCTTGATTTCAGGCACAAATAGGTTCATAAACACTGGCACAGATCCAAATAGTTACTATGTATCAAGGAACATCCTATTATAGAGTCATAAACACTGAGATATAGGTCTGAGTGAGTGAGTGAGTAAAGTCGCTCAGTCGTGTCCAACTCTTTGCGACCCCATGGAGTATAGGTATAGGACATCAATAAAGGGATGGTTAATACTATCTGTGTGAAAGACTGAAAGCTTCATAGAAGGTGCTGGTTTGTAAGGAGAGGCTATGATATTAATAGAATTCTATCAGCTGATGAGAAAGGGAGAAAGCAGTTGTCCTCTTTTTAACTTTTCAGTATTTCCCTGACTTCATTTCCGAGAGTTCCACGTGCAGACGTGAGTGCTCAGCTGCAACCCTCTGCACTGCCTGTAGCGAGCCCGGTTCCTCTGTCTATGGGATTTCCCAGAAAGAAACACTGGAATGGGGTGCCATTTGCTCCTCCTCCAGGGGATCTTCCCAACCCAGGGATCAAACCCACGTCTCCTGTAGCTCCTGCTTTGCTCACGACTGACCAAAGAAACACTCGCAGAAGAAAGGATATGAAGGAAGTAGGACAGGATAGAGGAAACAGCTAAGCAAGGATGTCATCTCAACCTGACGTCATCCCGAGAAGTAGAAATTGCACCACCAAACTGGCCTCACTTGGAGCCACTGGCATCCAAGCCAGTCAGCCACAGCCTGTGAGCTGCACAGCCTGGAGTTGTTCACACAGGGCAATTCTCAAGAGGAGCTGGGAGTCCGTACCAGCCATCACTATGACAATGGGGGATAAACAGTCTGATCTGAGGAAGGAGATCTAGACAGCAGTAAAAACTTCCATTAATCCTCCTAGCCTAACACCTACTTTTTAATTTATCATATAGTGAACATTCAAAAATATTTATTATGTCTTTAAATGAATTATCAGACTCAAACAACGATCAAAGGGCTATACTGTGTCTTGGAGAAGAGACAAAGGCAAATCCTTCACTTCAGTTGTTTCAAGGGAATGCCCAGTGGAGTAGGAGTGATGAGATAAAGTTACAAACAACTTATAACATAAGGCAAACTATAATATCTACAAGATAAAAGTACAGATTTTAGGAAGCTACAGAGGGTGTGTACATTTTATCTCAAAACAATCAGGAAAGACCTCAGGGAAGGAATGGAACTTGAAATTTTTCATGAACATCTTGATTTTAAGGAAGAAAAGAGGTAAATTCTTTTCCTAGGGAGAACTACCTCTCAAACGTCATAGAGGCAGAACTTTTCTGAATCCAGGGAAGAGAAGAGGTCACGCGGTTGCTGCATCTAGCACGTTAGAGTGTATACATCTCATAGCAGAACAGAAGTAAACACGGCTACAAAGGTTAACTGGGATCTAAATGCAAAGCATGTTGAGGGGTAAGCAGAGAAGTTTGATTTTAACTCAATGGGTAATGGGAAGTCATTTGAGATTTTTTTTAACATGAAAAGGAGGTTAACAGAAAAGATCATTTTAACCCAGACAGGTAGTTTAGATTGGGGAGTATCTAGAGGTAGAAACCAGTTATAAGGCAACCTTGAATTATGTTTTGAAATTAAATGCCATGATATCCCTGCTTCTTTATTTAAAGTTATGTTGTATCAAGTATTTATTCTATACAATTTCTTTTAAAACTTAAATGAAAAAACATATTTCCTAAACACTATTTCCCGGGCCAAACTCCCTGCCTTAAATTACATTTTTATTAAAAAAATACAATGTATCAGAATTTCAAAATATTTCTGACCTCAAATGTATAATAATCGAAAATGGACAGAATATAGACTTTCCATTATTTCTTTCTTAATCTTGAGGCAAATTTCATGGGTTTCTTTGATTTATTTTATTAGCATTTTGTAATTCTAAACTGCAAAAAACTTTTATAATTTTTTAGGAACTCTTAGGGACAGTGAAGAATCAAAGAAGTATAATGCTCAATCCTCAAAGAAAAAATAAAATCATGCTTATGGACATATTCAATGTATCGGACTCTGGTACAGAGCTGCTTTCACAAATAGAATCTCAGTTATTTTGCATATTTAGACAATGTTCTCATTTGAATTTATATGTTATTTAAACAACCAGATTTTACATACTTTGTAAGAGTCAGGATTCAAACCCAGTTTTAACAGCCAACCTAAGCTCCTTCCGTATGTCTATTAGCCAACATGGGTGCTTTCCTAGTAGCTCAGCTGGTAAACAATCTACCTGCAATGTGGGAGATCCCGGTTCAATTTCTGGGTCAGGAAGTTACTTATATCTATTAGCGAGCACAGAATATTCACCTGTCAGGATTAGCAGTAATATAAGGTAGTAGTTGTTAAGAACTAGGAAATAGTGATAGAGAGAGCAATTGCTAATACATAGCTCTACAAACGTTAAGATATATGTGACATTCTCTTTCTCTGATCCCCATAATCCCATTTACTTTTGACCTTTCTCCCAACATCCTCTCCCACCTCAGGGATGAGTCCATAGTATAGAATTATAATCAAGTTTATAAGCAGAAGGAGAATAAATAATAAACAGAACAAATAAAAATGAAATAAATAAAACAAATAATAATAGTTCTATAATGGTATTTGAGGCTTCATACTATGTTATTTATGGTTTTTTAGGATTCCATATGTGTTTTATAAAAAGATTAGCATGATTTTAATTTAGCAATGAAAAGATTATGTGTATTACTTAAGTGTACAACTGGTTTTATATTGATGGATGTGTTTAAATAAATATTTATGTTCTGCCAGTGATAAAATGTTGCCTGGAATGAATTTATTATTGTTAATCCTCACCAAATACCCCAGGATTAGGTTTTATAATCATTATTATACAGTTAGAAAATTATAAGTGCAAAAGATTATATAACTTGCCCAAGGGTACATACCACTAATTTTAGAGTTAGCATAAGAGTCCAGGGCTCTGTGACAGGGCATCGACTTTAAAAGAACCTGTTATTACCTATTTGTACAAAGATGTGTGTGTGTGTGTGTGTGTGTGTGTGCCCTCAGTCATGTCTGACTTTTTGTGACACCATGGACTGTAGTCCTCCAGTTTATGGAATTCTCCAGGCAAGACTACTGGGCAGCCATTCCCTTCTCCAGGGGATCTTCCTGACCCCAGGATCAAACTTGGGTCTTCCGTATTGCTGGCAGATTCTTTACCATCTGAGCCACCACTAAGCTACATTGCTCTTTTGACAGGCCACACGTTTTTATTTTCCACCTTATTCATTCTGAAACAAAATTATTTCGTATGTTTGCTTTTCTTTCTTCTTCCATAATCACTTATTTTATGGCACTTTTGTTCATTTTTTCCTTACCTTTTCCCTTCAATTAAATTCTTTCTAAAATACAGTATTTTCAACCTTTTAATTTTGTGAAAACAAAGGAAAGGGACTGTTACAGAAACTCATTGTGCATTGTTAGCATGTTTTTAGTATTTCCTAGTATTATTTGTCCTCTTTCTGAGATTTATTGTTCTGTTCTCTTCCTGTCACACAGTTCCTCCATATGAAATAATTCCCACCCCAGAGTTTATTTCACAAAAGCAAATAGACATCATGATCGAAATTCAAAATCAGCTCTAGATTTTGCATTTCTACTGTTAATATCACTCTTTTGGATTAAAAATAAAAAATCTTCTACTGCAAACTCCCATTAAAGGCAATAATTTTTCCATGAAATAAGTATTTTGATTTGATGTCATCATTATATGTTAACAAAGAGCATAGAGCAGGTCCTGAGCAGACAGGTTGAAGGACTTCTGTTTTTCTGGATTCACAGAAATGATTCTTATCTCAGCTGAGAACAGGTATGAAGTCACTTTTCCAGAACTGGCTCAAACATTTCTTTCTCTAGAAAATAATCACCAAACCATTTCGGAATTAGTTTTTCCTTCCATTGTCTTCCCAAAACGCAAGCTACCTATCTCTGTTCTATGACACTTCCTTCTATTGTACTTTATAGTTTGTTTGCATTTCCAAAATTTTCGCTAGCCCAGCCATTTCTTACTGGCTTCCCAGGTGGCTCGGTAGTAAAGTATCCGCCTGCCAATGCAGGAGACTCAAGTTCAACCCTTGAGTCAGGAAGATTCCCTGGAAGAGAAAATGGCAGTCCACTCCAGTAACTCTTGCCTGGGAAATCCCGTGACAGAGCAGCCTGGTGGACTATAGTCCATGGGATGGCAAATAGTCAGACGCAATGGAGCAGGCATGCAGGCAACCATTTGTTAAGGATATTTTCCTTTTTTATTTTTAATGCTGGCAAACTTGTACTTTAAAAATGTTCCATAAATGTTTATTAAATGTGTATTGCAAGAACATATGGATGTTTGAAACTTCTACCACCTGATTCTGGGGATTTATTTCCTGAGGCATCTGTAACATAAGTCCGTAGAGCCAACAAATGATGAGATCAGTAACAAGAGTGAGACTCGAAGCAAGCTTCTTAAGGTGGAATCAAAGAATTGATGCTTTTGTGCTGTGGTGTTGGAGACGACTCTTGAGAGTCTCTTGGTCTGCAAGGAGATCAAACTAGTCAACCCTAATGGAAATCAACCCTGAATATTCATTGGAAGGACTGATGTTGAAGCTGAAGCTCCCATACTTTGGCCACCTGATGTGAAGAGCTGACTCATTGGAAAAGACCCTGATGCTGGGAAAGATTGAGGGCAGGAGGAGAATGGGGTGACAGAGGACGAGATGGCTGGATGGCATCACCAACTCAAATGGACATGAGTTTGAGCAAACTCTGGGAGATAGTGATGGACAGGGAAGACTGGTATGCTGCAGTCTGTGGAGTCAAAAAGAATCGGACACAACTGAGCAACTGAACAACAAAAACAAATGCATTATTTGACTTTGTAACTACCACCATGGCTAAAAAGTTCTTGGCACATCACACATGTTGAATGAAGATTTACTAGATAGCTTTTAAAGCCTATTCTGACCATGATAATTTCAGAAGTGAAGAAGAATTAGTATCAAATATAATATACCCCCTTGCCAGTGTTACATGTCTATCATTTATACCAGCTATCATGAATTTTTCTGATACTTTTATCCTTTCCCAATTGCTGAAGCTATCAGAATGAAAAACTCATAAATTTTTTAAGGACCCACTCAACTCTTGAATCTTTTTCTGTTAACAACATCATGGGTTATACATAAACTTAGGATTTCGACAAAAATATATAAATGTATATGTTGTATTACAATACGACAACTATATTACAAAATATGTGGAATCCAGGTTTCAATGAAACTGCAAGTGTTTAAAGTATCATCTCATTTATAGCATTCATGTGTTGATGAATGTGAATAGTAATAACTGATAAAACCTCTTAATGGAAACATCAGCATCTATCTCCATAATGGAGGAACTTTTTCATGTTTACTAATAGCGTATTTGTGGTATCAGCTCATTCTCCAATAGCAAAAAAAATGGCATTCTATGTAACAGAATCATGAATAATTGTAAAGCTTCTGGTACTTCACTGTACCAGATGGCTTAACTATAGAGAGATTCAAATGAATGGTATTATATTTCTCAGACATCTGGAAAACTTCTAACAACATATGGAACTCAGGACTAAGACTCCCAGTATTTTTTAATGACATAGTCATTAACATTTGCAAAATTAAAATCCTGATATGGCAGTATTTTACCACACCCATTGTTGTTCAGACTTCCTACAGTTTTTCTAATACCAACTTATGCAAAACATTTATATACACAAAGTGATTAGCAATCCATAGATGGTCTGAATTTTTGTGGCACAAGAATTGTGAGAATTGAAAAGGAAAGATGAGCAAAAGAGAAATGTATCATTTAACCTTGTTAGGAAAACGAGCAATGTTCCTTAGTGGCTGAGTGGGTTTTAAAAAAACTGGACAGTTCTGACTCATCTTTGATTTATTAATTCCAAATTAGTGTTTAAGAAAGTGGTTTGGGATATACATAGACCTGATACCGCCTTCCTTTGGTGCCATCCACTTTATCTGGGTGTGTTTGAGTCCCAGAATTCACCTTATTTAAGAATAGTGAAAGGGATCATGTCCCCAGTATTCTAACAGATCACTAAATACATTGTTATAAATAGAGTTCATTTAAAGTTATAGAAGATTCTTTCAATGAACTCTTGTAAGAATTAAGTAGAATTTAAAATAATCTGTAAAGTTAAGAGTGACAGAGTTCATGTCAGATGATAGCTAAGCAATTATCCAATCAGTATTAAGATGTGACTAAATAAATGCATACATAGAGCTTTAGCATTTTCAACCTATTTCAAATGAGGAAAGTTGAGAAAGGAAGAAGGATAGGAAGAAAGAGATGGAGGGAAAGAGAGGAAGGGAGGAAAAGGGGGAGAACAGGGATCAGAAGGTAGGTGTTAGAAAGGTGGAAGTCAAACAAGACTTTAGGAAAATCACTTAGGTATAAATTCCATTCCTTAATAGGACATTGAGAAAGACAGTTAATTTCTGTGTGTTTACCTAGGTCCAATAACACTACTTAATTCACTTTAAAATGCTAGTAATTTATTTGTAAACTCTTTCAGATATTCTAAATATGCAATCACAAAGCTTCTTAAATGTGTGCTCATAGTTTGTCCTACCTTTCCACATATGATTTCTATTCAGTTTTTCTTTCTTCTTCTTCTAGGACTCATTGCTCTTATGTCAAAACTTTTCACCATGACCTTGTATCTTTTATGTATTTTATTTTATTCTCTTGGCATCATCTTGGTATTTTTTAACTGACCTACCTTCCAGATCACTGATCCTGTCTTCTGAAGGTTTTAATCTTCCATTACAACTTTTGAACTCTTAACTCTGGTTATTAATTTTTTGGCTTGTTCTAATTTACTTTTTGTGAGCGTACATGTGTATGAATTTTGTGTCTCTGCTAAACCTATCCATAATTTTGTCTATGATATTGTACATATTAATAAAAAAAATTTTAATATCTCTGTGATAGTTGCTAAGTCGTGTCCGATTCCTTGTGACCTTCATGGACTATAGCCTACCAGGCTCCTCTGTCCATGGAACTTTCCAGGCAAGAATACTGGAGTGGGTTGTCATTTCCTACTCCAGGGGATCTTCCTGACCCAAGGATTGAACCCACGTTGCAGGCAGATTCTTTATGTCTCTCTTTGGTAACCCAAAATTTCAATCACGAGTTGGTTAGTTTCTTTCACTTGCTTTCTCTTCATTTTCAGTCTGTGAGCCTCCATGTGTGTTTGTGTTGCTTTAATCAAGCTTCGTACTTTTGGTTAAAAGGATGAACATTTTGTGTACAATACTGAAGAGATTCTGGGTGATGTTATCTACTTCCAAAGAACTTAAAATTTTCTCTTGGTAGGCAGTTAAACAATGAATCATCTTAATATTGTCAAGCATCAGTTTGGGCTTTTAGCTGTTACATTGCATCAGGTTTATAAAATTCACTTCTAGGCTGTCATACTTAATTTCAGACCATGGTACTTACTTCAAGACTCCTCTGTCTAAAGGTCAAGTTGGACCACATAGCTCCTAAAATTTTGGTCCAACTCTTTAGCCTCCCATCTGTTTTTCTCTGCTGGACTTCCTAAGATTTTTTTCTCTGTGTGTGCACAGCTGAGGATCAACAGTTATCTTAAAAACAATTTATATAGAGGGATTTCACTTCTCTGAAATACCCTTCTCTCCAGAATTCTTTTGCTTTGATTTTAACAAGTCTGGAAGACTCAGACTTCAATCTCTTTGTTCTTGGCTAAGTAGGGCTGCTGGGTGCTGCTTTGTATTTTTTTTCCCAAGTGGGTAAACTAGAAATTTCCTGAAGCAAACAAGCTAAGAAAGACTTAGAGATGACACGGTACACTGTCCTTTACTCTAGGATTCTAATCACTCAGATCCTATTTGTGTTTCTCACTTTCCATTGCCCTCAAACCATTGTTTTTATATATATTTTATCCAGCTTGGCTTCAGAAGTAAGGACAGTATAACTGGGGGAGGGGTCACCCCTGGTCCTGGTGGCTCAGGCGGTAAAGAATCTGCTTGCAATGCAGGAGACCCAGGTTCAATCCCTCGGTGGGAAAGATCTCCTGGAGTAGGACATGACAATCCACTCCACCATTCTTGCCTGGAGAATTCCATGGACAGGGAAGCCTAGTGGGCTACAGTCCATGGGGTTTCAAAGAGTCAGACACGACTGAGTGACTGAGCAACAACAAGGTACTCCTCTGACTTTGGATTGGGTTTAGGATACCAAAAGAGGAAC
>SJYV01053768.1:0-27284 GCA_006410875.1 Neotragus pygmaeus
CAGGGAGGCCTGGGTGCTGCGATTCATGGGGTCACAAAGAGTCAGACATGACTGAGTAACTGAACTGAACTGAAAATATACATTTAAGTTTTTCTTTTAATTTTCCATTTTTTGTGTGACAGGAATCCTTTGGTGTACCTTGCCTACAACTTTGCCAGAAATAGAAATTTGGTTCAGTTTTTATTTATTTTATATACTAGGATTTAAATACATACATTTAAATATATATATATATATAGATATATAGATATATATGATATAGCTTTCCACAACTACAAAAATGTTAAAAAGCATTAAATTAGAAAATCTCCATGAGTGTTTCTTCTTCTAAATTCAGCATTGTGGTTAAAAATATGAGCTTTGTTGCCAGAATTACTGAGATTGATTTCCACTTCTGCTAATAATTAGTGACCTTAGGCTAGTTACTGAAGCCTTCTGTGTTTTAATTTCTTCATATTTAAAATGAATATAATAATATCACCATCCTCATAGGGTCAATAGGAGGTTTAATGAGCCAACATATGCAAAAACACCTGAAATTGTGACTGTCACATAGCAAGCATTCATTCAATAAACCTCTACTGATGCTGCTGCT
Source organism: Neotragus pygmaeus (assembly GCA_006410875.1). Classification (NCBI taxonomy): domain Eukaryota; kingdom Metazoa; phylum Chordata; class Mammalia; order Artiodactyla; family Bovidae; genus Neotragus; species Neotragus pygmaeus. The sequence goes on from SJYV01053768.1 coordinate 596, forward strand.
GCTAAGTCGCTTTAGTCGTGTCCAACTCTGTGTGACCCCAGAGACGGCAGCCCACTAGTCTCCACCGTCCCTGGGATTCTCCAGGCAAGAACACTGGAGTGGGTTGCCATTTCCTTCTCCAATGCATGAAAGTGAAAGTGAAGTCGCTCAGTTATGTCCGACCCTCAGCCACCCCATGGACTGCGGCCTTCCAGTATCCTCTGTCCATGGGATTTTCCAGGCTGTATTTTTTTTGTCTTTATTATTGCTGTTGCCTTGTGATCATTCCTGGTTAGTTTTATGGATTGAAAGTTTTTGTCCCCCTAAAATTCATGTGCTGAAGCGGTAACCCCCAATGTGATGATGTTTGCATATGGGAGGTAATTAAGTTTAGATAAAGTCATGAGGGTGGTGCCCCCATGATGCAATTTGTACCCTTATAAGAGCACACTCTCTCTCCCCATCTCACCAGGAGCATACACTCAGAGAGGACAGCTATCTATAAGCCAAAGAAGCAAGCCTGCACCAGACACTGAATCTGAAGACACCTTGATCTTGGATTTCTCAGCAATGAACCACAAGAAGTAATTTTCCGTTGATCAAGCTACCCAATCTAAGGTGTTTTGTTACAGAAAGCTGAAAAGATTAAGATATTGGCTGCTGCTGCTGCTGCTAAGTCGCTTCAGTCGTGTCCGACTCTGTGTGACCCCATAGACGGCAGCCCACCAGGCTCTCCCGTCCCTGGGATTCTCCAGGCAAGAACACTGGAGTGGGTTGCCATTTCCTTCTCCAATGCAGGAAAGTGAAAAATGAAAGTGAAATTGCTCAGTCGTGTCCAACTCTTAGCAACCCCATGGATTGCAGCCTACCAGGCTCCTCCATCCATGGGATTTTCCAGACAAGAGTACTGGAGTGGGTTGCCATTGCCTTCTCCGAAGATAACGGCTAATTCAATATAATTAGTAAATCTCTGTTCTTACACTAACATGCAAGAAGAATTACTTACCTCTTCAGGATATACTGCTTGACTGAATTCCTTACTTCTAGGTGAATGTAAGCTGGCCATATACAGGGCACCAGGAAGTAGGTACTTTTGCCAAAATAAAGAAAAAGTGAACACTTTTCTTCATGTGCAGCTGTTTGTACTGTCCTACAAACCTACTTTGTTCAAAGCTGGTGTTTTTCCTTCATCCAAGAACAGAAGTGCATATCCTTTAGGAAGTTGAGAATTTCTGTTGTCTAGAGACTGCATAGCTGTACTGGACTCTCCTGGTTTAATTTCTTTATCCCTCTAGGCAATAAAAAGGCAGATTGTCAGGTAAAATCAGTGACATGTTCCACGGAGGCCACGTACACATCTACTTAGACTTGCAGTTCCATTTTTTTTCTTAACATCACATCACAGGACAAAAGCCATCCTCACCACTCACATTCATTTATTCACTTTGTTATTTATCAGTTTTACAATAGGTGTTGTGTTAGGCACGTGTGATAGTATGTGGGTTAACAGGAAATCCCTTCTCTCAAGAAAGTCACAGTCTAGTAACAAAACTCATCCACACAAAAAATTTACACCCAGTGCCTGAGGGAGTGGAAAAAGGCTTTACTGAGTAGAAGTGATATTTTATCTAGGTCTTGAAAGTCGAAAAGGAATCTATCTTTTGGAGAGAAAGAATGTACATTCTAGGCAAAGAACATTATATGCTAAAGTATAAAAGTCAGTCATTTGGAATAGTTTGGCTTCAGTTAGCCAACCCATATGGCTGGAGTGTAATATGTATTGGGGGAGCAAGAAAATATATGAGTCTAAAAGATCAACAGAGGGCAGAGGCCTCATATGCTAAGGTTTGGGATGCTGTCTTCGGGTAAGTCCACACATACTAGAGAGCTAAGCATTGAAGGACATAATCCTTGCGTTTAAGAAAAAAAAGAGTGGGGAAATAGGATGAAGGATTCTCATGTTGAGACCAGTTGGGGGCAGTTATGTGATTCAGGTCTGAGCACAGGCAAGGCAGTGAAGATGGAAATGAGAGGGAGTGATTTGAAAGATTTGAACAGGCAAAAATGACAGGATTAGGTGAGGGATTATAAATGAAGGATGAGAAAAGCAGGGCAGGGCTTCAGAAAGATTTCTAGTGTGACATATTTAACTGACATAGAGAATACAGAATTGAAAGCAAAGTGCTAGAAGAGCACTCATTTGTTTTTAATTCTATACCAGGAAACAACTGCGCAAGGCTTGGTCAAATAATCATGACAGCTTTTGCACACTTGAATTTCTGGATGCTCTGTAGCCCAGGCTTGCTGCCATTCTGTCTCTCCTTGGAGCGGGCCTCAGGGACTCCACCTACTCCCAAGTCTCTGAAGCTGTGAACACCAACTTTATCCCTCGGGGATTCTCTCCCCTCGAGCTTCCTTGCAGAGAGTAACAGTCTCCCCAGCTTCCTCCTTCCTTCTACTCCCCAAAGACCGGTACACATGACATTTGAAAAAATGACTATTAATCACCACAGAGAACTAGAGAAAAGCAAGAATAACAAACACAAGGGAATTGCAAAGTTTAAGAAATTGTACAGATTTCTTTACCTTTCTCTTACTGAAAAAATAACAGAACCAGTTCCGCTGCTCCTCCCCTGCATCTTCTTAAACCTTTATTGGTAAGGATGGGGAACAGCCATCTCCTCAAGCTAGTCTAGTGTCTGTCCTTTAAGAAGAGAACATGCTCACTCCTTTCTCATGAGAGCCCTTCCTTTTAAGGGACTGGCATGAATTCCTTCACATCTGCACAAATATAGTTCAATAAATATTTATTGAAACTTGCTCTCCTCCAGGCACTGTGGTGGGCCCTGGGACTACAGTAGTGAAACTGACATAGTTCCTGTATTGGACGCTCACCCAGTAGGGTGGAAGAAAATGAACACATATACCTTTACCAGACAGTGTCCTTTCTCAAACAAATAATGTATTCAGGTAACCTCCATAGTGGCAGGAATTTTTTTAAAAAAAAGAAGTTTCATTTCCTGTTGTCCATTCCATCACTCTTCTATCACCATGAATAGAGCTCAGTGAATAGCTGGTGCCTAATCAATGCACCTTGAACCACGACATATCCTCTATCTAAAACAGAAAGCTCTTTGTACACTTCCTCAAAAAAGAACGGATTCCTCTCATGACTAAGATATTTAAAAGTAGTCCTATAAGAATAATATTCTTCATATTCAGAAAGCAATAATTTAAAAAGTGATTCATTCACTGGAATTGATTTTACTTCATTCCCAACTTTTCTCTTGTTCTGTGAAGTGTATGAAAAATATTACTGAGTTGTGCTGGGATTTATTGTTTAGAAAACATGGAGGATAGAGGGGCAGGGCAGAAGGCAATCAATAAGAGGACTTCAAGACACCACCAGGCTCCTTATACTGAGATTAGTATGTTTACAGTCTATACCTGTGGCAGGTTGTATTTTCCAGAGGTGGCAGATTTTATTTTTCAAAATATCTTCCAATATACATGATTTTCTTTCACTGCAATTTTAATTTTCCTTTTATTGAGAGGTAGGGTCTCAATTCTCTCTCTTTGAATATGAGTCTGTGCTGTGTGCTTAATAGCTCTGGCCCCATGGGCTATAGCCCACCAGGCTCCTCTGTCCATGGAATTCTCCAAGCAAGAATACTGGATTGGGTGGCCATTCTCTCCTCCAAGAGATCTTCCTGACCCCAGGATCGAACCTGCATCTCCTGCATTGGCAAGCAGATTCTTTATCCACATGAGTGAGTTTGTAGAAAAAATGATGCTACATGACTTCCTCAGTCGTGTCCGACTCTTTGTCACCCCATGAACTATACAGTCCATGAAATTCTCCAGTCCAGAATACTGGAGTGGGTAGCCTTTCCCTTCTCCAGGGGATCTTCCCAACCCAAGGATTGAACCCAAGTCTCCCACACTGCAAGCGGATTCTTTACCAGCTGAGCCACAAGGCTAGCCCATAAAAGCATCAAAGTTCTGTGTGGTTCATCAGAGCTCCGTGACATTCATCAGACATTCATCAGAGCTCTGAGAAATCCTGTTAGTAGTTTGGCTGTTTTCAAGCCACCATGCTGTGAAGAAGCCCAATCTGGCCTTCATGCAGAGACCAAGGAGAGAATGGATGTGAAACTATTTGAAGCAAAATTAAACACTGGTTCATATTGAGTCATTTTTACTCAAAACTGACCTGCAGTATTGTTCAGTGTCTTAGTGTTAATTTCTTGTTGTTGCTGTTCATTCATCCAGTTATGTCCCACTCTGCGACCCCATGGACTGCAGCGTGCCAGGCCTCCCTGTCCCTCACCATCTCCCGGAGTTTTCCCAAGCTCATGTTCATTGCATCGGTGATTCTGTTCACTCCTTATTGAGTTCTTAATAGCACTCAAATACATTTTTCTTCATTCTTTCCTCTTTTTTCTTTCTTTCTGAAATACCTCTCCATCATCACTGTGCTTGGTCTTGGAGGAAGAGTAGGTCAACCAAAATACCGGAGTGAGCAAGGGATTCAAGTTCCTCTCAGGACATTAAATCTTGGGCAGAGTGAAATAATTACCAAGAAACAGAGCTGATTCATCCCATCCATCATGATGAGGTTATTAGTCAATGTTCTCCAGATCCCTGAAGTAGTTTTGGCTCTCATCCTATTCTAAAGACACTTTTGTGAACTTTCCTACAATCCTATACAAATTCCTTTTCTGAAAAATCTATCTGGCATACAATTTTTATAGATTCTTAGATAATCCAAGTTGAATTTTGAGTCTTTCTCTGCAGGGATTGACCAATCTATACAAATATTGACAAAAAAAAAAAAAAAACAAAACCTATGCTTAATCTCCAGCAGATCAGTAGATCTGGTCCACCAGACCAGAAGGTCATTTTGGTCCCTGACACATTTATGTTTGATATTCCTTAACCAAATTGATGTTTAGAACTTCCTGGGGTCAGAACCTCCTTTTCCTCTATTTTTATTGTATCATAAATTTTGTAGTATTCTGTTTGCAAATAAATGCATATTCCTTAGAAAACTTAGAAACTAATGATAAACCAAATGAAAGAAATTGAATTTCTCTATATTACTAAAGGACATACAATTACAAATTAGAAGATGCCCAATTTGAACTAATTTAGCTAAGAAAGAAATTTATTTGCAAATAAGCATATAACCAAATATAAAACCAGATATATAACCAATTTGGTTTTATAAACATATAGCCAAATTGCAGCAGGGCAAGGATGGTGTTGTTCTCAGGGATGAATGAGGCCAGTCATTCCATTTTCATCCGTACTTATCTAAGGAGCTGTTGTACTACCTCATACATCACAACTTGGGGGTAGAAAGACTTAATTACGGCAATTTCAGGCTGAATCCAGCACCAATGCATATAGGTTACCTCCAAGCAAGAAATATGTTACCTAGCTGATTCTTAGCTTTTATCTGTAAGCTATAATTTTCAAAAGGTTCTACAAAGTTCTTTCTGAGTGTGAGGCTACCTGACCAATCCATATAAACTACTTAGCATGAGGCAATCAGTTCTGTACCCCTCAGTCACTTCCTGTTATACGGTTAGTTAAATATTTGACTCTTCAGTATTGACATGTGGACTCCAAGCCCAATTCTACTGCCATGAAAGATGACTCCATGATCATCCTCACTGTGTCACTGGAAGTAACAATTCTACCTACGTTTGGCTGCTAAATTCACATAAGTCTTTAGCATTCATAGTACCTATGCTCCTTAGCTACAGAAAAGTTACCACCTACAATCAATCCAAAGGCTTTTCATTTCATAAGTAGGGAGAAAATGTTTATATATTAAATACCTACTGCTTGTCTTGTGCTTGCTTATTTTCTGAATATGTTTCTCAGTCCTTTCCCGTAACAGTGTGAACATTTCTAATCAGGTTCAGAGACTGCCCCAAGGTATATATTAGAAGTGATCACAACACCTCCATTCTTGGGCAAGAGCCAAAGTCTTCTATTATAGCTGCTGGGGTTTTAGAGGATCAAAACATAACAAGTCTATTTCACATCGAGATTTGGAATGAATTAATAGATAGATAAAGTTGGGAATCACATTGTTAGCTTCATTGATTGGACGACTTGGCTGAGATTTGCAAACAAATAGAATTCTGTGGCTCTCTTTCCCATGCTCATCCTTTCATTGGTTTAAATGTTGAGTCAGCCTAGCTGAGGAACAGTGCCCACAAAGAATTGATACATATACCTGCATAAGACAGTTGCTTCAAAATGTCTTGGGGCAACAAGAAAGAAAGCAGAACAACTCCCCAGTATTTAAATTAATAACTGCCTCTGTGTGTGTGTGTGTTTTCTTTTGTCATTCTCTCTCTTTACAACCAATACCTATTTTCCTTTTCATTAATTTTCTCTTTAACTTTCCCTCCAATTATCCAATACCAGTGAGCTTTCTAATCCATTCATTATGAGATTTATCTTGTTCATTACCCACCTTCCATTCTTACATCCTAATTTACCCTCATTTCCATAGGTTGGAATAATAATTATTTGCAAAAAATACTCTTAACATGCCTGTTCATCAGGAACACTATATTTTGTAATAACCTATTATGGGAAAAGAAGCTGAAATAGAATGACTATCAGTTCAGTTCAGTCGCTCAGTCGTGTCCGACTCTTTGAGACCCCCCATGAATCTCAGCACGCTAGGCCTTCCTGTCCATCACCAACTCCTGGAATTCACTCAGACTCACGTCCATTGAGTCCGTGATGCCATCCAGCCATCTTATCCTCTGTCGTTCCCTTCTCCTCCTGCCCCCAATCCCTCCCAGCATCAAAGTCTTTTCCAATAAGTCAACTCTTTGCATGAGGTGGCCAAAGTACTGGAGTTTCAGCTTCAGCATCATTCCTTCCAAAGAACACCCAGGGCTGATCTTCAAAATGGACTGGTTGGATCTCCTTGCAGTCCAAGGGACTCTCAAGAGTCTTCTCCAACACCACAGTTCAAAAGCATCAATTCTTTGGTGCTCAGCCTTCTTCACAGTCCAACTCTCACATCCATACATGACCACAGGAAAAAACATAGCCTTGACTAGACGTACTATATTTATATATAGATAATACATGTGTAAATATAAAACTTAATCTCTATGCTGTATACCTGACACAAATGCAACATTGTATATCAACCATACTCCAATAAAATGTTAAAAAAAAAACAACACAACATTCATAAAAAGTATGAAATCTTGCCATTTACAACAACGTGGATAAACTTGGAGGGCACTATGCTAAGTCAGACAAAGACAAATACTGTACGACATCTGTAATATGTGAAATAATAAAAATTTACCAAACTGGTGAATATAGCAACAGAAATATTCTCACAGATTATGAGAAAAAACTACTGGTTCTCTTGTGGCTCAAATGGTAAAGAGTCTGCCTGCAATGCAGGAGGCCCAGGTTCTATCCCTGGGTCAGGAAGATCCCCTGGAGAAGGGAACAGCTACCCACTCCAGTATTCTTGCCTGGAGAATTCCATGGACAGAGGAGCCTGGTGGGCTACAGTCCATGAGGTTGCAAAGAGTCAGACACAACTGAGTGACTAACAATCCCGATTCCAATTACCAATGGTGAGAAGAAATGAAGAAGGGGCAAGATAAGAGTTAGAGATTGTGAGGTATTTGTATCCATGTGTCAAATAGGTAAGTTACACAGATACATTGTACTGTACAGGACAAGGAATATAGTCAATATTTTATAAGTATAAATGGGGCTTCCCTGGTAGCTGAGTTGGTAAAGAATCTGCCTGCAGTGCAGGAGACCTGGGTTCAATCCCTGGGTCTGGAAATTCCCCTGGAGAAGGAAATGGAACCTACTCCAGTATTCTTGCCTGGAAAATTCCACAGACAGAGGAGCCTGGCTGGCTACAGTTCATGAGGTTGCTAGAGTCAGACATGATTTAGTGAGTAAATCACCACCATAAATGGAGTATAACCTGTAAAATTGTGAATCAGTGTTGTACATGTGAAATTTACATGATGTACATTAATTATATTCAGTAATAAATATGTAAATAAATGAAAAGAAAAGACTGGTCATTGGTTGAATTCGATGCTCACAGTATCCTTATGCTGAAATCAAGTTGTCATTTGGACTGTGTTCTTCTCTGGAGGCTCAGCTGTGGAAAGACCCACTTTCAGGCTCCCTCAGGTTTCTGGCAGAATTTCTTTTTCTCATGGCTGTACAAAAGAGAGTTTCTGTGGTCTAAAGTTTCTATCTTCAGGAAAGACTTGGCTACACCTTTAAAGGCCTTACTTGACTAGGTGAGGCCTGTCTAGGATAAACTCTCTTTGATTGACTCATATACACATGGTTCAGTTCAGTCGCTCAGTCATGTCCGACTCTTTGCGACCCCATGAATTGCAGCATGCCAGGCCTCCCTGTTCATCACCAGCTCCCGGAGTTCACTCAGATTCATGTCCATCAAGTCCATGATGCCATCCAGCCATCTCATCCTCGGTCGTCCCCTTCTCCTCCTGCCCCCAATCCCTCCCAGCATCAGAGTCTTTTCCAATGANAGAGGAAAAGAAAGAAAGAAAGAATAGATAAGCAAAGTTAAACGAGATAGATGAAGAAGATTTATGCACATTAAAGATTAACTGCAAGGGGAAAAGAACAGTTGGAAAGGCAAACAGAAGCATAAAGGTAGAAAAAAAAAAGGTTAAAAAAATTAAAAGCATAAAAAAGAGTGGGGGAAAATGGAAGAAGAAAGAAAAAAAAAAGGAAAAAATCCACAAAACTGCAAAAGTCCAATGTAGAGGCAGAGGTTTATAACAACAATAAAAAGTGTGACTGTATATACAAATATACATATACACTTATAAGCAAAATCAAAACAGTCCAACAAAAACAAAGTAAAATAGATTGACCCGGTGAACAAAGGAAACCAAAAATTAGATCTACCAGAACAAAACTAACTAAAGCACAAACTGGAAAATGAAACTAAAGCAAGGTGCCAATTGGGGAATAAAGCAATGAAAATAAAACTAACAAAATGTTGAGAAAAAAAGAAAGAACAGATATACAAAGTTAAATAGAGGTAATTGAAGATTTATATACCTTAAAGATTAACTGTAAGAGGAAAAGAACAGTAAGAAAGGGAAACAATGGTATAAATGTAGAAAAAAACATAATAGATTTTAAAAATTCAAAATATAACAAAGAGAGAAAAAAAAGGAAGAAGAAGAAAGAAAAAAAAAGGAAGACTCCATAGAACCACAAAAGCCCAATGTAGAGGAAGAGGTTTATAACAACAATTAAAAATGTGACTGAGAAAAAAAAAAAACCTCAAAAGCTTAATTATATTTCATAGTGTGAATAAAATTGACAACTACAACATAGGGGGTAAAAAGAGGGAGGAAAAAAAGAAAAAAATCTGAGAGAATCTACAGAATAAGTCAAAAAATAAGAATAATAAATGTTTTTCTTGAGTCACTGCTGTCAGAGTCCTTTCCCTCTCTGGGAGTCACAGTCCACCTCACCTCCCTAGGATGCCCTCCAACACTGTGCTGATCTCTGGGCCTACTGTGGGGGCAGCTCAGATTCTAATGTGATCCTACTCCTGTGTATTCTTGCCTCCAATGTCCACAGCTACCAGAACTAGTGCATTTTCTTTTGTGGGAGCTCTCAATGACCTTTTATATATTCCATAGACACAGAGTCTGCCTAGTTGATTGTGTGGATTTAATCTGAGGCTTGTACAGCTGGTGGGAAGGTTTTGGGTCTTCTTCCTTAGCCACACTGCCCCTGGGTTTCAGTTATGGTTTTATTTCCACCTCTCCATGTGGATTGTCCACTGGGGTTTGCTCCTGAGGCTTCCCTGGAGGACTTGGGTTTGTCCCTGTGAAGGTCAGGTGTGGAGGTGGTGCAGCTGCTTGGGTCGCAAGGGTTCTGGCAACACTAGGTACTCAGGCGGGTTTGTGGCTATGGTAGCAGGAAGTATGGCAACAAGTATTGACCAATACACTCCAGTATTCTTGCCTGGAGACTCCCCTCTCCCTGATAGAGAAGCCTGGCAGGCCACAGTCTACAAGGTCACAAAGAGCTGGACAAGACCAAAGAGACCCTGTGCGCATATATGCAAGAATTTTTTTGCCTGTGGCAGCTCTGCCCCAATGAGAGTTGAGCATGAAGGTGGTGCAGCTGCTTGGCTTGTGCGGACCCTGGCAGTGCCAAGGGTACAGGAACATGGACTGCCTCCACTCCAGGAGTTATGGCCCTATCAGAGTCTTTTTTCAAGCTGGCAATCAGAAGGCGTCTTTAGCCAGTCTTTCTCTGAAGCTCCACCCATTCAGGCACTTAGAGGGCCCCCTTCCCTGGGGTCCTTCTCTGTTGTTCGGGCACATCAGGCACATAGAGGCCCCCCCCCCAACTGGGGTCCTACTCTGTAGACTGGTACATCAGGCACTTAAAGGGGCACCCTGTGTGGAGTCCTACTCTGTAGACTGGTGCATCAGTCACTTAAAGGAGCACCCTGGGTGGGATCCTGCTCTGTAGTTTGATGTGTCAGGCATTTGACAGCCAGCCTCTCTATTGTTCAGCTGCCAATGCTGGCTTGTGGGGAGACAGGCTGTGGTGATGGCTCCACCCACTACGTGTGACTCAGCAGCATCACCTAGTTTCCATGGTTGCTCAGCTTTCCTCCATAGGCATTTCCCTCCACAGTCTCCTCCCCCAAATCCCCATGATCAATCTCTCTGCAGTCAACAGCAGCCCTCACCCTGGGATTGCTCCACAACCCTTAAACTCCAGCTCCCAACAGTGCTCACCCTGGATTGTCCCACAACTCCTAAACCCCAGCTCCCAGCAGCCCTCACCCTGGGCTTGCTCCACAACCCCTAAACCCCAGCTCCTAGCAGCCCTCACCTTGCTCCACAACCCCTAAACTCAAGCTCCCAGCTGCTGCACCTTCCAAGGGACCTGCATCCCTGTCCGGGGTATGTATGGCTGCGGCAAGGACTGTCTGATTCTCAGTCCATTTAGGCTGCCACAGATCAGCTGTTTCACTCTCAACCTTAAATGTTTCTCCTCTGACAATTGCCCTGATGTGGGAATTGAACCCCTGCTTCAGTACCCCTACCCACTGAGGGCAGGTCTAGTCCTACTAACAGTCTTTTTCTCCCCCTAGTTCCTTCGTCAACTTCACTTTCACTTTTCACTTTCATGAATTGGAGAAGGAAATGGCAACCCACTCCAGTGTTCTTGCCTGAAGAATCCCAGGGATGGTGGAGCCTGATGGGCTGCCATCTAGGGGGTCGCACAGAGTCGGGGACATGACTGAAGCAACTTAGCTGCAGCAGCCTTCATCCTACCGAGTTTTGCGTAGTTCTATATATTCTTTTCTTCTGGTCATGTACCCCTGTCTCCTCTCAGCTGGTGTTCTGCATGCACTTCTGTGCCTGAAGGCTTATTCCTAATGTATCAGTGGAGAGAGATGTACTCCACGTCCACCTACTCCTTCACATCTGGTTCTCTCCCTAATTTTTAAACTGTCTTATAGGAAAAAAAAAAAAAGTTTCCCTGGTAGCTCAGGCGGTAAAGTGTCTGCCTGCAATGCAGGAGACGCGGGTTCAATCCCTGGGTCAGGAAGATCCCCTGGAGAAGGAAATAGCAGCCCACTCCAGTATTCATTTCTGGAAAATCCCATGGACCAAGGAGCCTGCGGGGCTACAGTCCATGGGGTCGCAAAGAGTCAGACAAGACTGAGCGACTTCACTTTTATAGTTAGAATATTGCTACTTTGTAGTTCCTTCATTTACAATTACCCTTGTCTCAGGACATCAGTTAGGGTATTTTGGATTTCAAGTTACAGAATACTCCCAATCAAAATGCCTCAAAGAGTACAGAAATTTGTTGGTACTTTCCTGTCAGTCCAGAGGTTAAGACTCCACTTTTTCTATGCAGAGAGCATGCATTCAATCTCTGGTCAGAGAGTAAAGATCCCACATGCCATAAGGTGAAGTCAAAAAATAAAAAATTCTAATTTTTTTCTAATTTGTTACTTCATCCCTGAAATCTAGAAATCAGGTTCTATATTCTGTGAAAGCAAAATGGTTGTCAGTAGCATTTTTCATCACATTTTGTGAAAGAATGTGAGGAAAAACTCCATTCTTTTAACTTGACTAAACCATTTCAAATCACATGCTGACTGTCTTGGTAGTATCTCAGGTGGCCATCAGATATTTTCTAACCCTACTGGAACAACAGGTGCAAACCCGGAGAGGTCAAAGTAAACTCAGACATATGTTCACTCTAGTAATACTTCCTAAATTAATGTCCTATTCTGACTTTAATTTTGCCAAAAGTGAGTTTATTTTGCCATTCTTTAGTGAAAACCTCCTGGTTTTCCTCTTTTTTGGCTTCTCCTTTAAAGCTTTCTTTGTCTATCTCTTAAATATTAACTTTCTAAAGATTGTGCTTTGAGCCTTTCTTATGTAGCATCTTTTATCTCTGGATAATCTGATTTACTCTAATTGCATCATTTATCATGTATATGCTAGTAACACCAAATCTTTATCTCACCCTACACAACACCCATGAACTACAAATACACACTGGTGTATGCAAAACATGTTAGGCATCGATGCTCCACAGACACCCCCCAAATACCTAGGATTTGAGCACTCACCATGTACCAGGTACTATTCTAAAGCATTTACGTATTTTATTTAATTTTTCTAGTAACTGGATGAATATATATATTGGCCCGTATGACTATGGAGACTGGCAAGTTTAAAATTTGCAGAGTGGGCCAATATTTAGAGACTCAAAGAATAGCTGGAGGTGCAGTTCAAATCTAAAGGCGGTCTGCTGCAGAATTTTCTGTTGTTCTGGGAAAGTTGGCATTTGTTTCATTGAAGCCTTCAACTGGTTGGATGAGGCTGAACAACACTATGGAATACAATCTGCTTTACTCAAAGTCCACCAATTTAAATGTGAATCTCATGCAAAATATTGCCACAGAAAAATCCAGAGTAATGCTTGATCAAGTACCTGGGCATTGTGGCTCAGTTAAGTTGACACGTAAAATTAACCATCACAATTAACTAACAACATTCTAAAGATGAAGAAATCAAGGTATAGGGAAGTAATTTGCCCAAGGCCACACAGCTAATAAACAGTGGAGCCAGGATACAAACCCAGACAGTCTGGTTCTGGAGCCCATTCTGTTAATTACCATATTATTTCAAATATATTATCTCCAACATTGAACTTATGTTATTGGATCCCCTCAAAACTTGGCCTTTCTTGTGTGCATTATGCCACTGGAAAGAATGATTCTATTCAGTCACCTATCTAGAGGTTACTGTTAACCATTCTCTCATATCTAATCAATTCTTATTGTTTCCACCACCTAAATACATCCCTACTCCAAATTTCTTAAGCTAGTGCCTTAATTTGAGCCTCTATCCTTTCCTTCCATGATGTCTTCTATAAGTGATGTTGCAGATAGAAGTACTTGATGATCTCCCCAAATGTATGCAAAATCTTGCATACATTATTTCCTTCAGCTTAGAACATATTCTTACCTCCCTGCCCTTATACATCCACGTGTACATCACACACAAATGCATTCACATGCACACACACATTTCAGTTAGGCCTTAGGTAAGAAATTGTTTTATTCTCTCAGAATCATCCACTGACCTACTAAGACCTGTTGAATTAGTCCCTTTGGGACTTTCAGAGCTTTGTATTTCAGTGCGTATTACTTGTGGTCAAATTAACTATTTGTACCCTCCACTAAGTAATACTTCTTGAAATTTTTCACATTTGGCCCAGCACCTATTGTTTGAATATGCCTCTATTCTTTTCACACATTCACTACATATCTCTTGAATTTATAATATCTAACTCAGGTCTGCCATAGTAACATACAGGTCTAGGTATATCAACATATAACATCATGAAAAATGTAAGGAAAATGTGCATTGCTTCTGAAAGTTTCAAATTACACCCATATATTTTTATGACTAGGTAATGTGTAGAGAGGCTTCCCTTGTTTCTCAGCTGGTAAAGAATCTGCTTGCAATGTAGGAGACACTGGTTCAATTTCTGGGTCATGAAGATCCCCTGGAGAAGGGATAGGCTACCCACTCCAGGATTCTTTGGCTTCCCTGGTGGCTCATATGGCAAAGAATCCACTTGCAATGTGGGAGACTTGGGTTCTATCCCTGGGTTGGGAAGATCCCCTGGAGAAGGAAATGGCAACCCACTCCAGTATTCTTGCCTGGAGCATCCCCATGGACAGAAGAGCCTGGCGGGCTATAGTCCATGGGGTTACAAAGAGTCAGACATGACTGAGCAACTAAGTACAGCACAGCACAATGTGCAGAGAATCAATACTTTGCCACATGGAACTCCTGAATCAGACTCAGTGAGGAAGGTATTGACTTTCATCTAGATTAATGAGCAAAATATGCTCAAGAAGAACATAATTCAGATTGCCAATACTATCCATGAAAACCTAACTGAGCAGGTTATATGAGAAATGGAAATGGGAGCCCCCAGATGGAAACAAGAGTTTCAGGTCTTCTGATGAGGTTGGAGTAGTAAAAGGAGAAACAGGACTGGTCATGACCAGAGGAAAGGAATGGAAGAATGGACAAAGATGGAAGAGTTCCAAGACTTTGCCCTGTGCACAGTTACTGTTTTTATCATTAGAGAATTGAAGTTTGGGCAATAGTGAAGGCAGGATCTCAGGACTTGAAAATGTGTATCATTAGTTTATAAGCATAAGGCAGCCTACTGCTCATGTATGGCTGCCTCATGACGGCCCTGGCCAGAGATTTAGGGCTAAACAACATTGGTCCCAACTGACTCATGAAGTTGTGAGCTGAGCCTGTCATTGAAAGACAGACTGAATGGTACTGAAATCCTCCATAGAAATTTGGTTTTCTTTGATGATTTTTCCCAGAGGTTATTGCTGATCAGAAATACATTCGAAGTTATTTCTCTTTCTGGCGTTTTAAAATGGAGTTTGCCTAATATCAAAGTTTATCTTTCAAGAGCTATTTGTAGGTGGGTAGTTGAGCTTGGGCATGTTACTCAAGATCTCTATGCCTGGTGTCCGTGTTTGTAAAATTAGGCAGATAAAAGTACTTACATATCAGAATTATTGTGAAAATCAAGCCGTTAGTTCATGTGAAGTCTTGGAATACAATAAGCTCTATGTGGTACTAACTATTATTTTTCAGAATTCAATATACTTTCACATGCTTGAATAATACTTTATATATCTTTCTAGCACACTACAATAACACTGATTTACTTGTACATTGTCGCACTGTGTTGGGAGCTCCTTGAGGGCAGGTATTGTGTTCTTTGTTCTCTTGAGTGGATGGTAACGATCAGTACTTATTACATGTGGAATCCAACATTTATTTCTGCTTTATTGACTGTGCTAAAGACTTTGACTGTGTGGATCACAATAAACTGTGGAAAATTCTGAAAGAGATGGGGATACCAGACCACCTGACTGGCCTCTTGAGAAATCTGTATGCAGGTCAGGAAGCAACAGTTAGAACTGGACATAGAACAACAGACTGGTTCCAAATAGGGAAAGGAGTACATCNGTGTGTGTGTGTGTGTGTGTGTGTGTACATGTATACACACACATATATGGGTTCCCTGGTGGCTCAGTGGTAAAGAATCTGCCTGCAATTCAGGTGACCTGGGTTTGATCCCTGGGTCGGGAAGATCCCCTACCCACTCTAGTATTCTTGCCTGGAGAATTCCATGGACAGAGGAGCATGATAGGCTATAGTCCATGAGGTTGCCAAGAGTTAGACATGACTGAACAACTAACACACACACATATGTATAGAATTGTTAGACTCATGTTTAGAATTTAAGGTCATATTCTTAGAATCAGTGTTTATAGAATATATCATATGTACACACTCATCATGGTATCAGTTCAGTTCACTCGCTCAGTCGTGTCTGACTCTACGACCCCATGAATTGCAGCACGTCAGGTCTCCTTGTCCATCACCAACTCCCAGAGTTCATGCAAACTCAAGTCCATCGAGTCAGTGATGCCATCCAGCCATCTCATCCTCTGTCATCCTCTTCTCCTCCTGCCCCCAATCCCTACCAGCATCAGAGTCTTTTCCAGTGGGTCAACTCTTCGCATGAGGTTGCCAAAGTATTGGAGTTTGGGCTTTAGCATCAATCATTCCACAGAAATCCCAGGGCTGATCTCCTTCAGGATGGACTGGCTGGATCTCCTTGCAGTCCAAGGGACTTGTAGGAGTCTTCTCCAACACCACAGTTCAAAACCATCAATTCTTTGGCACTCAGCTTTCTTCACAGTCCAATTCTCACATCCATACCTGACTATTGGAAAAACCATAGCCTTGACTAGATGGACCTTTGTTGGCAAAATAATGTCTCTGCTTTTCAATATGCTATCTGGGTTGGTTATAACTTTCCTTCCAAGGAGTAAGCGTCTTTTAATTTCATGGCTGCAGTCACCATCTGCAGTGATTTTGGAGCCTCCAAAAATGAAGTCTGACACTGTTTCCACTGTTTCCCCATCTATTTCCCATGAAGTGATGGGACCAGATGCCATGATCTTAGTTTTCTGAATGTTGAGCTTTAAGCCAACCTTTTCACTTTCCTCTTTTACTTTCATCAAGAGGCTGTTTAGTTCCTCTTCACTTTCTGCCATAAGGGTGGTGTCATCTGCATATCTGAGGTTATTGATATTTCTCCCGGCAATCTTGATTCCAGCTTGTGCCTCTTCCAGCCCAACGTNTGGACCTAACAGAAGCAGAAGATATTAAGAAGAGGTGGCAAGAATACACAGAAGAACTATACAAAAAAGATCTTCACGACCCAAATAATCATGATGGTGTGATCACTCACCTAGAGCCAGACATCCTGGAATGTGAAGTCACGTGGGCCTTAGAAAGCATCTCTACAAACAAAGCTAGTGGAGGGGATGGAATTCCAGAGGAGCTCTTTCAAATCTTTAAAGATGATGCTGTGAAAGTGCTGCACTCAATATGCCAGCAATTTTGAAAACTCAGCAGTGGCCACAGGACTGGAAAAGGTCAGTTTTCATTCCAATCCCAAAGAAAGACAATGCCAAAGAATGCTCCAACATGTAGATTCTACCAAACTCTCCTTATTTCACATCTCTTTTTATGTAGCAAAACGATTCCCAGACTCCTTGGCATTAAATCCCATGGCCATTCATTCATGAAAATGAATCCAAGTTCCTTTTCACTGTCTTTGGGCAGCGTTTGATCCTGGTCACAGGATTCTCCTTATGAAACCTTCCTTCAGTTTTATTTTTGAGAAACAACCCTTCTGATTTCCATCCTACTGCCTTGGCTCATTCTTCATAGTCTTCTTCATGACATTTCCTTCTGTTGCCCAATCCTGAAATACATGGGTAATATAAGCCTCTTCTCTATACATGCTTCTGGAATGATCTCACTCACAATTCTTAAGTTTTCAATTATCATCAATATGACATGCATAACTCATAAATCCTTATTAAACTTAACATTCCAGTTACAAATCCATAGCTGTGGATTAGGTGGACACTGGATTAGATGTCTGTTTCTCTTACACAGGTGATGGTCTAAAGTTCCTGAAGCAGAAATTTCATCTCACTATTCTTTGTACCCCCTGTGCCATAAAAAGCCTATAGTACACATATTTGTGGAAGCAGCAAGTGAATGAATATTTAACCATTCAACTGAATGACATGCAGGCAATGCCATGTAAGCAATGCCATGCAGCTGCTACATCTTTGTAAAGAAGAAATTGTTTCAACTTGGTGGTTGTGGGGGGGGGGTTGGAGGGGACAGTTAAAGAACAATCTGGGTTCCTTCTGAGGATCTTAAGATCTGAATCTGTCAATGAAATTGTAGGATTGTCAGAGGGAAAATTACTTGTGTCAGACTGTAGAGCCTCTATAGCATCAAAAAATCTTAAGGTAGCATTTTTCAAACAAGACTTCAATAATTCTAAGATTTTTTTTTAAGTCTTGTATTAAACTTGGATGATATAAACATGATATATTATAAGAACATGCCAATTTATAATTGTGTAATATGGGTTTTTAGTACCAATATTAGTTTTTATGTAATTCTTGTAGTTATTGTGTGCTGATGAGAAAGAAAAGAAATGGAGAAATTTATCTGATACATAAATATTGCTTTAATGTGTAAGCCAAATTACACCAAGGTGCACTGCATGAAAAAAAGTACACAGTGTTGCGAAGGGTGGAAAACAATGGAGGAATTTTTATTCTTGCTACTTTAAAAATAAGCCAAAACTGTGCCATAGCTCATCAATGCCATATTCTCATTACAAGAATTTAGTTTCAGCAAAATAGCATCATCCATTACAGTGCATCATGATGTTAGTTTTAGATTTTCTTTGTTTGCATTTAATTTATAAACTTATTTTTGCTTTATATTATATAAGAGCTTTAAACACAAATATTTAAGAAAAAAACATAATAAAAATAACAGTATAATGATAGAGTCCTGAGAGATTATTTTCTTTAAAATAACTCACACTTTATTCAGGATGGAAAAAGACTGTGTTAACAAACTAAGGATCAGGGTGTAACAAGCTTACCTGGGAATTAAAAGCTTCATTGTCAGAATAAAATGATTTCTCTCTTAGTCTAGCATATGATTACATACACAGATACCACACACACAACCTCATACACATAATCCAGATATATACCAGGAAAAAAACACAAGACACACTTATACCTATATGTGCAGTGTAACACATGCAACACACAAATACATATGTACCTGCATGTATCACAAATAATCCTATGCACAAAGGAAACACGCATACATATGTACACACTTCTTCCATATATTTATATCAGCATTCTATAAGGAGAAAATTAACACAAACTGAGAAAGCTGGAGTTTAGCACAGCATTTTTAAGAAGGAGGCCTCAGAATTAGACTGCCAAGCTGCCAACCCCAGTTCTGCTCCTTCCTAGCCGAACAGCCTTGGACACTTCTATTTAATGCTCACTCTCTTACTATCTCTGTCATTAAATTGAAAAACATAGTGAGTACCTAACTCGCAGAATTGTTCAGGGAATTAAATGCACTATTGCATGTTGAGAAATATAACACTGTGTTAGCACACAGGAAGAAGTCAATAAATGATGACTTTTAAAAAAATACACACATGCACACACAAATATAGAGGTCTGCGTTAGAATCCTATGAGAGTTGTGATACCAAAGAGAGTTTTTCCCTTCACAGTCAGAGAAAGTGAAAAACCTGGGGGTCATCCCTAACATCTTGCAATCCTTCATTGCCCTCATTCAATCTATCACCAGCCTTGTTGACTTTTTTCCCTCTGAAACTCTAACAGATTGATGCCTCTCTCTTTACCTCATGTGGGCTAAAGCCAGAGGCTTATAACTGCTTTCCCTGCATTTATTCTTTTGTCCTCACTGAGGCTATACAGCCTTTTTTCAAAAAGCACGCATGACCGTGTACTTCCCATAATACTTTGAGTCCCTATTGCTTATAGGGTAAAGCTTTGTACAATCTACCCCTTCTCTACCTCTCCATCTTTCCAGCTGGGTCAAGACACTGTTCTATATTGTGTGACACTCCCCTGTTGAAAACCGATGGTCTATTTTCATCACATAGTAGAACCTCTCTAAATGCTGATTGGCTGGATGGAAAGAACACAACACTGCTTTGACACTTGAGCAGAGGGATGTGAAAGATGGTGCCCCACAGGAAAGACAATGATGCCTGACTTGGTTGGATAGTACCCCATGGTACATTTCAGTGTCTGGTGAAAAGCAGTGGTACCACCATAGTACACTACTGATGGTTCATCATCAGTGTACATTCGGAGTGAATGTAACCATCAAAAATTTCAGCAGTGCCCAATGAACTAATGGTTTTCAGTAAGAGAAAACAGATTAAGAGAACAGATTTTTATTTGTTTGTTTGTCTATTTGTCTGAAATCTGTGGTTTCTGAAAATACTTACCTGTGAACACAAAGGTGATTGCTCCTAGCTTTTCTTAGTTATGTAGTGGAATCATTAGCAGAATGGAAGGGCTATAAGATCCTGCAGTGTGGTTGCTATATAGCTGTATCTCACATTTTACCAAATGAATGAAAGATGTGTGCTGGTCTAGTTCCTCGGCTTGCACACTAACAACAACTAAAAAAAAAAACCTAAACTCACATATCACAATTTTGCAAATTATTGAGGTCACAGATCCATACCTAGAATCAGCACAGTTTCACGTGTCACTTAGTTCAGATCACAGAATTGAATGAGGATAAAATGTCATAGGCTCATCAACTTTAGTTTCCCTTAAAGTCAAGGAGACATACTCACAAAGACAAGGTGATCTAAGGAGGTTTAGAATAACTTATTGTTAAGTTTGAGAGGCTTCTCGCAAGTTTCCTAACGTATGCCCTTTTTCTGATAGGAAAAGCCTCAATGGTTTTTACCTAAATATGTTCAACTAAATAAGATATGTATTCAATTTGCCAAATATTAGTCAGTTTCCTTACTATATTCCACTACAGACATCATTTTATAGTGTATCATAAATTGAATTTCTGTTAAGCATGTGTCCTTTTATCCATTGTCTTATGTTATTTTTTTCTAACATCTTAAACTCTTATTTCTGGTATATAGCCAATTCAAAGTAGTTCCAATACTCCATTTTTGTGTATTAACCTCATTTTCTCTCTAGCTCAACCTCATCCTGTAAAGTAGTTAACAATCTGATAACTAACAGATGAATGCACTGGTACACTCTGATATTTCAGTAATTCCTCTGTGAACTTTCTTGTAAAGTGAACAATCTCCTTGCAATAAAAATGATCCTCCCGCGTTATTGTTTTGTAGATTTTCAGAAACAGAGAAATGTTCTTTTTTTAAATAGGGGGAAAATAGTGGATTTTCTTTAACTGACTATGTGCATACTTATTCATGAAAGTTATTGTGAACACCATATATAGATTACTGATTTGTTCAGAATTGACATGTTTCCTTTTGATACTAAAATAGTAAGATAACTATTTTCTTCTTGTCAGTTCATAAGTCTACAGAATTTGGGAATCAGCATTCATATTACTACAGAGAAAAAAAATGGGTGACATTTATTTAGATACTGTTCATCAGATTTTTTTGAAAGTAGGGGGCATTTGATGATTTCCTAAGAATTATTGTGTTGCATCATCTGGTAATTTTTTTCACATAATATTTAACTATTCTTCAAGTAGTATCAATAATTAATACAGCCTTTCATTTGTTCAATTATTCAACAAATATTTACTGTGCAATTACCATGGACTAGGTATTATCTAACAGCTTTATTGATTGTTATGACTGACAAATAATAAACTGCTACTGCTGCTAAGTCGCTTCACTCGTGTCCGACTCTGTGCGACACCATAGATGGCAGCCCACCAGGCTTCCCCGTCCCTGGGATTCTCCAGGCAAGAACACTGGAGTGGGTTGACATTTCCTTCTCCAATGCATGAAAGTGAAAAATGAAAGGGAAGTCACTCAGTCGTATCCGACTCTTTGCTATCCCGTGGACTGTAGCTCACCAGGCTCCTCCGACCATGAGATTCTCCAGGCAAGAGTACTGGAGTGGGGTGCCATCACCTTCTCTGATAATACATTTATTTTAAAAGTGTACAATTTGATAAAACCCAACATACACATATCCCTGTGAAACCATCACCACAAAAATCAATGAACGCATCCATCACCCCCCAAAGTTTCATTTTAAGCATGCCATCATTCCATCCCAATTCCCATCACCAGAAACCCATTGATCTGTCAATAAAGATTAGCCACGTAGTCTAGAGTTTTATATGAATAGAGTTATAAAGTATTTAGCAATTTTTTATTTCTTTTTTCTTTCCCTCAGCACAAATTTTTCTTTTAGATTCATCCACATTTTTGAGTGTATCAATAGCTCAGTCATTTGTACTGTTGAATAGTAGTCTATTGTGTGGATTTACCACAATTTATTTATTCATTCACTTCTGCTGGACATTTGGGTTAATTCTAGATTTTAACTTTAATAAATAATGATGCTATGAACATTTAAGTCTTTGAATGAACTTATACTTTCAATTTTCTTAGGTAAATGCTTCGCAGTAGAATAACCATATAATAAATATATATTTAAATTTTTCAAAATTGCATTTTTTTTCCAAACTGGTTTTAACATTTTACATTCCCAAGATCAGTATATGAAA
Source organism: Neotragus pygmaeus (assembly GCA_006410875.1). Lineage (NCBI taxonomy): Eukaryota > Metazoa > Chordata > Mammalia > Artiodactyla > Bovidae > Neotragus > Neotragus pygmaeus. Next base: position 22,884 of record SJYV01053768.1, read on the forward strand.
TTTTACTTGCTTTTCACCCTCACAATGTTTCATATGGTCAGTCTTAAATTTTAGCCATTTTAATATAGGTGCAATTGTATCTCATTATGGTTTTTATTTGAATGGACTGAAAGGCTGACATTGAGCCTCTCTTCATGTGCTTTNTTTACTTGCTTTTCACCCTCACAATGTTTCATATGGTCAGTCTTAAATTTTAGCCATTTTAATATAGGTGCAATTGTATCTCATTATGGTTTTTATTTGAATGGACTGAAAGGCTGACATTGAGCCTCTCTTCATGTGCTTTTTTGCCATTCTTGTTTTCTTCCTTGGTGTAGTATTTATTCATATATTTCCCCATTTGTTACTGGGTTGTTTGTTCTCTTGTTTTTTAGTTTGAAGAGTTATTTATATAGTCTTAGCACAGTCTTTTACTGGTATATAATTGGCAAAAATTCTACTAATCTGTAGTTTTTCTTTTTCATTCTCTGAATGATATCCTTCAAAGAATAGAAGTTTGTATTATTAATAAAGTCAAATGCATTAATATCAATTTTCCTTATATTGCTATATAATACTAACAGCAATTTTCTTGTTGTTGCTATTGTATATAAGAAGTCTCTGCCTATGGATAAATCACAATATTTCCTCTTATTTTTTTTTCTTAGAAGTTTTCAAGTTTTAGGTTTTCTGTTTAGGTCCATGACCTTTTTTTATCTTCTGTACATGGTGCAATGTATGGACCAAAGTTTTCTCATTGGAGGCACATAAATATCTATAGTCCAGAACAACTTGTTGAAAAAATTATATGTTTTCCCCTAAAATGCCTTTGTATTTTTTTTTTAAATAAGTTGTCCATATAATGTGGACCTATTTCTGATCTATTTCGTCCCACTAATTTATTTATCTTTATACTAATGGAAAAGGCAATGGCACCCCACTCCAGTACTCTTGCCTGGAAAATCCCATGGATGGAGGAGCTTGGTGGGCTACAGTCCATGGGGTCGCTAAGAGTCAGACACGACTGAGTGACTTCACTTTCACTTTCACCACAAATACTAAACTGCCTTAATTACTATAACTTTATAATAAGTCTTGTGAACTTTCCTTTCAAAGTTATTTTGACTATCTTGAGTCCTTCACGCAGAGTCAGAATTTTAGAATTAATGTCTCAATTTCTACAAGATAGAATGTTGGGATTTTGATTAAAACTATGTTAAATCTATCCGTCAATTTAGAAAAAAATTGTATTTTGACAATACTGAGTCTTCAGAACTATGAACATAGCATATCTCCTTCTAATTAGGACAACTTTATCTCGGCAGTGTTGTATAACACCCATGTACAGTTATTACACATAATTTTGCAGATTTTTTTCCTGTTTAATGTGTCTTTATACTATTTGAAATGTATACTTTTATAGTTTTATTTTACAATTAAAATTTATTTTATAATTTTCATAAAAATGCAAATACAATTGAATGTTGTTTTTGATTACGTATACTGTACCATGTTAAACTCACTATTTGTTCTAATAACCTTTTTGTAGATTTAGTATTTTCTACACAGATCATCATGTCAACTAAGAGTAAAGCTTCCTTTCCAATCTAAATGTTTCTATTCATTTATTTTCATTTTGCCTTATTACACTCATTCAGACACACATCAATATTGAGTATAAAGTATACCTTCATTATTCTCATCTTAGTGGTTAAACCTCTAATTTTTCAATGTTGGTTGTGATGTTAACTAGAGATTTTTCTTAGATAGCCATATTCAGATTTGAAAGTTGCCTTCATGGCTGAGAGTTTTGTAGCTGTTTGCTATTGTTGTTTAAATAAATAAGGATGCTCAGTTCAGTTCAGTCGCTCAGTTGTGTCCGAGTCTTTGTGACCCCATGAATTGCAGCACACCAGGCCGATATTGGGACCTGTCAAATAATTTTTTTTTTCATGTGTTGGATAATTGTATGATTTTTCATTTTTGCTTAGTTAAAATTTAGATTGATTTTCAGTTGATAAACCAGTATTTCCATTTCTTAGATAAATCTCATTTTGTATATATTTTTCTTTGATATTTTGCTAGGTTCTATTTTCTTAAAGTTTTTAAAGAATTTTTGAACTAATATTTATTGAAAATATTTGTATACAGTTTTATTTTCCTATAATGTTCTTGCATGGTTTTTGAACTAGAGTATTACTGGCCCCATAGAATGAGTTGGAAAATATTCCCTCATCTTCAATTTTTAATAGATTCAGTGTAGAATTGCTGGGGGTGGGGGGGGTTTAATGCTTAGAAGAATTCAGCAATGACAACATCTGGGTCAATAATTCTTTTCATGGTTATAAATTTATATTGAAATAGATACAGTTCTATTCAGGCTTCCCAGTGACACCAGTGACACCACCTTCCAATGCAGGAGACACAAGAGCTGTGGGTTCAACCCCTGGGTGCGGAATATTCCCTGGAGGAGGGCATGGCAACCCGCTCCAGTATTCTGTCCTGGAGAATCCCATAGATGGAGGAGGCTGGAAGGTCCATAGCGTCCCAAAGAGTCGGACATGACTGAAGCAATAATTCTATTCAAGTTATCTATTTCTTTCTGACTGAGATTGGTAGTCTGCATCTCTTAAACAATGTGTGTGTTTTACCTAAGTTAGTAAATGTATTGGTATAAAATTGTTCAAATCATTCATTATAATTTTAATATCTGTTGAATCTGTAGTACTATCATCTTTCTTATTTATAACATAATAAATTTGAGTCTTCTCTCTTTTTTTCTTTTTCACTCTATCTAGATGTTTATCAATTTTATTCATCTTCTCAAACAACCAGCTTTTAGCTTTATGATTTTTTTTACATATACTGTACTTTTCAGACCAATTACTTCTTAGAAGTTAATAACTTTTGATAAGATGTGAACCATATGAATAGTATCTTATATTTTTACCCTATTGGCTACCCTTTCTGATCCTCTTTATTCCCTAGTGTCGATACATATTTTGATCTAGTCTCCTTTTTTATCTGCTTGAAGTATTTCCTTTAACATTTTTATTATCAGGGTGTTCTATTATACTAGCAATTGTATGAATTAAAATCTCTTTCTTCTATACCCACTTTAAAATACAGAATTTTTGCTTTACAGCTTTTATTTCAATTGGTATTTTAAATTGTATTGTTTCTGAAAAAATATCTTCCATTATCCTTATTTGTGTTCTCCTGTACATACTTTTTAAAAATAATCTTTTTTTCAATTTACTAAAACATCCTGATATAGAACAACAGTTTTGATGTACTGTGTGCACCTGATTTCCTTTATAATTTATATCTTATCATTACTATGGTACATTTATTACATTTATTGAGCTTAGATGTATTATTATGATTAAAGTCAACATTTTATTTAGAATTCATTAATTTTTGCTTAACATCTTTTTGTTGTTGTTGTTTGGGGATCCCTTCCAGGATATCATATTGTATTTATTATTGCTTTTCCTTTGGATTATCTTGGTTCTGATAATTCACATGCGTTTTTCCTATTCTTGCTGATTTAAAATTTTTTCTTGACTGTTCAGTTCAGTTCAGTTTAGTTGCTCAGTCATGTATGATTCTTTGTGACTTCCATGGACTGCAGCATGCCAGGCCTCCCTGTCCATCAGCAACTCCCAGAGTTTATCCAAACTCATGTCCATTGAGTTAGTGATGCCATCCAACCATCTCATTCTCTGTCATCCCCTTCTCTACCTGCCTTCAATCTTTCCCAGCATGAGGGTCTTATTAAGAGTCAGCTCTTTGCATCGGGTGGCCAAAGTATTGGAGTTTTAGCTTCAACATCAGTCCTTCCAATGAACACTCAGGACTGATCTCCTTTAGAATGGAATTGTTGGATCTCCTTGCAGTCCAAGGGACTCTCAAAAATCTTCTCCAACACCACAGTTAAAAAGCATCAGTTCTTTGGTGCTCAGCTTTATAGTCAAACTCTCAAATCCATACATGACTACGGGAAAAACCATAGCCTTGACTAGACGGACCTTTGTTGGCAAAGTAATGTCTCTGCTTTTTAATATGTTGTCTAGGTTGGTCATAACTTTCCTTCCAAGGAGTAATCATTTTTTAATTTCATGGCTACAGTCACCATCTGCAGTGATTTTGGAGCCCCCAAAAATAAAGCCAGCCACTGTTTCCTCATCTATTTGCCATGAAATGATGGGACCGGATGCCGGGATCATAGTTTTCTGAATGTTGAGCTTTAAGCCAACTTTTTCACTCTCCTCTTTCACTTTCATCAAGAGTCTCTTTAGTTCTTCAGTTTCTGCCATAAGGGTGGTGTCATCTGCATATCTGAGGTTACTAATATTTCTCCCGGCAATCTTTACTCCAGCTTGTGTTTCATCCAGTCCAGCATTTTGTATGATGTACTCT
>SJYV01053768.1:31311-95963 GCA_006410875.1 Neotragus pygmaeus
TGGACATGAATTTGAGCAAACTGCAGGAGTTCGTGAAGGACAGGAAAGCCTGGCGTGCTGCAGTCCATGGGGTCACAAAGAGTCAGACACAACTGAGTGACTCAACAACAATAAGGAACTATTCTCTACTTCTAAGACAGACCCTTTTGAGTATTCCACCCAGGGCCTTGTGAATTGTTTTTTGTTTTGTTTTTTCTTCTCTTTTGCCACTTTAAGATTCTCTCTTAATATTGGAGGACCTCATGGATCTCTTTCTTTTGTATTATTCACATTTATGCTGTTATCATTTGTTCCCATCTATATGCTGTGTTGTGCTTAGTCACTCAGTCATGTCCAATGCTTTGAAACCCCATGGATTGTAGCTCACCAGGCTCCTCTGTCCATGGGGATTCTCTAGGCAAGCATACTGGAGGGAGTTGCCATGTCCTCCTCCAAGGGATCTTCCCAACCCAAGGGATGAACCCAAGTCTTCTGCATTGCTTGCAGATTCTTTACCAAATTTATATCTCTAACTTGTATATCTTCTCTAAAATACATATTTGAGATATTTGATACCTTGTTTTAAATGGTACTTTAAGCATAATAATTAAGATAATATATTCAAATTTGAATCATGATCTTCTTTTTTCTTCTCAGAAATCTCCTCTTCTTGAAATCTTTCTCATCTCAATTAATGGTAACACCATCCTTCCCCTTTTTATGCTCAGAACCATGGAGAAATCCTTGAATCAGTTTTTCTGTTATACCCTCTAATGCTTTAACAAATCTGCTGATTTTGTTTTCAAACTATATACAAAAACTATTTTTCTCCACTTCCTTTGCAGTCAATATTATCTCATACCCTTGATATTATCTACTTAAAGACTCATTGTTATCTGTATATAATGTAAGACTACTTCCTTAAACAGAATGTTACAAATGAATTAATTTTAATGGAAAGCATGTATCACATGAAATCCACAAATAAATTTAAAAGCACAGAGCACCCAAAAAAGCTATATATCATAAGATTCAAAGATTTGATAAATTATTTCCTCAAACAATTTGAATAAGCATTTTATTTTGAAATAATTTTAGATTTACAGGAAATTTATAAAGATTGGATTATGCATTTACACTGCTGCTGCTGCGGCTAAGTCGCTTCAGTCGTGTCCAACTCTGTGTGACCCCATAGACGGCAGCCCACCAGGCTCCCCTGTCCCTGGGATTCTCCAGGCAAGAGCACTGGAGTGTGGGTTGCCATTTTCTTCTCCAATGTATGAAAGTGAAAAGTGAAAGTGAAGTCGCTCAGTCATGTCTGACTCTTAGCGACCCCATGGACTGCAGCCCACCAGGCTCCTCTGTCTATGGAATTTTCCAGGCAAGAGTACTGGAGTGGGTTGCCATTGCCTTCTCCGCATTTACACTACTTACCCATTTTTAGTTTCTCCTAATATTATCATTTTACACTATCATCTTACCTTTGTCAAAACGAAGAGACTGACAATCCTATATTACTCTTTAACTGTACTCCAGTTGTTATTTGAACTTCACCAGTCTTTACACTTTCACCTCGCTTCTGCTCTAAGACCCAGATCATAGCTCTACATTTAGTTGCCATGTCTCCTGGTTTTATCTGCTCTGTGACATCCTCTTGGTCTTTCCCAGTTTTTCATTACCTTAATGGTTTGGAGCTATACTGGTCGAGTATTTTATAGAATATTCCTCAAGTGTGGCTTATCTGATATAACCTCATAATTAGAATGAGGTTATGAGTTTTGGGAAGAAACACCATAGAGGTAATGCCTTTCTTATCATATCACATCAGAGAGTACATGACATTCACATGATGTCATTGATAATATAAATCAATATATCTACAGAATTCTGCACTACAAAATTACTATTTTTTTTTTCTTTTTACACCCTATTCTTTGGAAGTAAGTCATTAAGTTCAATCCATCCTCAACCGTACGTCAACATTCTGCAAGGAAAATTTGTCTATTCACCTCCATTAATTTATTTTGTCATTTATTCGTATCATTATGGACATTGTTGTATTTATTTTATACTTTGGCCTATAATTCAATATTATATTACGTTCAAATTGTTCTAGCTTTGGCCACTGAGAGCTCTTTAAGCTTGCCTTCTATGTCCATTTGATTTTTGGCCACTTCTTTTCTAATATTTCAGACATTTTACTTTCAAAGAATAAACAAAAATAACAGCTGAGAAATATTTAGGTTTTTCTAACACTATGCCCTTTATGAAAGCAGAACATTTGTCATTGGTTTCAATTACTTACTACAGCAAAGATGCCTGGGGATAGCTATTTAATTGGGTTAAGATGCTCTGTTAAAGTGTTTCTTTTCAGTCTAGCTCAAGACTATCTGATGCTTCTGAATTTCCCAAGGCCAATCTATGTAATTTCTTTGGATTCCTTACTCTTTTATAGACACCATTGGTATACAGCAGAACACAAACAAATATATCTAAATATGCCCTTTCTTACATTACTGTATATATCTATCTTGACAATTTTTTATATTTAGTTGTACTATTCTTCAGGCAAGCTATAATTTTCCAAAACATTTTCTTTTAGCCAATCATAGATAGATAGAAAATGAGACACATATAAAAGATAAGTTATATGCTACAATGGTTGATGGGAAACTCTAAAGTGAATTAGAAAATAAAAGCACATATGCTCAATAGTTTTACATTTGTATCTTTTCTAATGTTCTTATGGTTCATAATATATGAAGATCATTAGGAGCCAAATCATGACTCTGTGTGTGTGTGTGTGTGTGTGTGTGTGTGTGTGTGTGTTGGCTCAGTGGTAAAGAGCTTCGTTGGTGGCTCAGTGGTAAAGAATCCACCTTCTGAAGCAGGAGAAGCTGGTTCAACCCAGCTGGGAAGTTCTCCCAGAGAAGGAAATGGCAACCCATTCTAGTATTCTTGCTTGAAAAATCCCATGGACAGAGGAGCTTGGTGGGCTACAGTCCATGGGGTCACAAAGAGTTAGACATGACTGAGCAGCTAAAAAACAAAAACAATATGTATGCATATATATATACATACAGTGAAGTCGCTCAGTCGTGTCTGACTCCTTGCGACCTCGTGGACTGTAGCCTACCAGTCTCCTCAGTCCATGGGATTTTCCAGGCAAGAATACTGCAGTGGGTTGCCATTTCCTTCTCAAGGAAATATATATATAATATATATGCATATATAAATATATACGTGCATATATACCTAAAACAAATATGGATTTGTAATATGAAAATTTTACATAGGTAAAATCTCTTGCATAGTGACTCAGAAAATAGGATATAATGTTTAATATTAAACTGAGTTAAGAAATCAATATTGGCCACAGTCATTATATATATTTATTATTTTTATGCATACTTAGAAAGTTTTCCATTAAACTGTATAGTTACCTATATTAACATTACACAACACATTTTCAGAATAGACCTTTCTCCCATACCATTTTATTTAGTCAAATGCTTTGGTTAATATTAACATTAACTAATTCCAGATGTCAACAATTAAGTTCAATGCAACAAAAACATTTAGTCAGGCACTTTCCTCAGACTGAGAATAAGAAGACTTTACATAAACATGTGGAGTGGATTTTGAGTCTATCTGAAGATAAAATAGTTGTGTTTAGTGACTAAACATATCATTACACAGATGCCTGATCCTCTTTTGCAGCTGTTCTTGCTGTTTTGGGTCTACGTAGCCCCTCTGCTTGTCTTTCTTGTGGCTCTCACTTAGTGCTGCACTATTTGGGGGGAAATCTGCAGATAAGGGGTTCTGGCTGATTTTGTAATGTGCCTGCGGAAAGCTAAGCTTGCATTGTAATGAGGTCAGATTTCATTTCTAAGCAAGGTCACACTCCCTGGTTGGTAGAACTCCAAGGAAAATCAAAGTGCTGACAGAAACATCTAAAAGGTGGTGATTCAGTAGGTGGCACTCTTTCCTCCCTGCAAATCCTGTTGTGAAAGCTCAGGTTCAGTTTGCCTTTGAGTCGATTTACATGTCTTCTTTTGACCACTAGGGAATCTAGCATAGAACAGTTTATTTGGGGAGTGGTGGGAAGGCGATGTTGGCTTGTAGTTTTCCTCAGAAAACAAGGATTTGCCTTTAATCTCTGTGTCCTAGATATATACATGACCTCTGTAATTTTGTTTTGCTTTACCCAGAATTTTATCTTTAAGGGCTGGGATAACTGATGCTGAAAACCTTTATTCAGCTAGGAAAACGTTTTCTTATCTGCATATGAGTTTTCTATTTTCTGATTATTTATGAAATTCTCACTTAGTTCCCAGAGTTGCATAGACCACAAAACTAGGTTGCCTTGTAGAAGCTTCAAATTTTAATGACTACCAAAAGCTACTATACAAATACTGATTTCCTTGCTCTTTCTTCATGAGCTTGAGACAGCACTTTTAGCTTTTATTAAACTGAATGTCAACTAGGATCCAGAGGATAGATTTATTAATGTATTAGACATCTTTCCAAAACTCTTCTTTCCTCAAATGTAAAAATAAAACCAAAACTGAAGCTGATACTTTTCCACAACAAAAGTCAGATTGGTGCATGTTTATCCCCCACTTTATATAGAACATGCTGAAACTTTGAGAAACCATTCATAATGTCTCATTTAGACTGAAGACTAGTGATGGAAAAATTGAAACTCCCTTCTTACCCAGTAACACAAAGAAAGTGCTTGACAAGACACATAGAAAGAATCTGAGTTGAAAAAGAAATTGTAGTTTCTCCTATCAGATTATTATATTTTCTTTTTAAATGTTTCTTCTTTCTCTTTCTATGCTTACATTATTACATTATCTCTGCTTGTCATGTGACTTGTTTTTATTAAAGTGTGTAAAGAGTGTCAGGTGTGATTGGACTTGGTACTTACAAGAGCAAATGAGTGTAAGCAAATTCATTCGAGGTTCTATTATTTCAACCCAGAGAGTTTGTCTGGGTGTAAGGGTTTGATCTTTACTTAGTCCCCACAGAATGTTGTGAAGTAAAAAAGAATTCACACACCTTCACCAGTTCATATATGTACACACACATACACACACTGTAGGGTTCCATTGAATCAGATCAACTTGATTAACTCCAAAGAGAAATAAAAGATACAGATTTCCCAAGAATGTGATAAACCATTTCTTTCCTCTAGCAATGTTGTTTGAACCCCTTAAGGAGTTTTATTTGGACCCCCTAAATCCTCCCACCATTTAAGTTTTAACACACCAACCACTGCCAACCATAAACTCCAGTCACAAAATTACATGATCTGCAAATCTCCCTAACTCCTTTGGCTCCTATTCCTAGAACAATACTGTGCTGTACATAGTATTAATTGTTTCTGATGACAGGGATAATTTTAGAGAGAACTTGGCTGGCTCCGCAGGTCTCCTTATTTGCACTTCTTTGTGACAAGTTCTGGAAGAAGCCAGGCATAGATGCTGTGAATTCCCCTATAAAGCTAACTCACAGTCCTGGGGTAATACCCCTGCATGGGAATCCTGCATTCTTTACTCTTGTTTAAACAGGTCAGAAAACGCAAAGCTGGCTTTACTGGCATTGTTTGTATTTAACTCGATATAGCTTCAGTCATCTTTGGATCTTATGATATAGAGATTTGAACAAATCTTGACCACAAATAAGAAATAACCACAGGTTCTTATAGCTTGAGAAGATGAAAAAAATCATGTTTATATGGTGAGACACAACATCATATCAGAGTGTATTGAATGATCACCTCCATGCTCCCTGGAACTTTCCTTTCTAGCAAATCTTCACTTATGTTTCAAGCTTTTGTACATTCTTTTCTTTCTCACCAAGATGCTTTCCCAAACTCCTCCCTAATCCACTTTCCTACCAGCAAACCTTTATTCCTCTTTCAAAATCCAGGGCAGACATCAACTCATTAGAGAAGATTTAGTTTACTCCCCACCAAGGCAACTGAGTTCATCTCTTTATTCCCTGATCAACAACTGGGCCTCATTAATTGAGTCTCCAGGGCCATAAAAATACACTACTAGAGGATGGTGATTAACACTGTCTTCTATAAAGATGGTGCCTTTGAAGTTGTGCAAAGAGGCAGAACTTGCCTAGAAACTGCCACGATGCCTACCACATAGAACCTACTCAATAGAGGTTACTTGAATTGAATTTGTCTAACTTAAAACCAAGAATTTCAATCATGAATATGCTGGAGTTGAAATAAACTTCAGATGTCATTTGGTTCAAATCACTCAACCTATAGATGAGTGAAAGACCCGTAAAGCTATGAACTGACTAATTTTTGCACTGCTAGTTGGTAGCAGAATGACTCAAATTAGAACCCAGTTCTTACGAAGTCATCCTTTCTGCAGCAGTGGACTGCTCACAAATCGCTAAAATGAAAAAGTTACTATTCCAATGGGGCATATTGATAGTATAAAATCCCACCCTTGGAAAGCATCCCCATCAGGAGATTCACATTTCTTCCAGTGTGTTGGATGACTGTGGCTCTAACTAAATTGAGCAGTCTCTTCGTCTGTTTTTGTTCTTGGGTTGAATAGGGTTTGCTCTCTTTTCCTTGTAAGATCACAGAGTTCTTTACAGGTACTAATTAGGCCTCATGACACTCTCTGTGGAAATGATCTTATTATTATGACTAAAATGGTACTGAAGACATTTAAGGTGTTAACTTAAAACTGAAGAAAAGACAAGTAGTCCATCCCAGGTTCCTAGTACTGAAAACACTCCAGTGCCAAGAAACTTGACAGTGTGGCCTGAGGCAAATGAAGAAGCAGAATAACAATCTAATAAGGATACATTTTGCTCATATTTAATAATTATATCAAGTAAAGAGTGATGATTTTCCTAAGAAATATACACATCTGGATGAAATTCAAGAGGTAGTGTTGTGACCGAGGAAAATCCAACCTCCTCTTTCTCAGAGACCTTGTAAGCAAGGTCACTCGTGGAAGACTTGACTATAATGCGTGGGGAAACTGGAATTTTATAAAACATGTAACAGAATTTATGGAGAAAGAAAGACAGGTTAATGTTGGTTGAGTCAGAATCAACTCTAACCTGTCAAAACTTTGCAGGAGAATTTGTCCAGCAGGTATGAGAAATGTAGAGTGCAGACTCAGAAAAGAGGTCTGAATGGAAGAGGGTACCCGAAAATTCACTCACAACAAGGCAGGACCCATGACATTATATCATGTCTAAGAAGGCAAAAGGGCAGAGGAAGGAAAGCAGAGAAAGCTGTGGACTGATCTTTAATCTTCTAATAACTAACACTGATCTTTGCTGGTGTTTTATATCTTTAAAGAAAAAGTTATGATATATATTTGTATTATCTATTAATATATAGTAATGTTTGTCTCATATTTTATAATTTACAAAGTTGGTCTTTAGCACTTTCCTACGAGGAAAGAATCCATTCTTCCCATTTTGCAGAAAAATAAGTTATATGTATTATGCATTTGCTGTCACATGGGCAAATAGCAAAAACCATGCTTTCTGACACCTGTTGCTATTCTCATTTCAAACACTGTTTATTAACATCTTATTTTTAACACCAATTCTCATTTTTCTCCTACATTTTTTCCCTAAAAAGTTTTCATTCCTGTGGAAGGCAAAATGGATGATTTTATGATCATGGATGATTTTGAAGAGAACAAATTGAGTTGAAGTGCTGAGATCTTTGCCCAACCCCAAGGAGCATGTGTGTACTATGAAAATGGAGACAGAAAATGCAAATTACCTTCTGGGGCACTTTGATAGTGAAACAAAGCAAAATAAGACTTTCTCCACAGAATTGGATTAGACATTTTTCTAACATATAAAAGATCTGAGAACTGTTAGGAAAATGATTATATAATGTATTAGAAGCAATGGAAAAATACAAGAAGGAAAAGAAAAAACAGAAGAAGAGAGTCCTTGAGGAGACAGGAGAAAATGGAATCAAGAAGATTAGCTTGGAAAAGGAGGAGAGCCATAGAAGGGAAGATCAAAGTCTACCTAAAGGTAGAGAAAAATACAGAATAGTTGCACCAGGGTTGTTGATAAACAAAGTTGGAGAGAAGAGAAGAGAAGTTACTAGCCCCAGATAACTTCAAATTTTTTAAAAAAAAAAAAAAAAAAAAGACATAAGGAGGAAGGGAAAACAAGATCTATACTGAATTGCAGAAAATGTTTAAAAGGAACTCTTGTAAAAGTTACATGACACCAAAGGTGATGAGTAAGACAAATTTAATCTGTGGCTTAGTGGCAAAGAATCCCTTTGCAACGCAGGAGACACAGGCAATACAGGTTTGATCCCTGGATTGGGAAGATTCCCTGGAGAAAAACATGGCAACCCACTTCAGTATTCTTGTTCGGAAAATCCCATGGGCAGAGGAGTGTGGCTACAGCTCATGGGGTTGTGAAGAGTTGGACATGACCTAGTGACTAAAATGACAAAACTTTAAAAATGGAGTCTTGGAATGATTGAGAATGAATCTAACCCATTGTGTGCAGTCTTTGGCATCTAGTTATCATTCCTTAGTAAAAGGAAGTAGAGTTCTTTGGAGAGATGACTAATTCCAAGGGGAGGAGGTAGGTAAAGATAATGCAAGCCAAACTAGAATATTTTGCTATGCCTGAAAATAAAAAATGCTCAAAAAAAAAAAAAAATGGACATGTAACAGTACAAAGGAAGCAGATTGAAGTGGCTCCCAGAAGGCAAATCTGAAACAGTCTGAGCATCAGCATAAATGATGTTATAATCCATTGAATAAAACAAGAATACCCAAACCCATACTGATCATAAATGGATCAAACATTTAGGGAGAGGGTGAAACAAAATGATAACTAATAAGTATTTTTAAAAATAAATGAAATAGCAAAATCACCATTGTGTAATCACCATAATAATAATGGAATCAAACAGAAATCAATAATGGGAGCTTATCACTGATGTGGGAAAATTTTCTGAGAAACATAATATTTACCAGGTCTTAAATTATCTCTCCACAAATTATTGATTAATTACAGGGAAAGTAATAACTAAGTGGGGAAACATGATAGTCATCACTTTAACCAAGAAATAAGTTAAAATTACCCAAAATGGGACAAACAGATTGACATTCTATGTCTCCTAATGTGATGCTCTGAGGACACATAATTACATCTGTGGTGTTTCTGCTTGAAAATGCACACCTTAAATCTAATCATTAGAAAGCATTAGACACACCATATTGAGGAATATTCCACAACATAACTGCTCTGTATTCTTCAAAACCATTGATATGATGAAAGACAAAGAAAGGATAAGAACCAGTTCCAGATGAAAGGAGACTAAAGAAACATGACATGTCAATTAAATAGATGTGCTTGCATTGAATCCTGATTCAGAAAAAAATAAAGTCTATGAAGAACCAATTGGAAAAATTTGAAGACTAGCTGTAAATAAGAGCATTTATTAATATTTAGTTTCCTGACTTTTACAACTTTACAATTATTACATAAAAGTGATTTTGTTCTTAGGAAGTATAAACTAAAGCTTTCAGAAGGGAGAGGTTTGATGAGTATAATTTGCTCTCAGGTGGTTCGGGAAAAAAAAAAAAGCTAGAATGCTTTTATCAAGAGGAAGAAAATGATTTAAAGCAGATGTGGCAAAATGTTAGCAATGTGTAAATCAGGGAGAAGGGAGTATGAGGTTCTTAATGCACTTTTTGAAATTTTCCTGAAAATATGAAATTATTTCAGAGTGAAAATGAGAAAATAATAGCATTTGCCACCAAGTTAGTACAGTAAGCCCTCTACATATGAACTGTCAAGTTGAAAACTTTCAAAGAGGTGAATGTGTGTTCACATGTCCAGTCGTGTAAGTTAGCTATCAACGTCAAATGTGAATAAAATTGCAGCTTGCCTTCCATCTCCTTTTGCTGATGATCCTTCAATTCTACCATCTCCCACCTCCTCTTCCTCTCTCTAGTCAGCAGTGCTTCTTACCTGTTCACTCAATGCTGGCCCTTTATGCCAGCTGTTGTACTGTACCACGGTACTTTTCAAGGTACTGCACTGTAAGATTAAAAATGTTCTCTTCATTGTGTTCGTTTTTTATGTATTATTTATGTGAAAAGTATGATAAACTTATCATAGTACTAATAGGCGATTGTGTTAGTTGTATACGTGGCTAACTTTATTGGGCTTACAAAAAAATTGGAGTTCTGCTCTCTCGGAACAGAACTCATTTGTATTGCCAGACTTACTGTCAAAAATGAGCACCTATCAGACATCAGGGAGAGGTACTAGAAATCCAGAGCGCTAAGACATAACTTCTGGTCTCGCGTGGTTCCCAGTTTACAACAAGGGACAGAGGAACCAGCACTCAAGACACTGCAGTCAGTGCTGGGTTGAGGAGAGAAGTGCAATGGGTTTACACACAACCCTTCAGCTGGAAAGTGAGGTCAGAAAGTAGGTTGGTCAATTTCACATATCTACCAAAACTTTCAGAGAGCCTCCCGGTGCTTACCAAAACAAAACAAAAAAGACTTCAGTGTTTTAGCTCAGTGGGTTTTATCTACTCTGGCAAACTCGGTTGAATTGTCCTGGCTGCCTCTCAGATACCTTCTGAGGCCATGGCACATACTGAGGTGCAGGAGCGGCGCCTGGCACGCACCGTGGATCTGGGATCACTGTCCATTATCAGTCTGCTAGGGCTGCTTTAACAAAGTACCACAAACACTGTGGCAGAAGCAACAGTTCTGGAAGCTGGCAGTCTGAAACTATGGTGTGAAGAGTGTTGGTTCCATCTAAGGGCGATGAGGGAAAATCTGCTACCGGTCTGCTAGTTTCTGCTGGTGTGCTGGCAGTCTTTGATGTTCATGGCTTGTAGATCAGATATCACGCTGGTCTCTGTCTTTATATTCACCTGGCATTCTTCCTGTCTGTGTTTGTCTCTGTGTCTAAATTTCCCCTTTTTATACCGAATCAATTGTATTGAAGGAGGGCACACCTTCACTCCCTCAACTCTTCTTGATCACTGGCAAAGACACTATCTCCAAATAAGGTCACAAACACAGGTACATAGGGGTTCAGTTTTAACATCTTTTGAGGGGACATAATTCAAGTCATAACACTGCCTTACCATGACATTTACAGCTCTCAAAGAATTTCTCCCAAACTATCTTTTCAATCTTATTTCCTATTCCTCCCTATAAAAACACCTATTCTAGACAAACTGCTATAAATGCCCTTGGAATACTTTGCCCCTAGATCTGATCATGGCTAACACATTCTTCTTCCAGCCTGATTGTTACACATTGAGTTACTCCCCTAACACATCATGTGACTTGGTTCTCTTTGAGGAATTTTTACTTGATATTATTTATGTGTTAACTTATATATAGTGTATCTCTTGCCAGTAGGTCGTCTGCTATGCGAAGGCGAGCATTCTGCCTGTCAGGGTGACTACCATAGCCTCACTGCCAAGTTCAGTGTCTGGCACGTAGTAGGTGCTGAGTATTAATGTATCTGCAAGTGTAATGAAGACAGGGGCCGTTTCAGTCTCTGTTATATATCTTTTCCTTACTTTGACCAGTCCTGCTTCATTAACCCAATATAGGCGTTCTAGATTTTTAAATAAGTATATAGACTGGAGAGACCTAAATGATAATAAAAAGAGATTCATCAGAACCAACAAAACGTCCAAAGAAAGAATAGCACTTCTATTAGATAGAAGGCAAACCAAATGAGTCTCTTTCCATGACTACAAATAGTAAAGAAAAAATTCAGTTGGAACTAAATTATAAATGTGAATATAATAAAACAAGGAAACCACCACCACCAACAACAAAATCTCTAACATGGAAAAATACTTCAAAGCACATAAAAGCTTATAGATCTACCTTGTTGTACTCACAATGCCAACACTGGAAAGAACAGTGACAGAAAATATTTAACTTTGGATTATTCTGCTGTTGTTGTGGTTGCCCAACCTGCTTTGGAACAACTTTCTTTTTTTTTCCATGTGCATCCAGCCTTAGTGTTGTTGTGTATATACATATGGTTTGGGATTTGTTTTTCTGTTTGTTGGTTTGGCTTTTTTTTTTCCTTATCACACTAATTACCAAGGACATACAAAAGCAACTTAATAAATCATTAAATGATAGCAATTGTTACTGTTTATTATTATTTGTCTTCACAATATATGTATATATGTGGGAGGTGGAAAAGGAACACCATTTCAAACATGAGAAAATGCATAAAGGCATCTAAGGTTAGGCAGGGCTAGAGTGAGAGTCCGAAGAGCACCTTCTTGCCCTTGTCTACAACGTCTCTTTAGATTTGTTCGTTCAGTCACAATCCAGAGCCAAGCTCTTTGGGGACAGAGCGCCTAGGGTCCCGTTTCACCTGTCTCTCTCAGACTCTCACTGCCAAGCTGTAAGGTTAACTGGTGTGACTCAGCTGCCTGCTGTACTGCCAGTTGATAGAGTCACATGGCCAATCCCTCACAGGCAAGGAATGTCACCATTCCTAGGTTAATCACCTGTGTGTGGGCATAGCAAAAGGGCCCCAAAGGTACAACTGCAGTCACACTGGCATAATTACTCAGCTGTTCTGTCCGTGCGCTGTATAGCCAAAGACAGTGGGACACCAAAAAGCAGAGCTGACATGACACAGAAAAACAAGCACGGTGGGAAATGCATCCTAAGAGGACAAAGACAAAACACTTGACTTGAGTCCGATTTTCAGGCAGACTGCTCATCAAAAGTTGTTACACAGAGGTGGAATATATTTTAGTTATGGTGTGTTTGTGTAAAAAGTAGATGGTGGACTGTCTCGGATTACAAACTTGAGAATGTGCTAAATTCCTTTCTAGGGAAAAAAGGATAATGTACGTCCCTTCCGCAAAACAAGACATCCATGGTTGAATATAAGCTACATGGGCAACAACACATTTATCATCCCCTCCCTGCCATCCATTTGCATCTCTCCTCTTAGCTTCTTGGTGGCCTTTTGCATAATGGTGAGCATTGCATTGCTTACACATTTGAAACAGAAATATATACTTTTTTAACATGCAAGTCTAATGGTTCCATTTGACAAAAGAAACCCTGGTGATCTATATTGCCTCTTAAATTGATCCAACATATTCTAGTATTCAGGCTGAGTTGCTTGCTAATAATATCTTACCAGAAAATGGAAACACAATAGCATTAGTAAATCAAACCAAAGGTGTGATTAAATGTGGGCTGAATATCAGGCATTTGTTTCTGTTCCACCAGCCTGACTCCATCACAGCCCCACTGGGGAGGACGTTGTGTCATTTGCATGCTACAGCAAGGTGCATTATACAAATCATCCTAAATTATTGACCGCTATGAGGAAACTGGCTGCTGGAATATAGTGTTCGTATATCAAAGGCAACCCCTGCCCTGTGAGGACACGCCTTGATTTCTTATTTAAGATGATACACTTTGTTGCCTTATAGTACTTGCCCTTCCCCAAATCCAATCCTACTAACTTCCTTTCAGACTTTTTGAGGTTTAGCCATGGCAAACTGGCAGTAACCACTTGCTTAGCAACATTTATGCTTTCTGCATCTTCCTCAACACTACAGGCATTTCTCTATCACTCCCTTCCACAGAGTTCTGGGTTTTAAAACTAGTTTTTATTCTTATCTATAGCTTGAAATCACATGAGATCCAGTCATCTTTTTTGTGCTTGTTATCTTGGTATGAGGGATCATTCCTCCTCTATTCACTTTTGAGTTTTGACTGGTTGGGTCAAGGATGCATCTGAATTCTGTGCTGCTGTGCTCTATGGAACCCCTCTCCATCAGTGATCCATCCATATGCAAAGGGTCTGGACTCTCAGAAATGACACAAGAAATCCAGATGCAGGTCTTGAAGT
This sequence comes from Neotragus pygmaeus, assembly GCA_006410875.1. Classification (NCBI taxonomy): domain Eukaryota; kingdom Metazoa; phylum Chordata; class Mammalia; order Artiodactyla; family Bovidae; genus Neotragus; species Neotragus pygmaeus. Next base: position 45,214 of record SJYV01053768.1, read on the forward strand.
TTGAGAACTCATCATTTCTTTCTGTGGCAGAGTACTCTCCAATTCTTCCTGAGGATCCCTGTTTCAGAGTCTCACAGAAAGTCTGGATTCAGGGGGTAAATCATTTACTGACTGGGGTAAAATATATCTGCTTATTCATTTGTTCATCATATATATTTTGAGGTATGAAAAAATGTCCAGACATGTTTTATGTGGCCAGTACGAAAAATTGATATAATTGTAATACTATGTTTATGACCAGTTTTTATCCTGCAAACATGACCATCTCAATTTATTTTTTTAATTATTTTAGCTAAATAATAATAAGATGACTAGCACTCAGGCTGAACCCATCACCAGTTTCCTTCTGTCTACCAATTTGCTTGGACCTAACCCTTTCCCTTCTGCTTCCACAAGGCAATGACTACCTACAAATTTGTATTTCCTTGCTTTTTAAAATCATTTTTAAACAAAGTATTGTTTAGTTTTGTTTTTGAATTTTGTAAAAAGAGCACCATATGCTCTTCCAGGATGTCATTTTTTTTTTCCACTTAGAATTATGTTACTGAGGTTTATTTTTCTAGCTGCACGTACAGTTGATTTTCATTATTTGCCATACTTATGTTCTGTAAAGTCACTCTGAATACTGAATTAGCCAATATTGAATGATTGCTCCTAGCAGAAATACAGAGTTAAGTTCCTAGGAGCCTTTGGTTACAACATTTTTGTTAACTGATTAATAACTAATCTTGTTTTGTATGCATTTTTGTTTTATGACAGCTATTTAACATATCCTGCTGATTCTTTAACACTGACCTCAGAGCCAACAGGACCATAACTCATGCCTGGTCAAAGCTTATATAAAATATGCATTTTCTCTGTAAGTCATACAACCACCTTCTCGCACTTAGGACCATTTGCAGGAACTTTGGCAGCTATACTTGGAGGCCTTTTAAACAGCAAAATCATCAAAAGATGTACAAAAGTGAGAAAACTATGGTATGGAACAGACTGTGAAAAGGATTTACATTTCCAGAATGAGAACTGAAACAAGAAGGCACAGTATTTTGTGTATCAGGCAACTCAAATTTCTTACTCTGTGTGTCCAAAAGTGACCCCCAAAGTGCCACTTGTATTTGTTTGGGGGCTATACAAATTTTAGCAAGGTGGGAACATCCAATTATTGAATCAGAGAATAACAAACATTGGCTGTGGTTATCTTTCACCCATTTTTATTTCTGTATAATACTTCATCTTGTAAATATAACCCCATTTTAAAGAACTACCCTTTTGTTAATGAACATTTGAGATTTTAGTAAGAAATTTTTAAATAAGTTTAAAGTTTTCCTTCCTTGTACGTGAATTGATCATGCTATTGAAATGATTGTGCAGTGGAAAGTACTGTTTTCATGTAAATACAATATTCTGTACTTATATGGCAAAATGCTGACAGCTATCTGATATCAGTCTAATTATTTACTATGTATATTTAACACGACTTTGTAACAAAAACAGAGATGCCTTAGATACAACGTAACTTTTATCACAACTTTTAAGACAAGTGTGTATTCTATGTTAAAAATATGTGTGTGCACTGTGATAAACTCTGAAAACAGAATTAAAAGGATAATCATTGTCCTCCATGATTTCCAAGTCTGTGACAAGTGACATAAAATTATAAATAATAGTATAAATAGCCAAAGTAGAATAGGGACTCCAAAACTGAGTACCAAAAATGTTTATCTCTGCATCAAACTATCAGATAAAGCTTCCAGGAGGAGGTGGAGATGATGTTGATATTTGAAACATGATGATATCTACACTAGGATCCTTTCATGACACTTCCCAATGGAAAATTTGCAAAATATCTGGGCCTCATTATTTCTTGTCTTATTTGAAATACAGAGAGACTGAGTTTGGTCTTTACACATGATCTTTTCCCTCAATTTCATATAGTCTTCTCTGTTTACAGTAAATAAGGGCTTTGCATGCTGTGAGCTGGTTTTAGCTGTGGTATGTTTTGATGAAATAGAATTTATCCTCTTCTATACTGCCGTAATCTTTGATTACATGTGTATTCCATTTGTGCTACTTCAGAATTTCATGTTTCAAATATGATTGGCCGCTCTTGTCTGAATAGTGTCAGTTCCTCTTCACAAGAACCCAAACCTTGTCAGTATCAGCTAATGCTTTCAACGTGCAGTTCTCAAACCAACTCTTGTTAGAAAAAAAATCATTCTTCACCCTCATGCTATCGCTTCCCTGGTGGCTCAGTGGTAAAGAATTCGCCTGCTAATACAGGAGAGTTGGGTTTGATCCCTGGGTCAGGAAGATCCCCAAGAGGATGGCAACCCACTCCAGCATTCTTGCCTGGGAAATCCCATGGACAGAGGTGCCTGGCAGGCTACAGTCCATGGAGTCATGGTCACAAAAGTCAGTTGCAACTAAACAAAACCATCATCCCAGACCTAGTGAGTCAGAACTTCCTAGGATGGGTTCCTATGTTCTGCGATTAAAGAAATCTTTCAAGTGATTCCAATGCATACTCAAGTTTGAAAACAAGTGCAAAAGGGTATCTTTATTGACTTAACCTGGCCCTAAACATCAGATTTTGTCAGGACTGTGAATTGATCAAAGAATGTTTTCTGGCTGTATCTGAAATAAGGTCTTAGGGTAAAGAATTAAGAGAGAAAGTGATCAGAAGATTCTAAGTTGTAAATCGCAAGAGGTAGGGTGTAAATGCATTACATGGGTTAGAATTGAGAAAGCACATAATAAATGAAGAAACATCCTATTGTAGCCAAACCCACATGTCAGTACCTGGAAGCAGCACTCAAGTCTGTTTCTTTAGATCCACCCAAATGGATTTATAGATCCATGGCACAAGCGTCTATGCTCATTCTATATAAAATATGATCCACCATTCAGCAATAGTGAAGTCATCTGGGAACTTGAACAACTAAAGAATCTTTGGACTCTATCCCAGACTCATTGAATGAGATCTGCTTCAAATAAAATCCCCAAATGACCAGTTGCCCATGAAGTTTTGAGAAGTGTTGGTCTAATCTTTTGTGCAGTGGGACATGGTGCATATTGCTTCTTAATTTTGAGTTGATGAAAGAATGAATAAAACTGTCATAAGTCATGTGGCCTTTAGATATTAGACAGAAACACAGTTGATAAAAGGAAGCACTTATCTAGCACCTGTGCACTGAGCCTCATTTACAAATGCTGTTGTTCAATTATCGAGTCATGTCTGACTCTTTGCGGCCCCATGGACTTCAGCACACCATGTATATATACAATGGAATATTACTCAGTCATAAAAAGAGAAAAATAACGCCATTTTCAGCAGCATGGGTGGACCTTGAAATTGTTATACTGAGTCAAGAAAGTCAGACAGAAAAAGACAAATACCATATGATACTGCTTATATGTAGAATCTACACATGGTACAAATGAACTTATTTACAAAACAGAAATAGAGCCACAGATGTTAAAAAAAAAAAAAAAAGGCAAACTTATGGTTACCGGGGGGAAAGAAGAGGGAGGAGGGATAAATTGGGAAATTGGGATGGACATCCCACTCCAGTACTCTTGCCTGGAAAATCCAATGGATAGAGGAGCCTGGTGGGCTGCAGTCCATGGGGTCGCAAAGAGTTGGATACAATTGAGCGACTTCACTTTCACTTTTCTGCATTGGAGAAGGAAATGGCAACCCACTCCAGTATTCTTACCTGGAGAATCCCAGGGATGGGGTTGCACAGATTAGGACATGACTGCAGCAACTTGGCAGCATATATGAAATAGTTAAGTAATAAGGATCTAATGTATAGTACAAGGAATTCTACTTAATACTCTGAAATGACCTACATAGGAAAATAATCTAAAAAAAAAGTATATATATATATATATATATGCATGTATGTACATGTATAACAGATTCACTTTGGTGTACAGCAGAAACACAATATTGTAAATCAACTGTATGCCAATAAGAATTTAAATAAATAAATAGCTAGATATGTTAGATACATTGATTCATTTCAGCCTTATAACAACCCTATAAAGTAGGTATTGCTATATCCACATTTTATACATAGAAGTTGGGTCACTTATTCAAGGATATTTATTTAATAAGGGAGAGAATTACATTCTAAATTTCGTTGATTTGGCCCCTTACCTTGTAATATTCCTAAGACTCTCTCCAGTGATTCTCAAATGAACAGAGAGCTACAATGCACTTGATTAGATTAAGGAGTTGTGCTGGTTTTCTAGAATCTCATAACCAGACTATGGACAATGGGACAGGTTATGTCCAACTGGAATCTTTTCCCCACAATCTTCATTATTTCTTTTAGAGAGAGACTTCTGGACTCAGGCTCCCTAAGTTTCCTGACAGTTAAATCTAGAAAAAAGACCTGGGCCCGTTATGGATCAGCTGATTCTGGGTTCTCTTGGTGTCTCCCTATCTAGAAAGAAACTTTATCTCTTTCAAATAAACCCAGAGAAAAGGGTGTGTCTCTGTTTTGTAACACCTAGGGTTTTCTAGCCTTACTCAGTACAGAGGGTTCAATTCTGCATCTTAGGAAACACGTTCTTGCTGGACATCTGAACTGCCTCCTTCAATCCACCCATTGTCACCAATTAACAAATATAGTTTGGTCTATACCTCATTTAATATAGCTGATGTCTTAGTATGTTCTGGAATCAAGCATGGATTCTTTTCCCTCTTCAAAACAATTAAGATGCACACACCAAGACTGCCTTTTCAGAACTTTCATAGCAAAATTACTCAGTAACTATAATAGCCATCAGTTCAGTTCAGTCGCTCAATCGTATCCAACTCTTTGCAGCCCCATGAATCGCAGCACACCAGGCCTCCCTGTCCATCACCAACTCCCAGAGTTCACTCGGATTCACGTCCATCAAGTCAGTGATGCCATCCAGCCATCTCATCCTCTGTTGTCCCCTTCTCCTCCTGCCCTCAATCCCTCCCAGCATCAGAGTCTTTTTCAGTGAGTCAACTCTTCACATGAGGTGGCCAAAGTACTGGAGTTTCAGCTTTAGTATCAGTCCTTCCAAAGGACACCCAGGGCTGATCTCCTTCAGAATGGATTGGTTGGATCTCCTTGCAGTCCAAGGGATTCTCAAGAGTCTTCTCCAACACCACAGTTCAAAAGCATCAATTCTTCGGTGCTCAGCCTTCTTCACAGTCCAACTCTTACATGACCACAGAAAAACCAGAGCCTTGACTAGACGGACCTTAGTTGGCAAAGTAATATCTCTGCTTTTGAATATGCTATCTAGGTTGGTCATAACTTTTCTTCCAAGGAGTAAGCGTCTTTTAATTTCATGGCTACAGTCACCATCTACAGTGATTTTGGAGCCCCCCAAAATAAGTATAATCTAATTAAACTGCCTCCATACAATGAAGAATTTAGACTTCTGTGACATTGTACAAGCTCTACATTGTCCATTTGGAAAAGTCTTGCTCCTCTTTTGAGATAAACTCACCTCTCCAGAAGATCCTTTTGTCCAATAGCTTTCCATGGCCTCTCCAGAGATCACTTGTTTTCACTCATCCTCCTCTTCTCAATGACCCTTCTGGATACCTGTATTATAATAGTCACTCCCAGGAAAAAAGGCCGTAAGGACAGGGGCTACTTACTCTCCTTTGAAAATAGCTAATACAGTTATGCCCGGGCACACAGTAGATGAAATAGATATTCATTCAGTGAGTAAATGGATGAATAGCTTGGACCTGCAAGGTGAACCTATTTTGGAATTAAATGTGGATTAGTGCGATCTTTGCACACAAAATAAGAATTATCATACAGATTCATAAAGAATAGCTACCCGGAGTTGGTTAAAAGCCCAACATCAAATTGAAATATAATTGTGTTATTTTAGAATACTTACAGAAAATATGGTGATTTATAGCCTAGCATTTTGGAACAGCATCAGACTGATAAATTTAAGCCTTTTAGCCCAGTAAGCACCTTCACAGGAGAGAGAATATACAGCCACGGGGACAACAATTCAATCTACCCTTGCTCTGCAGCTCAGTTGGTGTCTTTGGGGAACTTGCCGATGTGTCCAGGTAACACTTGGCCTACAGGTGGCTTGGTGGGAAGGTACACTTACACACTTGGGAAAAACCAGCTCCCAGGAGAATCTGAGTAGTTTCCAGTTTCTCCTCCTCCTCATCTGTTTTGCCTTGAACTTGCACAATCAGAGGAAGGTTGGTTATGCAAATTCCTGTCTGAATTATCACAAATTTCAAATTGGAAGGATCTAAATTAATGAAGTTTTTACCCAACCGCATTCCATTTCAGCTCTTCCAGATAAAATGTGCTATGGAAAATTTGGAGGCAGTCCAGAAGACAGCAACTACAGCGATGAAAGTTTTGACTAATATCCCCTCTGAGGAAAGGGTAAAAGAGTTTATTTAGCCCACAGAAAGGAAGGCTGAATAAGGAATTAATAATAGTTCTCAAGTATATGAAGAAGTGTGTGAGTGACAAGAAGCAGATTCCCTTACTTCTAATGAGTCCAGAACAACAGGAAAATGGCTCGAGACAGGGGAAAACCATGTGTCATCCTTAGAAAGCCTTCCTGGCTTTACAAGACTCAGTACACTGACACCTTAGGGACTGCTCCAGTGGGTGTCTTATGAACAACCTAAACATTTGCCTTTTTCCATGGACTCATGTTAAGTCTTGCCTGAATGCAGGTGGTGTAGACTAAGTGACTTCTCGGCGTCCCCTCTAACCTGGTGATTCCATTTGATGAAAGGTCATTTGCTTGAATTGATTAGAAAGTTAAAATTGCACTCCTGGATCAGTGGATTCGTACTGCAAGAGAGAACCTTTCAGTTCCGAATGGCCAGTTTGAATTTCATCCGGTTGGCAGCAACCCAAAGTTATACCACACTGCCAGCACAGCCAGGCACACTGCACTGTCCAAAGGAATAAGCTTTGTTGGCATTGCACTGAGAGGGTTCTATCTTGCCTTTGAAAAAAAAGTTTCAGGGCTGCATGAACAACCAAGCCATAGCATCTTTTAGATTTACCTCAGGTACTAAAACAGCAAAGCCTCTGCAAAAAAGCATCGTGTCAGAGGAAACAAGATGGTCTAGGCTTTAACCTCCAAGGACTCTAAAGGCTCTGAAACAAACATGATAGGATCAGAATAGGGATTCCTAGAACATGAGTGTCAAAGATATATGTGAGGGACTTGCAGTCTCCATATTGTCATCTAAAAGACAGGACAGTCACAAACAGGGGATCCTAAAGAGCTACTCTAGTAAATCTAACAGTGGAAAGTCTTCCTGAGAAATTCAAGTCGTCCCCTAGACCTGAAATCAAGGTGACAGTCTGGGCTCCTGTCTTCCGTCCCACAACTCCCTCCCAGATCCATATCCAGTTACTCACCTAGCCCTCGACTTCTTTATTCTATACGTCTCTTGTGCATAGCCCTTTTTACATCTTTATCACTACCCTCTAAGGCATCTTCTTTCCAAGCATTAACTATAGCCTTAAAGAAACCTCTTCTCCAGCCTTCCTGCCTCTTTCAGCCCGCCAATCACTCTAGACACAGTAGCCAGAATTTTTAAATTGCAGATCTAATCATATCACTCACCTGCTTGGAAGTTCTAGATGAGTCTCCTGAATTCCAAAATCACTTCAGTCTCCATCCCAGTGAGACGTGAGACTTTCACGGCCTAACTTCCTTGTGTGGGTGTGTGTGCTTAGTTTTCTCAGATTTTTTTGCTACCCCATGGACTGTAATCAGCCTGGGTCCTCTGTCCATGGGATTTTGCAGGCAAGAATACTGGAATGGGTTGCCATTTCTTCCTCCTTTACTTAGCCATATTCATATCCCCTATTGAAAAAGTAATTTCCAATTCTTTCAACAGCTCATGGATTTTCAAACCTGTGTGTATTTCAACACATATTATTTCATTCATGTAATATGCCTTTTGATTTTCCACTCTAGCTTCCTTCTACATACTTCACACAGATAATTTGTTTTCATATTTCCATTAAAGCACCACTTCCAACAGAAAAACTCCTAAATCCCTCAGGGCTATTCCAGTGCTAACACTATATTCTTCTACATTCTCCTGACAGAGTTATTTTAATGGTCACTTCTGATTTTTATTTTTTTTGGCCTGCTCAAAATTCATGCCTTCTTTTTCTAATTTTCTTTTCTGAGTGATATGAATTCTTGGGTGGTTTGCCATCCAGAATGCCCTGCTTTCCCCTAGCGAACTGGTGAGTTGAGATAAAGCTAGTCCAACTGAGCTTACTCTCTTGGAAACTGAGATCTTGAGTGGAGAGCCATGGGGATGGAGAATGGTTAGAGCTGATTAACACCAGCACTGGCGACCTGACAAAACCACGAACTGGCCCCTGACTTTTATCAAGGAGTCCCTCTGGCTCCTCTCCATTCAGAAGCCCTTGCTACTCAGATTCTCTTTTAGTTCTGTGAGCAACTCCACAGCCTTCACAGAAACTTTAATTAAATTAACTAGAGCTGATTTCTATTGATTACAGCCAAAGACCTCACATTTTCAACTCTTCTGAGACTTATCTTTTATTTGTCTCACTCACATTAGAGGCTGTTTTCTCTTAAAGGGCAGGGAGCAGGCACTTCACGTCCTTTTATACTCATCATTTAATATAATGCCTCTCTTATAATAGGTGCTCATAAATAAATGAATGAATGATTTACCTTATGGAATGAACATGGGCAAGAATCAGTGATTAATACCAGTGTAGTGAAAAGTTACTAATGTTGTTATTCTGGTTTGCATTTTTTGTCAATGATTGGAAGATTTTGATGCCATACGTATCATATTTGCAATCAACATTAATTGGGAGGGATAGAAAATACATTAAATTATGAAATCAAGTCCTCAAATGATATAAGCAATCTAAAAGGATGAGTTACACATTTAAAAACAGTTTTATTGAGATATAATTCACGTACCATAAAATTCATTTCAAATATATCATTCATAGGTTTATAAGGTAATCACAGTGAAGCCGTTGCTGAAATCTAGCTCTAGAATATTTTCATTACTCCGAAACAAGACCTCATACTCACTAGCAGTCACTCCCCATCCCCCACTCCAATCCTCAGCTCTAAGCAATCACTAATTTACCATCTGGTTCCATAAATTTGTCTTTTCTGGACATCTTGTATAAATAAAATCATACAATATAGTACATGTGTGACTGTCCTCTTCCACTTAGTATGATGTTTTCAAGGTTTATCCATGTTGTAGCATGTATTTATACTTCATTCCTATGTTTGCTGAGTAAATAAATATTTCATTATGTGAATAAACCCCCTTCTGTATATCCATCCACCATTAGATAAACATCAGGTTTGTTTTAATTTTTTGATAAGTATAAATGATGCCACTGTGAACTATACGAGTGCTGTGTTGCTTTATGATCTTCTTTTTATCTGGTGTATATTAGAAGTAGAATTGCTAAGTTGTATGGTATACTTATGTTTACCTTTTAAAAACTACTAAACTCTTTGGCAAAGTGACTACATTTCTACCAAAAATGTGCAATTCTTCCAATCTCTTAGAAAAATATTCTGCCATTTTTTTAAATTGGGTTGTCTTTTTATTATTAAATTATAAGGGTACTTTATATTCTGGATAAAAGTCTCTTATTGGAAATATGATTTCCAAATTTTTTCTTTCCTGTTCTATGAGTTGTCTTTTCAAACTCTTAATGGTATCAGAACAAATTTTTTTTAATTCAATTTAATTTTTATTCATTTGTGCTTTGGGTACCATGTCCAGTCCAAGGTTACAAAACCTTACTTTTGAGGTTTCTTCTGTGAGTTTTATAGTCTTAGCCCTTATGTTTAGGTTTATGATCCATTTTGAGTTAATTTTGTGTATATGATGTGAAGTGTGTGTTCAATTTTATTATTTTGCATGTGGTTATCTAGTTGTTTCACATCACTGAAACACAATTCTCTCTCTATTGAATTATCTTGGTACCTCTCTCAGAAATCAATCAGGCAAATGTGCACGGCTTTATTTCTGAACTCTCAATTCTATTTCATTAAACTATATATCTATCCATATGTTAGTACTGCACTAAGGTTTGAAACTGGAAAGTGTGAGTTCTTTAACTTTGGTCTTTTAAGATTGTCTGGCTCTTCCAGGTGCCTTGCATTTCTATATGAATTTTAAGATCAGCTTTAAACTTCCATAAAAATAGACAGCTGGGATTTGGATGAGTTATATTTTATATTAATATAATAAATTAGTGAAAGTGAAAGTCACTCAGTCACCTCCGATTCTTTGCAACCCCGTGGACTATGTAGTCTGTGGAATTCTCCAGGCCAGAACACTGGAGTGAGTAGTCTTTCCCTTCTCCAGGGGATCTTCCCAACTGAGGGATCCAACCCAAGTCTCCCACATTGCAGGTGAATTCTTTACCAGCTGAGCTACAAGGGAAGCCCAAGAATACTAAAGTGGGTAGCCTATCCCTTCTCCAGGAGATCTTCCCAACCCAGGAAACCAACTGGGGTCTCCTGGATCTCAGGTGGATGCTTTACCAACTGAGCTATGAGTGAAAGTGAAAGTCACTCAGTCATGTCTGACTCTTTGTGACCCCTTTGACTATACAGTCCATGGAATTCTCTAAGACAGAATAGTGGCTTGGTGACCCGTCCAGCAGGTCCAGTTATTCGCGGGTCCCCGAGAAGGAGCTACCTGAAGGAATCATGGGGGAGAGAGAGAAAGGAGACCAAGCGGCGAAGAATGACAGAGTCAGTCTGGCTTATGTCAAGGTCTCATTTACTAGCCGAAAACGAGCAGTATTTATAGTCAAAGGTTACATAAGGTAGTGACGAAAAATGGTTACATCAAGGTGGAGAATCGAAACTTACAATTACACAAAGAAATGAAAATTACCCCCCACCCAACATTCCAGTCCTAGAGTTATCTTTGGTACATAGCAGTTGCTTATTTTCCTAGGGGAACATTGTGACCTGGCTTAGGAACATTGTGACCTGGCTTTCTTAAAGCCCCCTGTAGGCATAATGGTTCCAGGAAGCTGCTGGTTTCACGATGATTTATGTTGGCTATTTGTTCAGGCTTGTCCATGCTTGTCCAGGTAATATCGGCCTCATGGCTCCTCACAGCTTGGGTAGACTTTCCCTTCTCCAGGGGATCTTCCCAACCCAGGGATTGAACCCAAGTCTCCTGCATTGCAGGCAGAATCTTTACCAGCTGAGCCACAAAAGGAAGCCCATAATAAATTAGAGAAGCCCATAATAAATTATAATCCATTTCAGTACTTAAATGTATCATTAATGAGTGAGGACAGGGTAACTTAAGGTCCTTGTCAGCTCTGGAATACCAGAAATCTGAAAATTAACCATGGTAAAGAGAATAAATGTCTAAAACACAAGCACAAAAAAATAAATGAATTAATTTAATTCTTAAGGTAAACATTTCCTTTACCCTTTTGCCAGCCCCAAACTTGAAGTCTTTTTTTTTAAATTTGCCTATAGTTCATTATTTTTATCACCATCAGACAGTAATATTTATAGCTACTGATGATAGAGTTGTTAGCTCATTATTGTGACTTTAGCTAACTTAAAAGTATAATGATAATTTCTTTTAAAGAAACAAGAAAGTGTCAGAGGATGGAGTCCATACTCTATTCCACTTTATAGCATTAGCATTAAGTATCCAGTAATTAACACCTAGCACTAGTAGGGAAGAAGGAAATGGCAAACCACTCCATTATTCGCGCCTGGAGAATCCCAGGGACAGAGGAGCCTGGTGGACTGCCGTCCATGGGGTCACACAGAGTTGGACACTTAGAAGCGACTTAGCAGCAGTAACAGCAGCAGCTAGTAGACTTCAGATTTCCCAGACTAAACCTAATATATAAAAAGGTTAGTTTACAACAGCATCAAATGATATTCATTTGGTTTTTTCCCCTATAGATTATTGCAATGCCTCTAAATGTGTTTTTTAAGAAACTTTCCCAGTCCTTTACTGACCTTCTCTGAAAAGCCCAGAAAATGCCCCCAGATGGCCATCAGGATCATCTTCTTGGTTATTAAGTATCATCTGTCACTTTCCTGTTATTCAGTTCTAGCTCTGTGGAGAGGTGTATGGGTCTTCAAATGCACAGAAATTCCAAATAGTCTGCACAGCTCTGGGGACAGTTCTATGCCATCAATGTACAGCTCAGTTCCATTCTCAAAACTACACTACATTCCCTTGAGGTCTTTTGCTTCTCCACACAAATTGTCTTAATAATAGTAGGAAGGACTTTAATACTATTGCTAACAGTAATGATTTATTGATTTTATTTTCTATTACTTCCTTATTTGCATCTTTTAACTTGTGTTTTTATTTTTATTTTTTTTTTAATCAGTTACTTTTTTTAAATCTTTCCTCTTTGACTTGCAGGAGTTTCTTTTACATTCAATATTAATCCTATGTTGTCTTTTGATGTTGGGAGTAATTTTCCCAGTCTACTATCTATCATCAACCTTATCAGTAGTTTCCTTAAGAAGATATTTTTTATGTTTAAGTAGTCACAGTTACCTATTTTTCTTCTTATGTTTTGCTTTTGCTGTCTTGTTTGGGAAGGTCTTTATCACCGCTAGAGACAAATATGTCTCCTATTTTTCATCTAAGAGCTTTATAGATTTTTCTTTCACATTTGAGTGCTTAATGTGATACAGGGTAGAGGGTGTTTTTTAACATTGTGTAAGCAAGGGATCAAGGTTTCTTTTTATTTTCTATAAACTGAGCCAGTTTTCCTTCCTCAATGATTTAAATCAAATTTTAATATATAAATGGTATTTATTTTAAGCTCTTTACCCTAGATTTCTGTTTTGTCACAATATTTACATATTTTTCTTTCCTCTCCTCTTTTTTTATGATGGTTTTGCAATGTAACCTTCTGAAAAGAATTTTCTCTTATTGCTATTCTTTTTAATACAGTCTATGTAGAGCTCTCATCTTTCATTTAAATTTGGAATAATGTTTCAGTTTTGTAAAAATATTAAGTGGAATATTTTAGGATTATATTAAATCAATTGGTAAAATTTGGAACTGACCCTTTAGACATGAATTTCAATCACCCAATAGCATACACCAATCTTTCTACATGATTTAGATTTTTTCTTTTAGGTTAATTAATAACTTTAAATTTTTGCTTTGTAAAAGTATTTTGCATTCTTTGTCAGATTATTCTGGATATATTTCATTGGGTTTTATTGATATTTGGCAATGGCACCCCATTCCAGTACTCTTGCCTGGCAAATCCCATGGATGGAGGAGCCTGGTAGGCTGCAGTCCATGGGGTCGCTGAAGGTTGGACACAACTGAGTGACTTCCCTTTCCCTTCTAGACAAATATTATTGATCAATAGGGGACACAATTAACTTTTATAAATTGATCTTTATCAGGTAACCTAACAGACTGCATATTGCATTTCCTACATGGATTATCTTACCTAAATCTCAAATTGTGTTTATAATTTTCTAATCTTTACATTTCTTATTTCTTCTTTCTCATAGTATAAATCAGGAAATCCTGTACTATGTTAACAAGAGTGGCTATAAAAATTATTATTTTATTCATAAACCTAAAGAAATATGACTCAAGTTTTTCCACTAAATAAATTGTAGGTTTTAGTAATAAGGTTTTCCTTAAGTTAGGGACTGGGCTTCCCTGGTTGCTCAGATGGTAAAAAATTTGCCTATAATGCAAGAGACCCAGGTTGGATTCCTGGGTCAGAAAGATCCCTTGGAGAAGGGAGTGCCTACCCAGTCCAGTATTCTTGCCTGTGGAAGCCCATGGACAGAGGGCATGTTAGGCTACAGCCCATGGGGTTGCAATGAGTCAGACACGCTCATTCTACAAGTGATTTTCTGAGTCTATGTCAAAAATAAACATTGAAATTAAATAAATGACTTTCTGTACCCATTAAAATCATTGTATGATTAGTTCTTTATGTGGTAAAGGACAAAATAGATTTATAAATGCTTTATTTTGCACTCAACTTATCCAACTTGAAAATCAATATTATACTAGTCTCATAAAAACTTGGGTGTCTTTCTCTCTCTCTTTTTTTAGTTTTCTGAAAGCCTTTTAGAAGACAGGAAATATTTATCTCTTGAAAGTATGGAAGAACTCAGTTCTGAAGCTATTTGGAACTCAGGTATCTCTGGAAGAGAAACTGAAATTACCATTTCAATTTCTCTAATGGTCATTAGTCTACTCAGATCTTTATTCTCCTTGCTTCAATTCTGGCTTTTTTTGTGGTTCTATGCAAATATATCTCTTCTTTCTAGGTTTTCAACTATTTTAGTGTAACGTTGTTATACNGATGAGATGGCTGGATGGCATCACTGATTCAATGGACGTGAGTCTGAGTGAACTCCAGGAGTTGGTGATTGACAGGGAGGCCTGGCATGCTGCAATTCATGGGGCTGCAAAGAGTCGAACACGACTGAATGACTGAACCGAACTGAACTGCACAAGTAAGATACTTTATAAATATTACATTGTTTTATTTTCCCACCAACAGTTAGATGTATGTTATTATGAGCCCCTCACAGATGATCAAATTGAGCTTAATGACATTCAATATCATCTCAGTTTCACCAGTAACAATGGAAAGAACCAATTTCCCAGAAACATATCTGCAGCTAAAGTGTGTATTTAATTCACTCTTCCAGAGAAGAGAGGATCCTTGACTTAGAGCAGGGTTTGCCCTTGATTAAATATGAGGCAGCTTAAGAATACCTGTGATACCTCCACCTCTAACATTCCTGTTATAGATCTTAGTTTCCCCTTGTAGTACCCAACTCCACTTTAGCATTTAGGCATCCAGAGCTCTTAGCCAGTATCTGAGTTTCCCAGAAGTGGACCATCTCTGATGTTCTAATTTTTACTTAGGCCTTCTTTGTTGCTGTTACTCTCTGTTTGCTTGTTTAGATTGTTTTGTGTTTGCCTTACCTAGAGAACCAAAGATAAAGGAAACATTGTTTCTTTCCTATCTGCTATTGTTTAATTCAAAGAAATGAATCTCTGAAGGTAGAGTTTCATTCTCTCAAATCTAAGAACAGACCATGTAAACACTAAATTTGCTTTTATCAAAAGCAGTAAAATGTAGCCAATTATCAGTGTCCCATGGTCTATTTAGTACCAGAAGATTTAACATCTAAAAACACAAGAGAAAATAATTCAAGTAGTCTTGAAAAACATTACCCTGAGACAATCAAGGTAAAAATAAAGAAATCTCAAAAGTTTGGTGTGTGGATGTTTATCTTACTAGATAATGTCAGTAGTTTTCTGTAGCTGCTTATTGAGCTGGCTAATGTTTAATTTGAGTAACCTTGTGGAAAGACCTGTTTAAGTGGCACTATCAAACAATAGCAGCAAGAGGAGAGATAAGGAGAAAGTATAAAGGGATTATTAAAGAAATGCTGGGGGTGGAATTTATCTCTCCAAACAAATCAGTGTGTTCTGGGCTTAATAGAAAAATCCTGTAATGGGTGGACAGATAGGAAACTGTTATTTTCCAGAATGTAGTAGCATGTGAGTGTTTTAACTCTAATGTGGTGGAAAAAAATTGGGGAGGAGAGATCAACTTTCAGATCATTGTTTTTATAACATATTTTCTAAGCTCTTGACATCCTAAATACTTTTAGTTTTCAACGAAGGGTGAAAGTGATGGGAGGGACAGGAGTTTGAGAATGCCTTCTATAACTCTCCTTCTATGATGCAGCTGTATGGGAAAGACATCTCTGTCAATCCCTAATGTATCTCACAGATGTATAAGGATATATCCACCTCAGATAAACTTCAGCCAGTTACATCAGAGTAGTTTTTACTAAGCAGCCAGATTATAAAAGAGAGACAGTGAGTAGAGAGACCAATTANGGGAAAGACATCTCTGTCAATCCCTAATGTATCTCACAGATGTATAAGGATATATCCACCTCAGATAAACTTCAGCCAGTTACATCAGAGTAGTTTTTACTAAGCAGCCAGATTATAAAAGAGAGACAGTGAGTAGAGAGACCAATTACTAAATAGAGATTGAGTTTGCCTTTCCTTGCCCCTGTTACCTAGCCAGACACAATAAAATTTCCAACATGTGTTCCTTGTATTTCTCTATCACAGAAGAGAATTAATAATGTGCATGTATTGATTTTTTATTTGTATAGTTATTGAAGCAAAGGGGTTGAAGTAAAGAATCCAAGATTCTATTTGGCCAATCACCTTATATTTGTTAAGAACTTAATAAGCAGTCACCTCTGTGGGGATTTGGAGAAGGGCTATTAGAAATGGAGTGACTTTCCTTTGGGTGCTTACAGAAGAGAGGTGCTGACAAGACATACACATGACAATCAGGACGATTAAGCAAGATGCTGAAGTTTTGACTAGCTTCATTTCCTCTTCTGTGTTACCTAGCAATACCTATCAGTAATCACTGGCCTTTTCCATGGAAATAAAGATCTAGGACAAAGGTTTGAAGAGCTAGCTGTGCATCACAATTGCTTGTGAATTTCTAAAAATTCAGATGAATTCACTCCATCCTAGAAGAAACAAATCAGAAACTCTCTGGGTAAATGTTACAGATTAAATATTTGTAGCCTCTCAAATTTCATATATGGAAACCCTAACCCCTTATGTGATGGCATTTGGAGATGAGGCCTTTGAAAATAGATGAGGATGGTGTTCTCATCATAGAATTAGTGTCCTTGTAAAAAGAGACACTGGATAGCTTGCTCTCTGTGCCGTAGTACAAAAAGGTTGTGTGAGTACACAGTAAGAGGGAGGCTGCCTGCAACACAGAGGAGCATTCTCACTAGAACCCAACCATGATGGCACACTGATCTTAAATTTCCAACCTCCAGCATTGTAAGAAAATTAATTTTGTTGTTTACAGCACCCAGTCTGTGGTATTTGGTTATGGTAGCCAAGCAGACTAATACAATAAGCCCTGGAGTTTACGCTGAACCAATTCCTCATCTTTCTACTTCTACTAAAACTATCTTTACTAGACAGTAATTAATTTTTTTTCAAATTTTTCCTCTTGTACGATTGTCCCCTAAGCACTTAGCTGTAGTCACCACTATCTCAGTATAAGAGTGGATATAACCCAAGGGGCATTAAAAAAAAAAAAAAGAAGAAGAAGAAGACTTAATCATGTTGTGGGTTAAATGATGCCCCTCCCCAAACTAAAAAAAAGATATGTTGAAGTTCTAACCTCCAGTACTTCACAATGTGACATTATTTAGAGATAGGGTCTTCACTGGGCTAATGAAGTTAAAATGAGATCCTTAGTGTTGGCCTTAATTTAAAACCACCTATATCCTTCTGAAAAGTGAAACGTAAACACACAGACATGGAAACACTATATGAAGATTGAATTATGCTGTCCCAAGGCAAGGAATGCCAAGTGTTATCAGTAAACCACCAAAAGCTAGGAGAAGGGTCTGAGACAGACTCCTGCTCACAGCCCTTAGAAGGAGACAACCCTGGGGACACCTCAGCTTGCAACTTCCAGCCCCCAGAATGGTGAGACAGTAAATTTCCGTTCTTTAAGGCACCCAGTTTGCAGTACTTTGTTAATGGTAATGTGAGCAAATTAATACAAACCATCTGAGAACTAAGGTACTTATGATTTTCAATAGCCAAGATCTTGAGAAAGGGTTGTTTGCTTGTTTATCTTGGATGTTCCATTTTGTTTTCCTAGAATTTGCCATTATACATTAAGATTCAAAGTCCTGTAACATTTAGATCAATTATCCTCAAAATTTAATGTGCATCAAAATGACAGGAAGGATTTTCCAAAACACAGGTTGATGGGTCTGTCCTCAGAGTTTCTATTAAATAACCAATAAGTCTAAGATGAGGCCTAAGGATTTGCTTTTCTAATAAGCTACTAGGTGTACTAATGATGCTAGTTTGAGGACAGAGAAGACACTGGCTGATAAAAGAGCCCTTTTAATAACCAAATGGTGATGAGAGTTGGAGGAGATAGTAAAGAATCAATGAGCAAACACAAAAGTCATGCCAACTGGGATATAGAGTTGGTACTGAAATATGCAGAATAAGGCAGCTTAATCAGTGGTTTTTTAAATAAGAGTCAACACAAGTCATAACAAATTTTACAGATTCAGTTCAGTTATTTTCATACATTTGGCCATGTTTTCCAAAACATAAAATTCTGGAAGACCTGTACATCTAGAGCTAGAGTTAGAAGGGTAAACAATTAGAAAGTTTCAGGACGAGTGAAAGAGTAAACAGCATGGGCAAAGTCCTGTGACTGAAAAATAAAACATACATTCAAGGTGAAAGAAGGCAAGAGTGGCTGGAATGTGGATAGTGCAACAACTCACCTCTGTAACCCTATAGGTGAGAAGAGAAGAGACTGCAGATTACAGACTTTGGTTGTTTTAGAGTTAAAAGAAATCTCTAACTCTCTGCCAGATCTTCCACATTGATACTGAGCACAAAAGGTAAAGATACAAAAGTATTTCTTCATGAATTTCAAGCTATCTCCAGACTCTAACCTCTACAGGCCACTTGGTAGCCAGGTCAACAGTACAGACATTCCCTTTTTAAAATTTTTTTCTTTTTATAGAAAGTATCTTAGGTCAGGTTCTCCAGAAGCAGATCCTGAAACAGGATTCTTGTGATTGTGCTTTATTAAGGACCTGTTCCTAGGGTAAGCTGTCAAGAAGTGGAGGTAGAATAGGGAATGAGATGTTAAAATAAGAAGCTAAACAATCCTGATACTGGAGGAGAACTCAGGAGTGGAAGTTACATCATAGGGTTGTCTTGGTCTGAGTAGGGTTAAGAGAATTCCCAAGTGCTGTCCTCCAGGAAGGGAGCTGCCTGATAGCCATTGGAAGCCAAAACATATCAAAACTAGGGGAAGAATGCAAAGCACAGGTAAAGAGTAGCGCTCTTAGTCTGCTTGTGCTGCCATTACCAAATAAATCAGGTGTCTTAAACAACAAAAATTCATTTCCTCATGATTCTACCTGCTGAGAACTTTAAGGTGTCAATCAATTCAGTTTCTGGTGAAATATCTCCTCCTTGGGTTGAAGATGACTGACTTCTTATGTCCTCAGTGTGAGAGAGAAAGAGATGTCTCTTCTCACTGAAAGAGTATTAATCCATCCTCAGGGACCCACACTCATGACCTAATCCCATTACCAACCAAAGACCTCAGTCCAAATACCACTACAATGAATGTTAAAGTTTCAACATATGGATTTGCAGGGAATACAAACATTCAGTCTGTAATAGGAGCCAAAAAGATATGACAGAAATATGGACAATAGCATCTACTACGATAAGTCTTTCTTGTCTGCTTCGACTCTTTCTTGATGCTGACCTCAATCAGGGTCACTTCCGTCCATTAAATATGTTCTAAATGTTTGGAAACTCCTACATTGGCTTAAAGACTCATTTCTGCAAGTTTTCCGGCTTGCTTGGTTATGTATAGGGAGGAGCACCAAAGACTCACTCAGCATGAGCTTGAGCCCTAATAGGATGGAAAAGGCATGCTTCAGACGCATACCTTTTGAAGACGAATCATGGACTTGTGCTACATTTATTTAACTGAAATATCATAGAGGTGACTCTCAGGGCAAAGGAAGTCTACTATTAAGGAAGCATTTGAGTGTGTAACTCAGAAACAGACAACAGACAGCAGTGTCAAGATGGCAATTTTCCAGCTTAAAAAATAAAATCCCTTCCCTGGAAAGCTACAATATACCAAAAATAAAATCAAGTGAATTTATCTCCAAAGAGCAGGAAAGATATTTTTCTGGAAAAGCGTTTTAATTTTTTTTCCCCCTGACTGTAGTTCAATTCTTCCCTGAAGCCTATTCCAAGATAAGGATGGAAAAGAATCCCCCAAGAGGTCAATGAGAACACCATCCCTTGCAGAAGGTCCCTTTATCACTGAGCCTGATGACTTTACAGTCTTCTTTCTTGCACTGTTTCTGGCATATATGTGTACTTACACATGTGTATTTTTGTATAAATATACAGACATGTATGTATACTTGGGGCTTCCCTGCTGACACTGGCAGTAAAGAATCTGCCTGCAATGCAGGATACCTGGGTTCGATCTACGGGTCGGGAAGATCCCCTGGAGAAAGAAATAACTACCCACTCCTACATTCGTGGATGGGAAATCACATGGACAGAGGAGCCTGGCAGGTTACTGTTCATAAGGTTGCAAAGAGTAGGACACATCTGAGGGACTGACATTTTTTTTTTTAATATACATACATATAAGTATATATATAACAAATTCAGTTCAGTTCAGTTCAGTTCAGTTCAGTCGCTTAGTCATCTCTGACTCTTTGCGACCCCATGAATCGCAGCACATCAAGGCTCCCTGTCCATCACCAACTTCCGGAGTTCACTCAGACTCACGTCCATCTAGTCAGTGATGCCATCCAGCCATCTCATCTTTGGCTCCATCTGTTCATTCTTTCTGGAGTTATTTCTCCACTGACCTCCAGTAGCATATTGGGCACCTACTGACCTAGGGAGTACCTCTTTCAGTATCCTATCATTTTGCCTTTTCATACTGTTGATGGGATTCTCAAGGCAAGAATACTGAAGTGGTTTGCCATTCCCTTCTCCAGTGGACCACATTCTGTCAGACCTGTCCACCATGACCCATCCATCTTGGGTTGCCCCATGGGCATGGCTTAGTTTCATTGAATTAGACAAGGCTGTGGTCCTAGTATGATTACACTGACTAGATTTCTGTGAGTATGGTTTCAGTGTGTCTGCCCTCTGATGCCCTCTTGCAACACCTACCATCTTACTTGGGTTTCTCTTACCTTGGGTGTGGGGTATCTCTTCACGGCTCCTCCAGTAAAGCACAGCCCATATAACAGATTACATTTGTGAAACTGTCAGCTCATGCTTGGTGTAAGTTATGAGTAAAATAAATATTTACTATTATTTATGATTATAAAATAGCAATATTTAGAAGTAATCTTAGGTAATATGGGAAATGTTAAGTAATATGGTAATCTTGGGTAATATGGGAAATAAAGAAGGCTAAGAATATTGATGCACGTGCTTGAAGCAAAAACAATCCATTTCCTACTAATTCAACTACTGCCTAAACATATTTTTAATAGAGATGAGTCACTTTGACAATAAAGTTTGTAAAATGAACACATTCTAGTACTTGAAGGAAACTTAGAATCAAGTATTCTTCACTTTCATATGATCAAACTAAGTTACCAAAGTTGCTCTGACTTTTTCAAGGTCAAACAGCCACCAGGCAGAGTCAGCTCTGAAAGACAGTGCTATCTTTCTACCACTATCTATTTGACCTCAATTCATATTTGCTGAAGAAGTGGATCAGTCTTTTTAGAATTCATAGATATATACATTTATAAAGCTGGTTCAGGACAGGTAATTCCATGTAACATGTCATCCAAATAACAGAGCATTGGTTTGACACACATCATTTCTAGCCATCAAAAAAGTTTATGTTGATGCCTGAACACATTCTAGAGTCTTGGAAGTGGAAGAAAAGGGTTTAAAAAGCAAACAAACCTTAGTCATGCTGTTAAAGGACACTTGCTTTGGAATGGAACTCCGGAGTGTTTAATTATCAACATGTGCCTTTCCATCCCCGGCCTATTAAATCATCTGGCCTGCTAATAATAGCCTGTTTAGCCATCAGGAGAAGATGGATGAGTTTTAGTTCCCATTTTCAAATCCGAGGGATCTGCCCTGTTTCTGAATTATCTGCAGATGAAGATTAGTCACTGAAGCATCTGTAGGTTGTACAGAGGACACTGGAGTCTTGGCCGGCACATTTATCCTCACCAGAGCGCTCTTCCCTCTCCTCTGGGCATCCACTGGTGAATAGAGACCAAAAGAGCCAAGGTTAAATGCAAGGAAGGAAACCTTAACAATTAAAAAGTCTTTTTAGCATTTGTAAACTGGATTTAATTGCTTCCTGTTTTTAAACCATCCATGAATACATCCCTTTAGCTTGGCGAGGGAAATTGTGCAAGTAGTATGACTGCTTTTATAGAGACAACATCTTTTTTTTTTTCCTTTGTTCTTTTTGATCTGTATCTAGTGTGCCTGTTACCTGTTGATATATGACAAACACTCTCAAAATGTAGTGGCTTAAAACAACAGTTTACTTGGATCGTGATTTTGTGGATGAGGAAGTCAGGAGGGGATTCACTGGGTGTCTTCTCTCCACTACATGAGATGTTAACTGGAGTGGCTTGACTGGTCCAAGACGGTTCACTCACAGGGCTAGCAAGTTGATGTGGATGCTGGCTAAGAATTTAGCCTAGTCTTTTGTCAGGGTAACTTGATTGTGTTTCATGAGGCCCTGTTTGCAGTCTAATTGTACTTCTTTATAGCAAGAACAGCTGGGTACCTAAAATGAATACTTTTTCAGACCAATGAAAGCTACAATACACCTTTTGACCTAGCCTTAAAATACCAGAAAGTCACTTTTTCTATATTCATTGGTCAGACACATCACTTAAGAGAGGCTTAGATTCCAAAGGATGGAAAATAAGTTCCCTTTCCTTAAGAGTAGGACAGCAAATTTTGCAGACATCTTTATTACAAGGACGAAAATAGTAATCATTCCATTTACAAACACACCTCCTACCCTACAAATAATCTGGTGTTTCTCAGAAGCTTAAAAGTATTTTTAATTTATTCATCAGACTTCTCTTGCTCATGATGTTTAACATTTACCTTAATAAATATTTTGATTCATTTATTAAATTAATTTAATATTTAATTTAATAAACATTGTGTGATGTTTTAAAACAATGATTTCAATCAATCAGTCAATCAAATTCCATTTATTTGTCTGATGATTACTTCTTTCCTTTCTGAGCCCATTTCCATATTGATAATAATACTTCAAATGCCATTCTGGATCCGAAATAACTAGTTAGTTACAAATAATGGAAGCTTCTACACAACATTTTCTGTGAAACCAAGGCAGACAAATAAAAAATAATTAAAAAAGACTTTCCAAGCTAAAGAGGAATCTTAACAATGGCAGCACTTCTGAGATATTTAGGTTGTTTTCACACTACCCTTTCTCTTTTATCCTCCAAGGAGTAAGAATACAAAAAATCAGTTTTGCAGATCTTATCAGTAGACCCCAAAGTAGAAATTAAATAGTAGTAAAAAATCTCATATATTGAGTCCCTTTTCATTTGCATGTATTTGCATATGAATAACCAACTAATTGTTGTGAAGTAACAATTAAGAGAACAATAGAAGAAAGAAAAGGGGCTTGAGGCTGCAACAGACACCTGGGAGACTGTATTTAAAAAGCTTTTTAAATATTTGAATTTTTTTTCACTAAAGACAAAGGCATTGAACCATGCACAATATGCTACCAAAAGAATCAAAATAGGAAAAAGTTTGTGACCTACTAATACCATCTTTTGATGGAGAGAAGTTGAATTTTTCCCCTTTCAATCTTGAATATCAAAGCAATATGTTTCGAATCCAGGGCACTATGTAGAGATAATGCTGAAGCAAGTTCTAAGTTCCTACTGCCAAGCTTGCAAGTAAATTTGACCTAGCTTTGTTTTCAAACCGAAATTTTAAAATAGTTGTTTGATGTTCCTTTAGTAGAGAACTTGTTTACTGTGCTTGGGACAAGGTGGCCTTCCTTTTTCCCCTTGGTCACCCTGAACAGTTCAGCTCTAGCCTCAAGCTGGCTTACTTCACTCAGCAAAAAAAGCAACTTTGCAAACATCTGTGCCACCCTGAGCACAATCTTCGTGGAATTTACCTTTATACTAGATTTTTTTCCCTTTAATTTTGCCTGCCTACCACCTATTCCCTCTTTTGAAAATAGAGCACTACTTTTTCTTTATACAACTTTATCTCATATTCTCAGTCATTGTGGCTTCTGAACAGTTTCACACCCTCAGCATTAAGAATAGAGACAAAACAAAGGATGGTATAGTTCAGAGACAGAGATGGACCAGAGTAAATAAGTTGAACATAAGAAAAGAAACAGGAGAAAGAAAAGAGAGGAAGACAAACAGAAAACACTGATGACATCATTTGAGATCATGAATTCAACCATGTCCCAAACTATATTTTCAAATTATATTGTTATTTACTGGCTAAGTCATGTCTAACTCTTGCTATCCCATGTACTGTAACCCACCAGGCTCCTCTGTCTGTGAGATTTCAAAGGCAAGAATAGCAGAGTAGGTTATTATCCAGGGTGTCTCCCTGACCCAGGGAGCGAATCTGCATCTCCTGCATTGAAGGTGGATTCTTTGCAGCTGAGACACCAGGGAAAATTTCAAGTTATAAAAGCCAATTAATATTCTACTTCCAACACACACACACACACACACAAGCATTTTATTAATTTATATAAAAATCATAGTTATTGTTTTGCTTAAACTCATGTGATCTGTGTTTCTGTCACTCAAAACCAGGCTTTATTAATACAGTGAAAGTGAAAGTGTTAGTTGTTCAGATGCGTCTGACTCTTTGCAACCCCATGGACTGTAGCCAGCCAGGTTCCTCTGTCCATGGAATTCTCTAGGCAAGAATACTGGCATGGCTGGCCATCCCCTTCTCCAGGGGATCTTTCCAGGAATCAAACCTGAGTCTTCTACATTGCAGGTGGATTCTTTACTGTCTGAGCCACCCGTGAAGCCCACTTATTAGTACAATCGCTTACCAAACCCAGTCTCTTCCAACTGTTCATAGTACTGCCCTTGAAAAGCACTGTCAAATCTAGACTCAGATGTTAAATTCATTCTACTGACTTTCATGTAATAAGTGCAAAACTTACCACTGAAAGCCTTTCCAAATTATATCTTGTATGGGATTATAAAACATCATAGTCCCATAACTAAATTATGCAATATAAATTTATTTAATTTATCTAGACAAAAAACTTTCCTCTTAATATACATATACATACACACATTTCTTTTCAGTAAGGGTTAAAGGTCACAATATTCCAATTCTCTGGGTTCTCTGGGTAAGTATACATCCAATTAATATCCCCCTTTATGCACATATTTGGCAGCTTTGTTGGTCAAAGTGTGCGTTACCTGCTCAGTTGTTTCCAACTATTTGTGATCCCATGGACTGTAGCCTGCCTAGCCTGCCAGACTTCTCTCTCCGTGGAATTCTCTAAGCGAGAATACTGGGGTGGGCTGCCATTTCCTTCTCCAGGTATTCTTCCCCACCCAGGGCTTGAACCAGGATCTCCTTCAATGCAGGCAGATTCTTTTACCACTGAGCCACCAGAGAAGCTATGTTGGAGTGACAAACAACTCCAATATCTCAGGGTCATATAACTCAGAGATTTATTTCTAACTTACATTATATGTAGGCTTTAATCCAGTAGAGTTCCATCTGTCTTGTCTACTAGACCTCCAGACTACAGAAGCAACTTCTATTTGGAATGTGCCATTCTCAGCGCAGAAATCAGAAGCCAGGGACTAAGTTGAACTATGCAGTCATATTTAAGGCTTCTGCTCCAATATGGCCCACATCATGTTCATTCAGATTACAGTTGGCAAGTCTTCCAATGGGACAAGAAAGTGTATGCCACCTACACACTGGCATGGTAAGGTACACAACAAACACAAAGAACATATAAACTCCTCTCAAAAATGGGAGTGAATTGTTTTGAACAATAATATAATCTGACACAATAGATATAATCAGAAGCAATAGATTTGTGTCAGATTTTATTACTCTCTTAACTTAGCTGCCCTCTCAGACACTTTTATGGCTTGAATCAAGAGGCCAGGCTTTCCTTACATTTCTGAGTCTCTAATGAGAAAATTTACCTTCAAGACTTAGCACAGAGAAAAACCATATACTTTTGCACAAGCTGTAGAGCTATGAAAGCTTTGGCTAGAATGGAAAACTCTTAGGGATTTTGTACCCTGCAGTAGGAGAAAAGTTACTATAATGGGCTTCCCCAAATAATGCTTGTTCAGAAAGTTATATGAAAATGAACTAACCCTAATGTGTTGGTTTTAGATATTATTGGCAAATATTTGACTCCACCATCATGTTCCTCTGACACTAGGTTTTGTTTTCTGTTTTCTTGAGAAATATGTAAAATATACACCATTCAAGTGTTGATTCTTATTAAGATGTGGTTATCAGTGGGATTTATATTCAATAAATTTATTCATACATTCATGTACTCTAAAGCATTCTAGTAAATACACTTTTCTCCATTTTGCTACATTTCCAATGATGTTTTAAGAATCCATGCTGCTGCTGCTGCTGCTAAGTCACTTCAGTCGTGTCCGACTCTGTGCGACCCCATAGACAGCAGCCCACCAGGCTCCCCTGTCCCTGGGATTCTCCCGGCAAGAACACTGGAGCAGGTTGCCATTTCCTTTTCCAATGCATGAAAGTGGAAAGTGAAAATTGAAAGTGAAGTCGCTCAGTCATGTCTGACTCTTTGCGACCCCATGGACTACAGCCTACCAGGCTCTTCTGTCGACGGGGTTTTCCAGGCAAGAGTACTGGAGTGGGCTGCCATTGCCTTCTCCATTAGAATCCATAGATGGGCACAATTCTAGTAATAGTAGCTATTTAAAAAGCTATCCCAACGCGTAGTGACTTAAAACACCAATGAATATTTATTATCTCCCAAGATACACATGAATCAGAAATTTAAGTGCAACTCAACTCTGTAGTTCTGAAGTCATAGACTGATGGTGGCTAGAGCTCAGTCAGTTCAGTCACTCAGTCGTGTCTGACTCTTTGTGACCCCATAGACTGCACCAGGCTTACTTGACCATCACCAACACTTAGAATTTGCTCAAACTCATGTCCATGGAGCCAACCATATCATCCTCTGTCTTCTCTCTTTCCTCCTGCCTTCAATCTTTCCCAGCATCAAGGTCTTTTCCAATGAGTCAGTTCTTCACATCAGGTGGCCAAAGAATTAGAGTTTCAGCTTCTGCATCAGTCCTTCCAATGTATTCAGGACTGATTTTCTTTAGGATGGACTGATTGGATCTCCTTGCAGTCCAAAAGAGTTTTCTCCAACACCATAGTTAAAAAACATCAATTCTTCGGCACTCAGCTTTCTTTATAGTCCAACTCTCACATCCATACATGACTACTGGAAAAACCATGGCTTCACCAGATGGACCTTTGTCAACAAAGTAATGTCTCTGCTTTTTAATATGCTGTCTAAGTTGGTTATAGCTTTCCTTCCAAGAAGCAAGCATCATTTAATTTCGTGGCTGCAGTCACCATCTGCAGTGATTTTGGAGCCCCCACCCCACCCCCCGGCAAATAAAGTGTCTCATTGTTTCCCCATCTATTAGCCATGAAGTCATGGGACCAGATGCCATGACCTTCGTTTTCTGAATGTGAATAGAGCTAGTGTCATGAAAACTTCCTTACACATGTGCATGGAATTTCAGCTCAGAACACTTGGATATCTGGGGATAGCAGGGGTCCTCAGGTATCTTTTTTCACTCTGAGTTGTTCTATGTGATGTCCAGCATGGCATCTTCAGAGTTACTTACATAGTTAATCAGATCCCCAAAGGTATAAGTACATACAGTGAAAAAGAAGGAGAGAGAAAAAGGCTTCAGGTAAAGCTATATTGCATTTTATAACCTAGCCTCAGAAGTCAGGCAAGTGTCAGTTTTCACCACGTTCTCATGGTGGAAGCAGTTGCAAAATATACTGAGGTTTGACTGGATGGACCGGAGACTTCATCTTTCAATAAAGGATTGTCAGCATCACTTTGCAAGAAGAGTGTGTTGGATGAAATTAATATTTGTTTGACCGTCTTTGGGAAATCCAATTTGCCAAAAATACCCTGGCTTTCTTGCCCCTTAATCTGGTTCTGATGAAATATATTGGACTTGAACTTTTTTAAAAAAGGCATAGCTAAGAGGAAAAGACCATAAAATAATCTCGTGCAAATTTTTTCTTTTGCCAATTCAAGGAATTTAAGCAATTGCCCGAGATAAGACAGATAATTAGATAAAAACATACCAAAATTAGACTAGGAGCCCCTACCAAGTCCTTTTCACTGAATCACAACAGCATGGTTCATTTTACTGAACTCTCATTTTACAAGTCATGGCTATGACATAGTTAAAATGATAAAAGCTGAATTTCAAGTTGTATTGAACTGCAAATCAACTGTTATCTGGTCTTGGATATTTAGTTCTTTTAGATTTGTTAGCTAGTAGTGATTCATACTAAATCATTGGTCAAAAACAGAACAAACTTCACATGTATTCAGAATTAACCCCAAATGCACCATTGATTTGAGTGTAAATAAAACTTTCAGGAAGAAAAAATATATATATATTATCAAATTATTAAAGAACATAAAACATAAAATGATACTTCATATGATTTTTAAAATTTAACTCTCAAAATGGTATGAAATAAGTAGTATTAATCGGTTTTATAAGGTCTTCAAACTCAATTGCTTAATAGTTGGATTCAAATCCCTGAATAGCTCTATGGCAATTGCAACCATATATTTCACAATCTATTTTATATTGGATAAGTGTTGGTTGGTTGTTTTCTTTCAATAAAGTGATTTATTTCATCTAAGTTTTCAAATTATATGTGAAGAGTTTTTCATAATATATCTATATTTTTGGGGTACGTATGCAGGGTCCTAGTGGTATCCCCTGTGTCATTTCAAATGTTTGTAATTATTTTCCTTTATTTTTTCTTCCTCAGTCTTGCTAGCTCTTTGTCAATTTTATTGATTTTTTTGAAGAATAATCTCTTGGTTTCATTGATTTTTCTCTATTGTGTTTCTGTTTCCAAGTTTACCAACTTCTGCTCTTATTATTTCCTTCCTTCTATTTGCTTTGGTTTTATTTTGTTCTTCTTTTCTGGATTGAAGTGGAAGTTTAGAGTATTGATTTGAGACCGTTTTTCCTAATATGTGAATTTAGTTGTACATATTTTCTCCTTAGCACTGCTTTATCTGTCCCACAGATTTCAATAATTGTATTTCCATTTTCGTTTGATTAAATGAACATTTTAAAATTTCTTCTGAAGCTATCCTATTGACACATGGCTTTTTTATAAATGTGCTGCTTAGTTTCCCAATAGTTGGAAAATTTTTCTGTAAATTCTACTATTGATTTCTAGTTTGGTTCCATTGTGGTCAGAGAATAAACTCTGTAAAATTTCACTAGTTTAAATTTTTGAAGTTTCTCCATCAGGATATGATTATATTGGGACATGATTCATGGGCACTTGAAAATGATGCATGTTCTGCTGTTGTTGAGTTTTCTGAAAATATTGAGTAGATACTGTTGTTTAAATAGTGCTATTTGGTTTTTCTATAGCCTTGCTGATTTTCTATCTAGTTTTTCAATAAATTGCTGAGAGAAAGGTGTTGAGGTCTCCAGTTATAATTGAGTGTATGTTTTTTGCTTTAGTTTTATCAATTTCTGCCTCAAGCATTTTACAGATCTGTTGTTTGCATATGTACATATAGAATTTCTGTGTCCACTTGTGGGCTTACCCTTTTATCATTTTATGTTGCTCTTTTATAAGAGCAAATTTCTAGGGTTCCTTTTTAAAATTTCTTTTCTGTTTAGAGAACTTATTATAAATTTTTTGCTCTAAAATCTACTTTATCTGATAATAATGCATCCATTCTTGCTGTGCTTTGATTAATGTTTGCATTATATATATATTATATTATATATATATAATATAGATGGATTATGTTTTATAAACCACTCTGCCAATATCTGTCATTTATTTATGCCATTTACATTTAATATAATTATTAATACTTTAAGATTAAACCTGGCATTTTATTTTCATTTTTGTTGTTCTCTTTTGAGCAAACTCTGGGGGATGGTGAAAGACAGGGAACCCTATCATGCTACAGTCTATGGGATTGCAAAGACCTGGACACAAATTTAGTGACTGAACAAAACAGGTTTTATTTCTGGGTTCCTTTTCCTAACTATCTATGGGTTACTTAAACTTTTTTAAGAATCCATTTTGATTTATCTATAGTTTCATATTATATATCTCTTTGTGCAGCTTGTTTAGTGGTTATTCTAGGTATCACATTATACCTAGAATATTATAGTTATTTATGTGAAAGAGATATATATATATAACATATCATCTCATATGTATATACATAACTTAAGCCTATTATAAACCAAAACGTTCCCTCCCTTTAACTTCCTTTGCACTCCCTTATTTATAACATAATTGGCTTAAATGTTTCCTAAACTAACATTTAGAACTACATTATACAGTGTTAAAAGTTTTGCATTAATCATCAAAAAATTAGAAANAATCTCTGAGACCTAGCAAAACTATGTTTAAGAAGGAAGCAGTATTTAGGGGATTAAGAGTGACAAAAGATTAGTATTACCTAGAATATCAGCTAGAAGGATATATGTCCCTAGGACACTTCCCGTGCAAGTTCTTACTGACCTTCCTGCTTCTGCCTGGGTAGGAGAGCCCAGTGCTGTGCTGAGAAGCCAGGGGTGAGCAGAATCATGGCAGCTCAAATTCACTGGCTGATCTCAGGCCCCCTCCAGCTTCCTCCATCAGCCACTTAGGTTTACTTCCTCTATCTCTGTAGAGACACCCTGGTTGGATCCATGATCCAATACAGTCACATGTACTCCAAACTTTACTATCAACAGTTACTGACCCTATCCGCCAGACACTGTACTGGCTGCTGGACACTGACGAACCCTCTGCCCTATGACACAGATGGGAAGCCCAGGGTCTGTAGGAACAGAGAAATAGCACCTAACTCAGGCAATCCAGGGGACTTCCAATCTGAAGGGGGTGATACCCAAGGCCTCTTTCTGTGCTGAAATGCCACGATGCCCTGCCTTTGCCTTTTATCTACCTAAAGTGAAAGTGAACATTGCTCAGTCATATCTGACTCTTTGTAACCCCATGGACTATACAGTCCATGGAATTCTCTGGGCCAGAATACTAGAGTGGGTAGCCTATCCTTTCACCAGGGGATGTTCCCAACCCAGGAATCAAACTCGGGTCTCTCACATTGCAGGTGGATCCTTTACCAGCTAAGCCACCAGGAGAGCCCAAGAATACTGGCGTGGGCAGCCTATCCCTTCTCCAGTGGGTCTTTCCAACCCAGGAATCAAACCAGGGTCTAACCTGGCCTTTATATCTATAATGAGCATTGTCAGACCTGTATCTAACTATACCTAAAAAATGAAAGTATGAACCTAAATCAAGGGAATTTTTAAGACTATCCAGTTCTGCTCACGTTGAAACTGGCTGCTTTGCAGCCAGGACTGTAGGAGTAAAGTTACTTTTAAGCTTCTCTTGTCAAAAGAGGCTTTAGCTTATTCACTAGTCCCATGGGAGGGTCATTTTCAAGCTGGGAAGAAAAGATTAGCCAGGATAAACTAACTGATGTTCTCTTCTGAGAAAGCTCCATCCTATTGTGAGAAGCAGAAACAGGGAGGAGAGAGGGCAGGCTTCTGAAATGCAGTCTTGCCATTCTAGGAGGTGCTTAACAATTACTTGTTGATTTATCCTCAAGTGTGTTACTCTCCTTCTCCACATTGGGAAATAAAAATCAGTGATTCAACAAGCTGGAAAAACTCGAAGTAGAGGTCACTGGAAAATTATTAAAGTATTTATTAAATCAGAGGAAAATGGCATGTAGTGTTTTTCCTGTTCCAAGTACTGATCACTGCAAATCTTGATTCAGAGTACTTTAAGAGTTTAAAAAATACTCTAGATGCCACAGAATCAGAGAGCATCAGACAGATATTGAAACAGAGGTGCAGTTCTTTGTCCCAGGTCACACAACCCAATGTGGCAGAGCCTGTGTCCCAAGCCTGAGTCACCACTGACGCCAGCTGAGTCGGGCTGGGGAAGCCCAGGGACAGATTTCATCTCAGAACAATTATTTCGAATACACAAAGGGAAAAGTCTTCTCAGAATATGAAGTTAAAAGGCATGAATTAAAATACATGGACACATTAAAATAACCAGTTATACTTCATAGGTATGAGAATAATTCTAAAATGCAAAATAATAAAACCTATGCTTCACTTTTAACACATTAAATAATTAGATTTGTCACCATCATTTCTAACTGGTGATTGGTAAGTGGTTTTTTCAGACAATCAGCAACATCTGTAACAAGAGTTGAAAGTGTCTATGATTTCTATTGATGACAAAGGCATCAGCACTGTTACCACCACTGTAGTTTATTCAGAATAAACTACATAAACATTCATAAATAAAGGAAATGCTCAATTTAGTTGAAAGGTTAGTAGATAAAAGGATATAATTTAGAATCCCCTGAGTTTTATCCACACACCCCTGGGTGGGTAGGTGTCATGAGCCAAAGGTTAACAATGCCTGGATAGGAGGAAAGTCACAGTAAATTGAACAGGAATATAGGTGAGCACAAGCTTTGTTACCACAGAAGGTAACAGGTTACGGGAGAACAGAACGACATTATGCCCCCTGAGAAGGTGACCACTATCTGTAACAGGTGCTGCTGCTTTTTCCTGTGGATGC
Source organism: Neotragus pygmaeus (assembly GCA_006410875.1). Classification (NCBI taxonomy): domain Eukaryota; kingdom Metazoa; phylum Chordata; class Mammalia; order Artiodactyla; family Bovidae; genus Neotragus; species Neotragus pygmaeus. The sequence goes on from SJYV01053768.1 coordinate 77,810, forward strand.
TTTCTGGACACGGAGCCCAGGTCAACCAGAAAGGCAGCAGCACAGACGCACAGACAGCTAACGTTCCTACGGTGCACTGTGCCAGGCATTCTGGCTCACACTGCTCTTTTCTCATAAGATGTTAATTTCTCTTTCTGGCATTTGGTCCTGTGTATTTCTCTCTTCTTTCATCTCTCTTTGAAAAGTAAGTGAAAACATGGTACAGAGGGAGGGTAGTGAACGGTGGTATATACAATTGGGTTTGGGGAAGGTGCCTAACCTCAACCACCAGGCACAGGTTTGCCTTTAGAAGTTGCTATAGAAGTAACACAGGCTAACTTAAGGTGGGGGTGGGGGGCGGGAATCAAGCAGTACACAAGTGATAAAGCAAAAAAAAGTCCCCCTCCCTTATCCATCTACCTATTCAAACTCATTCTCCTGCAGTAGCCTGTTTGGTGTGTTTATATAATGTATCCTCTCTCTCTCTCTATATATATATATAAAATCATCATACGTGCTATTATGCAATTACTTTTCTCACCAGACAGCTCTGCATGTTGATGTTCTAAACAAGTACATTTACTGTGAATGCGGATCTTTGGGTGGGCTCCCGGTTCACTGGGAGAGCCACCTGTTTCAAAATAGCGCTCTAAACCTGCCTTCCCAGCCCACGCCCACCCGACCCAACCTGCTGCCTTTGACCGCTTCACTTTCCAGCTTTTCCCTTTTTCTTTTTCTAATTCTTGCTCCCCCTTTGCGTGCAGCGCCTGCCCTGCGACTAAGTTCAGGCATTCTGGAGAAACACCTAACGTTTCGCACCTGCCAGGTTTCCAGGAGTCGCTCACCCCAGCTCAGAAGCTGCCAAGACGGCCCTCGGAGATGCTCCTGGGTGTCCTGGACATCACATATCAAGGCTCAGCAGCCCCGCCGACACGCGCTAGGTACCCGCGAGGCTCCCCCGGAGCTGCACCACGGCCCCTGCTCCGTGGAAAGTCCCCACGTCTTCTCACCGAGTCGCCTTGGTGGCTGCCACCAAGTCCCCTCCACACCCCTGCCCTCCGCGGCGAGTGGGGCTCGGACTGGGGAACTGCGCCAGAGACTCGCTGGCGCCCAAACCCAGCAGCGCCCCCAACCCTCTTGGAGTCCACGCACCTCCTTCCCGAGCAGGGAGCCCGCGCCGCAGTTGTCGCTCTCGCCTGGGCGCCGCCCTTCCGCCACCGCCTTTATAGACATCGCCTTTTGTCTAGGGACCCACGGGGCCCCTTCCCCGCCCTAGACTCCCGCAGGTCCCTCCCATACCCACTCTCCACCCCCACATCCCCGCTTCCCGGGACCAGTCTCCTTGTGCCCTAGAACAGAGCAGAGGCGGAAGAAGCCAGCTTTGTGTAACATTTGCGGACGCGAGGGGGTCCTGACACTCTTCCGGACTACAGCATACCCCGGAGAGCGGAGTGCAATTTACCAACCCTTTTCTACAGTGTCTACAAACCTCCGGAAGTGCGTGCCCCGAGGTTAATTCATCAACTCATCAGATGTCAATCATTTAAGCCCCAGTGAGTCTCCCAATTGTAGTTCAAGAACCACTTACTTCAAAATCAATGGTAAGGGAAGGTATAGACTTCAACACCCACAGCCAAGACCACCAGATGAGGTTTTCTGGGGATAGGGTTAGAAATCTGCCTTTTTACTAAGTGTCCCAGGAGATTAACATACACAGAGAAGTTTAACAATCACTGCACTGGACAGATTCCCAGATTTATTCATGTCATGTTCCAGAGTGCCTCCTCCTTGGTCTTACTGCTTCTGTACTTTCCTCTTTCCATCTGTTCTCCAGCATCACCCAGAATGATCCTTTGAAAACCCAAGTCAGGTTCCTGTTGCTTCTCACTCAAAACTCTCCTCTGGCTCCCCATTTCACTCAGAATTAAGCTGAAGTCTTAACACTGGCTCCCAGATACCTTTTACCCGACTTGTCTGTTCCTTCTCTGCCTGAGAAGCTGAAGAAGTGTACTCAGCTCTAGCCACCCTGACACCTGTAGTTTCATGAACATTCCAGGCACCCTCCTGCCTCAGGGCCTCTGCATGGTCTGTTTCCACTGTCTGCAACACTCTTCCCTCAAAATCCAAATAGTTCCCTCCCTCACCTTCTTTGATTCATTCAGAAATTATTAATACTGAGTGTCTACTATGAGCCAGTGCCTATTACAGGCACTGGGATTCAAACAAAACAGACAAATTTCTGCCCTCAAGGAGCTGACATTCTTCAGGTCTTTGCTCAAATGTCACCTTCTCAATGAAGATTCTCTGACGACAAAGTCTAAAACTGCACCTTCACACACACACGGTTCTGCATCTTCCTACCCTGCTTTATTTTTCTCCTTAGTATTCACTGCTATGTAGTAATATTTTACTTATTTGTTTTGTCTGTCTCCCCAGTCCCACTGAATAGGCGTTCTTCAAATGCTGGTTAGTAAATCAAACTTCTAGGTGTCACACTCTCTGAAGGTACCAGCATAGGATTTGGCACAATAAATTCACAGATGCAATAATGCTTAGTGGGTAAGAGCAAAGGACTCTGGATTTGCATTACCCAGGTTGAAATCCCCTATCTATCCACTTATATGACCATAGGCAAATCATGTAACTTCTCCCTACCTCAATTTCCTCATCTGAAAAATGGGGACAATAATAGGATCATGAGGACTAAATGAGAAAAACAAAACAAGTAAAGAATTTAGCACTGGGCCTAGCACACAGTCAAACTAATACAAATTTTACTCTGATAAATCACATTATTGTTACAACTATTGGCTCCCTCCCTTCCTTGTGAGAGGATTGTCATGTTACTGGCAGAGCTTCCTTGTAGGTTATTTAGGTAAAGAGACAGCTTGCTCCTTTCCAGGCTTGACCATGTGACTTGCATCAGACAATGGAATGTGAATGGACTTGACTTGGTGGTAATGGAGTAGAAGCTTTAAGAGTGATTGCTGATTGAGCTCAGTCATGAGAAAGTCATGTTGGGAGTTGCTCTCTGAAGAAACAAACCCATAGCCAACCCCAGCCTTCATAATATGAGACAGGAATAAATCTTTGCTGTTGTAAGCCACTGAGATTTGGGGGTTGTTTGTCCCCCTCTTCAAAAAAACCGAACAGTTCTTATTATAAATAAGAAAGCTATTGCCCAAATTGCTAGGTTCTCAGAGGGCAGGGAAGTTAAGAAAATTATATATCTGCCTTCAAGGAGTTATTTCACAGTCTTTGGGAGGAAGAGGACATGACAAAAATAACCAAATACAAGGCAGACAGTCCTGAGTGCCAGAGAGTATGAAATTGGAGGTAGGGAGGCAATGATTCTAGCCGGAGGATCAGCAATTGATCGTGGGAAGGATGACAGTTAAACTAGGCCTTGAGACAGGGCTGCCTCTGACATTGGTGGATCCAGGACAAGGGTACAAATAGAAACTCCTGACCCATTCCCATTCCTTTTCTCTTCCTACCTCAAACTGTCCTGCTCTGTGAGGGGTCTGGAATATAACGTGGACTCCCAGTCCACATGGACCTAAGGAAAAGGCCTGTGTAGGTTCTGACAACAGACTCAAGGCCATTTGAGCAGAAATGCTGGGGTTCTGTATACAGAGTGTGATCTAAATTCAGGGGTCCCTGATACCTTAAGCATGGTCTAGAATGTGGGAAATGGGCAAGTACATGGTGGGCACAGGAGTAGGGCCAGAGCAGGGCAGGGCCATCTAAAGCACAAAACCCAAGGCAGGGGCCTGGGCCGCCCGGGTACAAGAGTGGGAGATGCTGGGTAGGAATCACACAGGCAGGAGTGGAGGAGAGGGCAGTCCATGTGCAGACAACTGTGTGCCTCTAACGTGAGAGTGATATGTTTAGATTTACAGGTTCTGAGGCTCATTCTGGTGGCAGTCAGTCAGAGGATGGATTGGAGGGTTGGAGAAAATGAATTGGTCAATGATGCACAGGCTCAAAGGGGCCTTTGGGAACATACTCTGGCGTTTGCAGTGAGCAGCCCTGATTTGTCCTTTCTGCTCNTCTTCCTCAGTCTTGCTAGCTCTTTGTCAATTTTATTGATTTTTTTGAAGAATAATCTCTTGGTTTCATTGATTTTTCTCTATTGTGTTTCTGTTTCCAAGTTTACCAACTTCTGCTCTTATTATTTCCTTCCTTCTATTTGCTTTGGTTTTATTTTGTTCTTCTTTTCTGGATTGAAGTGGAAGTTTAGAGTATTGATTTGAGACCGTTTTTCCTAATATGTGAATTTAGTTGTACATATTTTCTCCTTAGCACTGCTTTATCTGTCCCACAGATTTCAATAATTGTATTTCCATTTTCGTTTGATTAAATGAACATTTTAAAATTTCTTCTGAAGCTATCCTATTGACACATGGCTTTTTTATAAATGTGCTGCTTAGTTTCCCAATAGTTGGAAAATTTTTCTGTAAATTCTACTATTGATTTCTAGTTTGGTTCCATTGTGGTCAGAGAATAAACTCTGTAAAATTTCACTAGTTTAAATTTTTGAAGTTTCTCCATCAGGATATGATTATATTGGGACATGATTCATGGGCACTTGAAAATGATGCATGTTCTGCTGTTGTTGAGTTTTCTGAAAATATTGAGTAGATACTGTTGTTTAAATAGTGCTATTTGGTTTTTCTATAGCCTTGCTGATTTTCTATCTAGTTTTTCAATAAATTGCTGAGAGAAAGGTGTTGAGGTCTCCAGTTATAATTGAGTGTATGTTTTTTGCTTTAGTTTTATCAATTTCTGCCTCAAGCATTTTACAGATCTGTTGTTTGCATATGTACATATAGAATTTCTGTGTCCACTTGTGGGCTTACCCTTTTATCATTTTATGTTGCTCTTTTATAAGAGCAAATTTCTAGGGTTCCTTTTTAAAATTTCTTTTCTGTTTAGAGAACTTATTATAAATTTTTTGCTCTAAAATCTACTTTATCTGATAATAATGCATCCATTCTTGCTGTGCTTTGATTAATGTTTGCATTATATATATATTATATTATATATATATAATATAGATGGATTATGTTTTATAAACCACTCTGCCAATATCTGTCATTTATTTATGCCATTTACATTTAATATAATTATTAATACTTTAAGATTAAACCTGGCATTTTATTTTCATTTTTGTTGTTCTCTTTTGAGCAAACTCTGGGGGATGGTGAAAGACAGGGAACCCTATCATGCTACAGTCTATGGGATTGCAAAGACCTGGACACAAATTTAGTGACTGAACAAAACAGGTTTTATTTCTGGGTTCCTTTTCCTAACTATCTATGGGTTACTTAAACTTTTTTAAGAATCCATTTTGATTTATCTATAGTTTCATATTATATATCTCTTTGTGCAGCTTGTTTAGTGGTTATTCTAGGTATCACATTATACCTAGAATATTATAGTTATTTATGTGAAAGAGATATATATATATAACATATCATCTCATATGTATATACATAACTTAAGCCTATTATAAACCAAAACGTTCCCTCCCTTTAACTTCCTTTGCACTCCCTTATTTATAACATAATTGGCTTAAATGTTTCCTAAACTAACATTTAGAACTACATTATACAGTGTTAAAAGTTTTGCATTAATCATCAAAAAATTAGAAAATTCAAGAGAAGAAGAAAATTATTTAATGTTTTCTTCATTTTGTTATTTTCTCCTCTCCAAATTTCTAGGGTTCCTTTTTAAAATTTCTTTTCTGTTTAGAGAACTTATTTTAGCCTTTTATTAGAATAAGTCTGAGAGTGAGAGATTATTTTAGTTTTTCTTCCTCCAAGAATATCTTTATTTACCTTTTATTCCTGAAGGATATTTTTGATGGCTATGGTTTGCCAGTTGACAATTCTTTTCTTTCACTGTTTGAAAAATATTTTCCACTTTATTCTGGCCTCCAACATTTTTGATGTGAAATGTGCTATCACTTTGTTTCAATTTTTCCCTACAGATAAAGTGGCATTTTTCTCCGACCAATTTCAAGATTTTTTTCTTTGTCTTTTAGTTTTCAAAATACTAATTAAAATGTGTCGTCAAAGCCAATAGAGTATTGTAAAGTAAAATAAAGTAAAAAACAAATAAAAATAAATAAATAAAATGTGTCTTTGCATGGATCCCTCTCAGTTTATCCTGCTTGGAATTTACACAGCTTCTTGAATCTGGAGATGTATGTCTTTTGACAAATTTAGGGAGTTGGTCATTATTCTTATGTGTACTTTTTTTCTCTCTTCTCTTTTACCTATTTTTCTTAAACTCTGATAGCAAAAAGTTAAGTGTTTGATTATAGTCCCACAGATTCCAAAGACTTCATTGATTTTTTAAGTCTGTTTTCTTTTTGCTGTTCAGCCCAGGTGATGTCTATTCTTCTATCTTTCATTCACTGATGATTTCTTCTGTTCCCTCCATTCTGTGATTGAAGCCATTCATTGAGCTTTTTATTTCAGTAATTTTACTTTTTAGTTCTAAAATTTTTTTGGTTCCTCTTTATATCTTTCATTTCCTTGCTGAGACTATTTCTCTGCTGAGGCTTTTTATTAGTTAATTTGTTAAAAGTACATTGCTAATTGGTCAATATTTTTATTTTTGTTGCTTTAAAATATTTGTTTGATAATTGTAACATCTCTGTCATATTGAAATCTCTTGATTTTATTACATTTAATATGAGATCCTCCTGTTTCTTGATCTGATAAGTAATTTGTATTGAAACATGAATCTTTTTAAATTATTTTGGACAATTCTTGATATTATTAAACTTTACTTTTAGTTGGATTTTTTGGGTATGACCTATGGAGGGAAAAGGAGAAGATATTATCTCTTTATTGCCACATGGAATAGAATAGTGAATTCACCACTTGTTCAGTTGCTAAGTCATGTCTGACTCTTTGCAACCCCATGGACTGCAGCACACCAGGCCTCCCTATCCCTCACCATCTCCTGGAGTTCACCCAAGTTCATGTCTGTTGTGTCTGTAATGCCACCCAACCAAATCATCCTCTGCTGCCCTCTTCTCCTTTTGCCTTCAATCTTTCACAGCATTAGGGTCTTTTCCAATTTGCCACTTAGCCATCACTAATACTCATGTTGGGCAAGGCTCCTCATTATTGCTGGGCAGAGGTGAAAGTTCTGACTTCTCATTTCTCCACTGACAGCAGTGGGGGGTGGTTTTGTTACCACTCTCCATTAGCCTTCATCTGATGCCATTTGAGTGGAGATTAAAAGCATTACTGACAAGTATGTAGAAATCTAGCCTGCCAGGTGGTCTGCACTGACACTGGTTGAGGAACTTAATACTGACAGTAGGGAATACAGTTCTAGCTCTTTACCCAACCTCCTCCAACTCCATTGCAGTGGGGGTGTTATATTTTCTCCTTTCATCCTTGAGTGGATGCCCACTCAGCCTTTGCTGGCAAGGGTGGGGGCAGACTTTTTTCTGTGTTGTCTAGCTGGAATGGAGCAGTCATTATCTGAAGATTTTTCTGTCTTTTTCTGGTCCTTTGGCTGGAAAGAGAGGGGTTTTTTTTGGGGGGGGAGGCATATTTGTCTGCACTGGCTCATATTTCCAGGTTGCTGGCTTTATCACTTCTCACTAACAATGTATGAGGCAAAAAGAAAGCTCAGGTAACTAACCAGCATGTCATTTCCTTGGTCCTAAGTTTTCTTGACAGTCTGTCACCTTCTTTTTATATTTCAGAGTCTTATTATATTAGTTTTATATATAGTGTTCAGTGTTATTAATTGTACTTAGTGTGATGATAAGGGGAGTATGTCTACTCCATCCCCTAGAAGCAGAATTCTCATTAACAAAACTTCAAAACATGTTCATTTATATTGTTTTAAATTAAAAAATCCACCATCTAGCTTATTTGAGAGATAGCCCAGCAAGTGACAGAATCACAAAAATAATATTTGCTACTGTGATCAGCCAATCCTAGAAAGTTAACTCAAAAACTACTTAAAATATTGTTACCTATGCAATCCTTAGTTCCCAAAGAGCCAGTAATGTATTTTTGCCTTCAGGTCATACACTGGGACAAGTACATGGACCAGTTACATCAAGCAAAACCTTGGGGCAGATATTAAGACCAAGTAAGAAATAATGGTCACGGGTAGACAAACAAACCAGGGAGAAACAAGTTTGCCAGTAGTCTTTTTCTATCATGTCATCTCACTTCATCTTGACTACAGCCCTTGGAAACAGGTACTATTATTGATTTTCATTTTATAAAATAGGAAAGAGGCACTTAAGGACTAAATAATTTCCCCAAGTTTTCAGAGCAAATAAGGGGAGGATCTAGTCTTCAAAATGTGTCTCTCAAAATGTTACTCTCAAATCTAGGCTCTTAACTATTAGAAGTCAGAGATGCTCAAATGAAGTGACTAAATACTAGTATTTCAGATCAGAGGACATGACAATGATATCCAAGGGTCTCAGTAATCTCCAATCTCAGACAAAATGATCTGTTAAGATAGTGATCCAAAAAGTAACTAGGGGTTTCCAACAGATGAGCTTCCCTGAATGGAATTCCAACGCAAATGCTCTGTAGCTGATGGAAGAGAAGCAAGCTAGCCAGCAGCATCAGAAAAAGTCAGGAGAAAAAAGCTTGAGTTCATGGATCAGGATCAGAGTAAAAAATTTTGGACCCATTTGAAAGGACTTGACAGAAATGTAAGGAATATACAAGCTCATTAGGAGAGGGGAGGCCTGTCCAGATGACTAGAATGCTGATATAATCAATCACATTGATAATCAGTTCAGTCGCTCAGTCATGTCCGACTCTTTGCAACCCCATGAATTCAGCACACCAGGCCTCCCTGTCCATCACCATTTCCTACTCAAACTCACGTCCATCGAGTCGGTGATGCCATCCAGCCATCTCATCCTCGGTCATCCCCTTCTCCTTCTGCCCCCAATCCCTCCCAGCATCAGAGTCTTTTCCAATGAGTCAACTCTTTGCATGAGGTGGCCAAAATACTGGAGTTTCAGCTTTAGCATCAGTCCTTCCAATGAACACCCAGGGCTGATCTCCTTTAGAATGGACTGGTTGGATCTCTTTGCAGTACAAGGGAATCTCAAGAGTCCTCTCCAACACCACAGCTCAAAAGCATCAATTTTTCGATGCTCAGCTTTCTTCACAGTCCAACTCTCACATCCATACATGACCACTGGAAAAACCATAGCCTTGACTATACGAACCTTTGTTGGCAAAATAATGTCTCTGCTTTTGACTCTGCTATCTAGTTTGGTCATAACTTTCCTGCCAAGGAGTAAGCGTCTTTTAATTTCATGGCTGCAATCACCGTCTGCTATGACCATCGATTATTGAGTGCCTGCATATACCTTAGGCTGAACTAGATACTGAAATAAGTTTCAATAATTGGAAATATTATAGCAGAGTCTCAGACTTGAATTAAGTGTTTTTAGTTCCTTTTATAAGAATGGAGTCCCCTGAAAGGATGCAGTTGGAATCCCACCATTCAGCCCTGAGGATTTTAGAATCTTTATCAAGAAAGACAACTTTGTAAGAAATATACGAATTAGAGAATGGGAATTATTATATACTTACTTCCTACCTCAAATCATGATCATTTTTAGAACACAGGATGCAATTAAGTCTGCAGCTGAACAAATCAATGATCTGTGAGGTTGGAAATTTTTTAAAAAAAAACAGGCATAAAGTCTCTCACCTTACTAGGGACACATATATTGTTCCAAATTCAAAGGCGGGAAAAAAATCAGTAAAAGATAGCTTTCCTGCAATTCATTCACCTATCAAACATTCATTCAGTCATTCAAAGCCTAATTACTAAACATCTACTCTATGCTGGAATCATGCTAAGTCTTCTCAATACAGAACAGAATAAAACATGTCTGCTTTTTGCCTCCGCTGGGCTCACTGCCAAACACCAGAGAACACTTAACACAATACATTGACTGATTAATCACAAAGAACACATAAAATGGTGGACTAGCTGTTTAAATGCAGAATTTTCCTTATTATGAAGGATATAACAAAAGTGTAAGGCATAGAGATACATAATCTTGCCCAGGGGAAAAGAAAAGCCTTCCCAGAGGAAGTGACATTTAAGCCTCAGCTTGATTTTGAGTGAAGTAAAGAAGGTAAGTGTTAGGGAAGTTTGAGTCAGAGTGAATAGTCTGTGTGGAAGCCCAGAGCCTGAAAGTTGGACCTCATGCTAAAGAAGCGGAACAAAGGCCAAAGTGGCTGGAATCTGGCAGAGAAGAATTTACCTCTGTGACTACAGAGAAGCAGGAGAGAATTTCTTAGAGGCAGAGCAGAGTGTAGGCTGGGTGGGCAGCATAGGAAGTGTCTCTGAAGTGGCTGGCTCAGGTGGGTGACTTTATGGGTGACAGAAACCTCTCTCTAAGTCTCTGCCCACTTTTACTGTTTTTGTACTTAGGGTAAGGGCCTCCCAGGTGGCACTAGCAGTAAAGAGCCTGCCTGCCAATGCAGGTTAAATGTAAGAGGCAAAGTTTTATCCCTGGGGTAGGAAGATCCCCTTGTGGAGGGTATGTCAACCCACTCGTGATCTTGCCTGGAGAATCCTGGGGACAGAGGAGCTTGGAGGGCTACAGACCATATGGTCACACAGAGTCAGACATGACTGAAGAGACTTACCATGCAGCACACACATGTACTGAGTGCACAGGGTGAAGATATGAGAGGACTTCTTTTTATGTCTTAAAACCTCATCTTCTCCACAGCAGGAGTTCCCAAATGGCCCCAAGTTGGTATTTGGAGAGCCACATTAATTCTGCCATTGTGAAGAGGTATCTATGAGCAATGAAGTTATTTCTGCCTCAGCTCCTCAGATCAGAGGCAGCCAGGATCCACATGACCTTACCCAGGTTGCCATGTAGCTGAGGAAGACAGGGTTGGGACTCTGCCAGCTACAAGATCTAGTTCTGAGAAGCCAAATTATGTGTTTTAAGCTGCTTCAAAATCTGTGGACATTTTTTCCTCCTTTGAAAATCATTAGAGCACTGAGCTAACCATTAGTAATCCCACCAAAGTCTAATGCCAAAGGGCAGTCAAGAGGTATAATTTTCCAGCCAATTCAAGCATCATGTTCTGCTAAAACCTATCTCACTGTAAAATTACAGGATATAGTGTATATTTCTTCCCCATTTATATTTGTAATTATTTTGGCTGGATTTTGTGCATTTGTTTCTTTACACATTATAGTTATAATTTTGATAGGGTAACTACCAACCCTGCGTAGGTAGATGTACTGAATGCATAGGCTTATTTTATTTATTTGATAACTATTGACTGCTTCCAATTATCTTTGAGGTGTACTTCTACAGACCAGAGTTCAATGGGAAAAGAGATACACAAAGTCCTCATTCATGCTGTTGTTAAGTCGCATCAGTCACGTCCAACTCTGTGCGACCCCATAGATGGCAGCCCACCAGGCTCCTCCATCCCTGGGATTCTCCAGGCAAGAACACTGGAGGGGGTTGCCATTTCCTTCTCCACCTTATTCATGTGGTGTTTATAATCTAGAGTTGAGACAGTAGCCAGGTAAAGGAAAGACAAAAGAAGAAAAGAAAGAGAGGGCAAAACTAAAAGGAAACAAGAGAAAGGGAAGGAAAGGAAGAAAAAAAGAAACATAGTGTTAACTAGTAGAAAAGTGAGATGATAAACCAAACCATACTTGGCAATTGCCTGGTTCACTAGTACTTTGTAGCACAACCCTCACATACTTAGTGACTTAAAACAACATTGTGTTTTGTTTACAATTTTTGTGAGTTTAGAACTTGGGAAAGATTTAACTGGGTAACTTGAACCTGGTCCACATAGTCGCAGCTGGAACAGGATGATCCACTTCCAAAAAACAGTTTTTCATTCACATGTCTAGTACCCAGAGCCTCTCTCTCGCTGTCCTGCTTTTACCTTTCTCTCCCTTTCTATATTCACATGGCATTTCATCCCCCATCTTTCTATGTGACTTGGACTCCTGACAGCATGGTGGCCAGAGCGAGTCACACTACTTAGTGGTAGTATGCTTCTAAGTGTGAGTGAAAGTTGATAATCTCTCTTCACCAAAGCCCAGAAGAAACTGGCAATGTCTCTTTGTATGAGCAGTCACAGAGCCCACTCAGACTCAAGGAGATGCTAATGGATCCTCAGTTCTCAGCAGAGAAGTGCCACAGTTTACAAGGCCATTTTAATCTACCACTGGGTCTCTGATACAAAAGTTGAATCATTAGGATAGCTTTCCTCAGGCCGTTACGACTTAACTGAGTCCTGAATGACAAGAAGAAATTGAAATGCTAACATGTAAAAGCAGACCATAATAGACAGAAGGAATAGCAAGTACAAAACCCCCAATGCATAAATGATTGATGTATTTGAGAAAAGAGTGAAAGATAGAGTGATTGGATCATGAAGACTGAGGAAGAGATTTTAAAGGGAAGAGGTAGTAAAAGTAGAGTCAGTTGGCCGTAAGCAGGAATTTGGATACTATTCTTAGTGTAAGGGAAGGCACTGGGAGCTTTTGAAATTAGCATGAAGTAATTTACATATTTAAAGGATTATAGAAGTGCAAGAATAGCAGTTGGAAGAACAGTTAGGAGACTATCACAGTAATTCAAGTATGAGATGATGGTGTTTGAGATTCACTTGATTCCAGTGGAGATAGATTTAAGATGAATGCAGATATACGTATAGGGTGTAAGTACAGATATAGATAGTGATATAGATTTAGAGGTAGACCTATATGTGTATAGATTTAAATAGAGATAGAGACATATGTATGCACATAGAAATCAATATGTAAGTAGTTATATAGACTGAGATAGAAATAAATATATAGAGAGAAACACATAGAGATAGATAATAGATTTAAGATAAAATCTAGAGAAATAAAGATATATAAACAAATTTAAATACAAATAGAGATAGATATCAAGGCAGAAGTGCATGAGTTTAGACAGAGTTAGAGGCACAAGCATAGATGTGGATATACATCTAAGGTGGACTTGATAGAATTTGCTAGTGAATTAGCTAAGAGAGTAAAGATACAAAAGAATTCAAAGATGATTTGAGTAACTAGATGCATAATAGTGCTCCTGAATAAATTATAGGAGACTGGTTTATGGAAAGTGTTCCACTAAAGAGGTAAAAAGAACCCAAGGAAACCTCTGAAATCAGAATTGCTTGAGGGGGGAATGTCACACTTATTCTAGGTACCCACTGATTTGTCTCCTCTTCCCTCTCACATGAGTGCTCTTTCTTACCTCTGTCTTTCATCCTAGAATTTCTCACATCTGGAATGCTGTGATTGGGAGAGTGTCACAGAATTTGGAGCAAGAGAAGTCTGTATTTCACCTTGATGGCTGGGACTTTCCTGAAGGTCCAATGGTTAAGAATCCATGCTTCTACTGCAAGAGATGCAGGTTCCCTCCCTGGCAGGGAAACTAAGGCCCCACATGTTGCATGGCAATGCCAAACATTTTGTAGAACTCAATGGCTGCCATTTCTAAGCAGTAGAGTATGGGCAAATTAACTCACTTATTTAAGCTTCAGTATCTTTCACTTCAAAGTGGAAATAACTTTGCTCAACTCACGGAGCTGCTATGAGAATTAAAAGTTTAAAATGTGCAAGATGTTATTTAGTGCTGTGTCCAGAAACTAATAGGGCTCAAAAAATGTTTATGTTCCTTTCCTTATATCTTCAAGCCTTTCAAAATCCTTGTTTTCTTAAGATCCAATCTTTCTTAAATACTTTTTGAAATTTTTAAAATCATCTCCACTCTTAAATGTATTATTCCATAATTATTTCCATCAAGCTAACATAATTCCTCAGTTAAACTATAATTTCCTTAGAAGCAGTGACTCACTATTACACATCCTCTTTTTTCCACAATATCCAGTCCAACGCTGAACACTCCATATGTACTATATATTAGAATAAGCTCTTTTGATTGATTCTTTTTTCTTTTTCATTCTGGTGAATTAAATAATTCTTTTCCAATATTGAAGTTCCAATGAAATCTTGAATCTAAAATCATATAAAAAATGGAGTTTCATGATTTTTCCTAATTAAATAAGAAAAAGGCTTCAGGGAGATTTTTTTGTTTTTCTTATTCTTTTCAAGTGGTCCTCATAGTTAATAGAATGTTATAGATGTAAAACAGAGGTATCTGCAAGGGGTGATTTTTTTTCCATCAAGGTCTCTGAAAACTAGTCAGTTCAGTTCAGTTGCTCAGCCATGTCTGACTCTTTGGAACCCCATGAATCACAGCACACCAGGCCTCCCTGTCCATCACCAACTCCTGGAATTCACCCAAACTCATATGCATCGAGTCGGTGATGCCATCCAGCCATCTCATCCTCTGTCGTCCCCTTCTCTTCCTGCCCCCATTCCCTCCCAGCATCAGGGTCTTTTCCAATGTGTCAGTTCTTTGCATGAGGTGGCCAGAGTACTGGAGTTTCAGCTTCAGCATCAGTCCTTCCAATGAACACCCAGGACTGATCTCCTTTAGGATGGAGTGGTTGTATCTCCTTGTAGTCCAAGGGACTCTCAAGAGTCTTTTCCAACACCACAGTTCAAAAGCATCAATTCTTTGGAACTCAGCTTTCTTCACAGTTCAACTCTCAATTACATCAATGTATCATGGTCTTAAATGATTTATATTAAAATGTTTGTGAATACTAATTGCTCAACACTCTACGAACTGGTTCCAAATTGGGAAAGGAGTACGTCAAGGCTATATATTGTCAGCTTGCTTATTTAACTTATGTGTAGAGTACATCATGTGAAAAGCACAAGCTGGAATCAAGATTGCCAGGAGAAATAGCAATAACCTCAGATATGCAGATGATACTAACCTTATGGCAGAAAGCAAGGAGGACTAAAAACCTCTTAATGAAAGTGAAAGAGGAGCATGAAAAAGCCAGCTTAAAACTCTAATTCAAAAAAACGAAGACCATGCCATCTTGTCCCATCATTTCATGACAAATGGATGGGGAAACAATGGAAGCCATGACAGATTTTTTTTTTGGGGGGGGGGTGCTTATAAAGAACTTCTCCCAAGATTGATTTTTCCTTCTTATCTGTATCTGTGTCAAAATGCCACAAACAAATTTCAGCAGAAAATGCGGTGAAAATTATTCAGTGTGGCCAAGGAGAAAATACCAAAGCAAGTCTTTCAGGATGACTAAGATATGTGAGGTCTAATGACCTTAGAATTTCCTTGTAAAGCTGGTTAAGTCGTCTTGGGTAGAAAGGTAATTTACTGCTTTCAGTAAACTCCTTTCTCCTTGCCCATCTTGAATGATTTTCACTGCCTTTCCCCCCATTTCTAATCCTTTCTAATTTGCACCATATTCTAAGAAAGAAAGTGAAAGTTGCTCAGTCCTGTCCCCTTTACCATCCAATGGCCTATACAAAAGGGAAAGTGAGAGTCTCTCAGTCCTGTCTGACTTTTTGCTACTCCATGGATTATACAGTCCATGGAATTCTCCAGGCTAGAATACTAGAGTGGGCAGCCTTTCCCTTTTCCAGGGGATCTTCCCAACCCAGGGATCGAACCCAGGCCTCTCACATTGTGGGCAGATTCTTTACCAGCTGAGCCATCAGGGAAGCCCTTAGTGCTAAAGAGTTTATGCTTTTGAACTGTGGTTTTGGAGAAGACACTTGAGAGTCCCTTGGACAGCAAGTAGATTAAACCAGTCCATCCTAAAGGAAATCTGTCTTGAATATTCACTGGAAGGACTGGTGCTGTAGCTGAAACTCCAATACTTTGGCCACCTGATATGAAGAACTGACTCATTGGAAAGACCCTGATGCTGGGAAAGATTGAAGGAAGGAGGAGAAGAGGACAACAGAGGATGAGATGGATGAATGGCATCACCAACTCCATGGACATGAGTTTGAGCAAGCTCCAGGAGTTGGTGATGGACAAGGAAGCCTGGCGTGCTGCAGTCCATGGGGTAGCAAACAGTCTGACATGACTGAGTGACTGAACTGAACTGATTTGATGTAAAATTTATCTTCAAAAATTTAACTTTCTGAGATAAATATTGTATATTATATTTAAAAATATGTTGGTTACATTTTTTTTAATTGAAAATGTGTCTTCTGGATAAAAGTTTCATATTAAAATGTCTTACGTCTTCTGTCTGTCTCTGCTTGTGACCATGAAACTCTTTTCTTGCTTAGACTGTAATGGTATATTCACCAATGTTGGACTTTTCCTACCACTGCAAAAAATATGACCACTCAAAATGAACCTTCTTCTCCAATTCTGATCAAATATGAACACTGTTATCTTTATCAAACTTCCTTAATGTGAAGAGAATTTCTCTTTGGTAGGTTCTTAACCATTGTTTGTAATACTATCTCTCTATGATTTGAGAATTTTTATTTTCAAATAATAGCTTTCATTTTGCATCATTATTGCTTATTAGTCTTGGTATTCATCATTTCCCACATTGGATGTTTTGATGAAATAATAATTCTTATTTTAATTACTCACATGTAAGATATTTAAAAGAACATATACAAATATCTCCATTGTATATATGGGAATATTTGTATATACATGCAGAAGTATAACTCCCTGCATTGATAAAGAATCTTGTCAACAAATTTTCTGCTTATGTAAATGAATCATACAGTTACACCATGGAAATAAACTGGGTGGTAGGTCTTTATGACTCCACCCACCATCAGCTTCCAAGAGCATGACACTAAATCGTCCTCCAAAGTAGTCTACTCTTACCATTTTGTTATTCTAATGTGTGAAAAATCTGTCCTTTGGAGTCAGAACCTAAAGTGATAAATTTACTCATTAACTCATTCAGCAAAATTATATTAGGTATTGGTGAGCTAAATATTGACTACATGTAAAGTAAATATTGAGCAACTACCGGAATATAAATGGATTTATAAGCATTATTTGTCAAATTTGTCTTTTTAATGGAATCCAAGGAGCTTGGTAAAAAGTAGAGATTCATAATAACCCACTCTTGTCCCAGACTCCTGAGAGACTGACTCTCCATATGGGACACTTAGGAACCTGGACATTTAACAAGAACTTACTGCTGATTAAGCAAATTTAGAGAACATGTATAGATTTCATATTAAAATTTTTATCCTGAAGATGTGGAGAAAACAGTTAAGGAGTTTAAGCAAGGAAGTCATTTTTAGAAAGGATTTCCTGGTGACTGAATGCAATAGTCAGAATGAAGAAGCATCATGATTTGTATAATATTAGGTGGGAACATGGAGTTTAACTTTGATCAATGCTTAGATTTATGGGTTAAAACTTTTTTTTGAAGGCAGGATCGGGCGGCAATGGTGTTTTTCACTGAAGTTGGATGTGGAGAAGATAGACTTCCGGGTAGAGTGGGGCGAGTGTATGTGCATGTTTGTGTGTGCGTGATTGGCAGTGCTTGGGGTTGAGTTTGGTGTGTGGGAAGATGAAGAGTTTAGTTTGCAGGACATGAGATTTGAAGCACCTGTGGAACAATCAGTTCCAATTAGCAGCTGGGATATGCTTCAGGGTTTGGGAACACGATCTGGGTCGGAGATGTTTATGTGAAAGTGGTTAATACAGAGACAATTGTTGAAGTCATTAGAGCAAATGAGATGGGAGGAGAGCGTTTAGAGAAAGGGAGAAGAGGGATACAGATAGACCTTGCTGGAATTCTACTATCTAAAAATAGGCAGAGGGAGAACGGATCAATAAGGGAAGCTGAAGTAATGACAAGTGATATAGGAGACAATCCAAGGATAAGTGATTCTAGAGGAAAAAATCAGGAAAGATTTCAAAAGAAAAGTGATCACAATATTAAATTTTGCCAAGGTTAAGTAAGATTAGAAATCAGAATGCTCATTGCATTTATGAATGGTTCAGTACAGTTCAGTTAAGTTCAGTCTCTCAGTCGTGTCCGACTCTTTGCAACCCCATGAATGGCAGCATGCCAGGCCTCCCTGTCTATCACCAACTCCCAGAGTTTACCCAAACTCATGTCCATTGAGTCGGTGATGCTATCCAACCAGACTTTGTGGACAAAATAATGTCTCTGCTTTTTAATATGCTATCCAAGTTGGTCATAACTTTCCTTCCAAGGAGTAAGCGTCTTTTAATTTCATGGCTTCA
>SJYV01053768.1:101640-149700 GCA_006410875.1 Neotragus pygmaeus
GGGGTCGCGAAGAGTCGGACACAACTGAGTGACTGAACCAAACTGAACTGAGTGTCTTTCCAGTAAAATTATTTTTACTCAGATCACTCATAATAGATTTTTATTATTTGCAACAGAACGTGAGCAAACAAAATAAATACCCTTAAAGGATATATCATTCAGAAACCCTTTCTAGGACAAATTAGGATAGAAATAAATATAATAATTAAATATAAAAATAAGCTCTGGCCATAATACGTTTCTTCACAAACTGAGGTTGTTATTAATTCTGGACATCCGTTTGTATGGATGCTATGGAAAAAAAATTCAAACGCTATGTAATTTCAGACTATAAGAAAATTGCAAACCAAGTGTAGTAAGCACCTACTATATGTCACATTTCATATGAGAATAGAATGAGAGATTTAAAAAATGAAGAAGTCACTCTCAAGCAGCTTATAATTCAACCTAAGGAAAACATACAAATCATTTAGATAATATTCATAATTATCTATAATTAATAACAATTCTGTAGCCCAACGGTAGGGCAATCCCATATACAGCAGCACTATTTCCTCTCTATGTTGACTTTGACTTAGTGTACTTCATCACCCAGATAAAATCTACTCACATCAATATGTTCATCATCAATACAGGATTTTCTCAAAGATATGTTACAGAGAAATATGGATATGGAGGATTTTGTATTGCACACCCAAAACATCTGCCTCCCTTTCACATTCTCTACATTTATCCTTTCTTAAACTTCATTTGTCTTTTCCCCAGGTAATTTTTTCACTTTTCTCTCTTGCCAACAAATTTCTTCCTTGACACTTTCCTTCCTCTCATTCTTACTTTTTCTTTTCCTGCAAAGTGATTACTCCTCCAAATCTACTTTACTCCCTTACACACTCTTCTCAACTAACCACGGATCTTTTGGTAACAGGATTCATCATCCTTAACAGATAACTACAGAGTATGAATGAAGGTGTTTTGGTAAAGATGATGATATCTGATCTGGGTTTCAGTATATACCTAAAATCTGCCAAATAGCATGGGTCTAAACAAGTTTCATATCCTCTCTAAGTTTTATTTTTCTCAACTTAACCCAGACCTATTCCCTTCACGGGTCAGTTGCGAAGGTAAATTATGTTCCTTGTAAAATGTTTTATATTATAGATATGTAAGAAAATGAAATGCTATCTAGGTGATAGTTTGACAAGATCACCTTTATGTTATCTTGTCCGAAGATGTCATCTATTACATGAATTATTACATAAAAGAAGCCCAATCAAAGGTACAGAAATGACAAGGAGGACATCTAAGTTGTTATCATTCAAAGTCCCAAAGCTATGACCTTTGCAAAGTTTGGTATTTTTATTGCACCCCTGAGTAACCTGATATTTTCTTTCAAAAGTGTTCGCTTGGATCACACTAGACTATAACTAAATAGTCTTACTCATTGTCATTTTTTTTTATCTGTTCAGTGGGATGGGGTCAATAAGGATGAGATCAGGGACTGAGAGGCAAACACATTGAATGCAGAAACTACTTCATTACAAGAAGCACTCTCCCAAACAATACACATACCAACACACACAGAGACACCACACAAACACATGCCTCTTTAGTGTCAGAATATCTGCTCCTCTAGCGGATCTTTTTCCAGGAGTCAATTGTAATGAAAGGGGTTGTTTCTACTCTTTTCAAAGACCTACCTTCCTCCCAAAAGTGCTAGTTTTCTCAAGAACCAATCAAACCTCAGGACGAGGAAAACTTAAAATCTGGTTGGAGAATCACTACATTTATAGTATTGGGCTTTGTCTGCGGGAGCAGCTCTTCTTTATACTCTTCAGTTCAGTTCAGTTCAGTCGCTCAGTCATGTCCGACTCTTTGCACATGAATCGCAGCATGCCAGGCCTCCCTGTCCATCACCATCTCCTGGAGTTCACTCAAACTCACGTCCATCGAGTCGGTGATGCCATCCAGCCATTTCATCCTCTGTNGCTGTGGAAAAAGGCTTTACTCAACAAATAGTTATTGAGCATTTACTATGTGTAGGCAAAGTTACTTGTTGTGTACACTGAATAATGGATCCCACTATCCTAATGTTTAGAATCCATGAATGTTACCTTATATAATCAGAAGCAACAGAAAGGGTCTTTGTGGATGTGATTAAATTAAGGATCTGAGATGAGGAGATTATTCTGAATTAACCAGATAGGTCCAATGTAATCACAAGTATGCCTATAAGAGAGAGACAGGGGCGAGTGGACACACACAGAGAAGGTGTGTGAAGACAGAGCAGAGGGAAATTTGAAGATGTTTGTCTCAGCGATTGTAGTAATACATCCACAGGCCAAGGAATGTCAACAGTCATTCCTTAAAGAAAACTGCAAGAGTAAGGAAAAAGATTCTGCCCTAGAGCTCTTAGGAGAAGCACATCCCTAGCAACTTGATTTCAACCCAGTGATATTGATCTCAGACTCTGCTTCCAGAGTAAGAGATAATAAATTCTTGTTGTTTTAAGCCATCAAATTTGTGGCACTTTGTTACAGAAGCGCCAGGAAACCAATATAACTACTGAAGTTATTTCAGTAAAGAAAAACAGACACAAATCTGACTCCTCACTTACTCCATGTGTGATTATAAAAAGTAGGAAAGAAATTTACATCTACCCACCTACTGGGCTTCCCAGGTGGCTCGCTCAGTGTAATGAATCCACCTGCCAAGCAGGATACATGGGTTTGATCTCTGGATCCAGAAGATCTGGAGAAGGAAATGGCAACCCACTCCAGTATTCTTCCCTGGAGAATCCCATGGACAGAGAAGCCTGACAGTACAGTCCATGGGGATCACAAAGAGTCGGACATGACTTATTGATGAAATAGCAACAACAGCAACAACCTACCTACTCTGTTCTGGACAATTAGGCACATTCTTTATATCATTTCAAACTTCACAACTCTTTCGTTTTTGCCTGTCCCACATTCACATTTCTATTAGTAGCTTTTATACTACTGTCAGTGGTGTGACTGACTAATAATAATAGCATTTGCCTCAGATGGCATACATTTTCCAGTTTTTTTTGTTCTTACTCAAAGTAGCTATAGTTACCAGGTTTCTTATTATAACCTATAAACTTGGGACTTCCCTGGTAGTCCAGTGGCTAAGACACCTCACTTCTACCGCAGGGAGTGCAGGTTCAATCTCTGGTTAGGAAACTAAGATCCTATATGCTGTAACGTGGAGTAAAAAAAAAAAAACAGATTCACCTATAAACCTATGTTTCCCCAAGGATATCAGCTACTTTGTCTGGAATAAATAATTAGGGAAAATGTGAAGAACACACCCTAGCCTTCATAAAAAGAAATTGTTCTCATTTGCCACCATCTCACTGACAGCTGCTTATCTTTGAAAACTCAGGAAATGCAGGGAGTCATTGCCCTGAAGAGTAATCCACCTATCCTAGGGGTAAGAATAGGGATAGGGTACAGGGGTGGCTTCCCTGGAGGCTAAGAGGTAAAGAATCTGCCTGAAGTGCTGGAGACACAGGAGAGACAGGTTCGATCTCTGGGTATGGAAGATCCCCTGGAGGAGGGCATGGCAACCAACTCCAGTATTCTTGCCTGGAGAATCCCCAAGGTCAGAGGAGCCTGGTGGGCTATCATCCATGGGATCACAGAGTCAGACACGACTGAAGTGACTAAGCACAGGGTAAGAGGTGATACACCAAGGCTGGTAGGTAGCACATGCTTTTATCCACTCCTATGCCCAACCTGGACTCAGTGCTGCTCTGAAGTTTCTCCTGAGGACATCAGCCCCAGTGGTGGTTGCCATAGAATCGTGAGGCTAGGTAGGCAACTAGTAATGATTACCATAAGGGAGCACAGTGGACAAGGGAAAGAGCAGAAACTCATTTGATTATTCTTTTCTCCCCTGCTGACAGCTGCCCTTGGGCGTGTGCTCCGTTGCGCCTGACTCTTTGCCACTACACAGACTGTAGCCCGCCAATCTCCTCTGTCAATGAGATTTCTCAGGCAAGAATACTGGAGCGGGTTGCTGTTTCCACCTCCAGGGGATCTTCCTGACCCAGAGATCAAACCCGTATCTCTTGCACCTCCTGTGTTGGCAGGTAGATTCTTTATCACTGTGTCACCTTGGAAGCACAACAGCTGGTCTTTAACCCTGACCAAAGGCTCACGGACTATGGTCTCCACTAACACACCCTCTTTTTGAGCATTCCTTCTCCTGACAGTTTTCTCTCCTGTTTGTTATTTGTTATGTCTTAGAATCTGTATTTTCTTCATATGATGAGAAGTACAGAACAGAGGTCTCCACTGCCATCTCTCCAGGTGGAATTGTATGCATACATCATGGGTGATGAGCTGTCCCATGACTGTGGAACCTGCTGGACTCACTCAGTCTTCCGAGTAGCTAAGACTGATCCAGTTCCTTAGGGACCTTCAGGCTTCGGGAACCATCTGACCACTACTTTGCCATCTGTGTATAACCTGAGATGCTTCCCCGTCATTTCCACTGGCTCTAGAAAGCTGGGAGGCAGCATTAACTCTAATACTTTTACTCAATTTATATCTGGCTTGCTGTGTTCTCTATGGACATGCCAACATGGTTAGAGAGAAAGGAAAGTGAAAGTGAAGTCAAGTTGCTCAGTCNTCACAGTCCAACTCTCACATCCATACATGACCACTGGAAAAACCATAGCCTTGACTAAACAGACCTTTGTTGGCAAAGTAATGTCTCTGCTTTTCAATATGCTATCTTATACTCTTAGAAGTATCTAAATTTCTATGACATCCGATCCTATTAAAAATTAAGTATAGGACAAAAACCCTGTGGTTTCCCTGGATTTGGTGGCAGGCAGGGAGAGATTCTAAAGCTAATGGACAAATGGGTTTTAGTCACAGCTCATTGCATTGCCTCCTCATGGGACCTGTGTGTTAGCGATCACCTCCAAGCAATCAATTTCATCCAGAGTGGGTTTAATGGAGTGCTCATTATTGTATTGAAAGTATATGCAATGCATCTTGTATCTGCACTGTCATAAGACAATGAAAAGTAAGGCATTTATAAACTTTATAAGAAATAGTGACTATGGTAACCTGACTCCAGTATGGGGAATAAAATAAGAAGATTTGGTTAAGCCTGATAATGCATAGAGCTCACCAGAAAACACCTCTAAGTAGGCCAGGGTTTTTTTTTTTAATTCTGCCCCAATCTCACAGGCTCAACCCTGCCCCACAAAGAAGTTCCCACATAGCAGATCTGTGCAACTCATAGGACAACTCTTCCTTTTGTTTATAGATATCTGATAGCCACACAGATATTTATCAACTAGCAAGCAAGACTGTCCCTGCAGGATCCCAGGGAGTCCTGAGGGCTGGCCTGACGGCTCCCTTCCAGCTATGTGACCTACCACCTCAGAGCCATCAGCACCCCCAGGGTGTTGTCAATGCTAAATGGATGAAAGCTTATGACAAGAAAGTGCCTCCCATGGTGTGACTTGAAATTCAAACCACGAGTACTTCCTAAGTTTTCAAAGGAGGGGGAGTCTGTCCTCCTGAATATTTGTTAATTACAATATGTGAAAATATATCTTAAGCCCTAAGGGAACATTCAGGCAAGAGTCAATTTAAGAAGTAAATAAGATATGCCTCACATGTAACTCAAAGTTAGATGAGGAGACCAGCCATTCGGTTCTTTTGTACTTCCTACTATATTAAGGCTTAGAATATATATTATGTATTAGAATACATAGACTTGAAGCAACCAAATAGGCATATACAGTTTGACCAATTATTGTAGTTTTCTAATTTCATCAGAAATTCTGATGATTAAAATAGTAAGAGGCTCACTCCCAAGCTTAGAGCAGTAAATGGCTTTTAAACTAGAGCTAATGACATCCAAGTGACTTTCCTGGTGGTTCAGACAGTAAAGAAACTGCCTATAGTGTGGGAGACTGGGGTTCAGTCTCTGGCTGGCAAAGATCCCCTGGAGAAAGAAACGACTACCCACTCCAGTATTCTTGCCTGAAAAGTTCCATGGACAGAGTCTGACTGGCTACTGTCCATGGAGCTGCAAAGAGCAGGACATGACTGAGCAACTAACACTTTCACTTTCACACAATGCCATACAAATAGATTTTATTAGCAAACATGAAACACATACCTGGTTGGCATGAAGTTTTGAGGATAGCATATATACCAGCATGAGGAATATGAACACATACCCTTGTGTGCAAGGCTTCTCTTAAATGTACTTTAAAAGATAATAGCATGCTTTTCTGTTGCTTCCTGAATTAACTCTGAATTGGAAAACAAAGTTTCATGTTACAGCATGAGTAACTCATGAAGTGTCTTCTTCCCACCCCTCCTCTGGCAGAATGATCTGCAAGCTGGCAAGAGCAGAATTATACTCACAGGTTAACTTGGCCAAATCAGCCTGAGGATTAGCTATAAAAGCGAGGGTAACATGCAGATGATGATGTTGGCACAAGGATAACTTTCTCTATTTATTTTTAGGCATTGAATTAGGTTGACTGAAACAAAGCTTCATAGGAATCCACATCTCTCATGTATTTTAATCTCCCTGGGAAGCATTCCTCGACCTCACTTTTCAGTTTGAGGTGGGGGCTGTGAGCGGAACTTATTCTGAATTATAGTTCCCTACAGTCAGCCATTCTGGGGTCTCTGACTGCAAACTAGGCTTGAATGCATTTGCTGTGGAATGCACTAATTAATTACATTTATTTTACATAATTGGCATTAGGGCTTTCTGAACAAAAATGCAAATTTATGGAAATTGGTTGAAATACTTATGCAAAATAATATAAAAATGGACCCCTAAATTATTGGAAAAAATAAGGTAGTTTTAATTGAACAGCTAAAAGATTTGTACTTTGCTATATGATTATATCTAGTAAACTCAATTTAGAAACTAAGTTCATTTGCTTTTATCTAACCCTTGCTCAGTATTGTTGGTATAATTATCACCAATAAAGGACCAATCTTCTTTTCTATCTCTTTTTGCATCAAGCGTTATTTCTGTAAACAGAAATGGAATATGTTATTCTTTTGAACAGAGCCTTGTGCATTACAAATTAGGAAGCATCAGGCCAAAGAGTTGCAAAGCAACCAATTATTGCTTAAAGAGGACACAATGCAGCATCCTGCTTACGTGCCATTTTGCAGGGGGAATGACTGTGCTGTAAGAATAAGACTTTCCACAAAATATCCATGCAAGATAGTTGTAGGGTAAATGGCCTTGCAATCAATAGAGTATATCTGGCAACAGTGCCAAGGAGTGTGTAATGTAGAGGGATGTGCTGTTAGTGGTTAGTGGTGTAATAAAAAGAGTATTAAGATGCTGGTGACTTAGGAGTGAATACCTGATTACTGATAAATGAGCACTTAATAAAAAAATGTGTCAAAAATGTGAAATATGGACAGGTAAATACTAAATGAAAGGAGTGAAAAATAAAACATTGCCAAGTTAAGGGACAGTGACATTTACATACATTTAACAAGTGGTTAATTACTGATGGACAACTCCCCAAATCAAAGAGATCCAATTTAATATCCATTCAACTAATCAAGAAATTAGACCGACCTCCAAACTCCAAAGGTGTGGAGGTACTTTCGCCAAGATTCAAATAATGATGGTAATGCATTAACTTTCTTTATTTTTTATTTTTAAATTTTTACTTTATTCTACTTTACAATACTGTATTGGTNAAATTAGACCGACCTCCAAACTCCAAAGGTGTGGAGGTACTTTCGCCAAGATTCAAATAATGATGGTAATGCATTAACTTTCTTTATTTTTTATTTTTAAATTTTTACTTTATTCTACTTTACAATACTGTATTGGTTTTGCCATACATCGACATTCCTAGTTTTTCCTTTGGAGTGGGTGGGGAGATGGCTTGGAACAGATTGAGGGTGGGTTTACTTTTCTGGGGGAACTTCCCTTTTGGCTCAGAGAATAAGGTGTCTGCCTACAATATGGGAGACCCGGGTTCGATCCCTAGGTCAGAAAGATCCCCTGGAAAAGGAAATGGCAACCCACTGCAGTACTCTTGCCTGAAACATCCCATGGATGGAGGAGCCTGGTAGGCTATAGTCCATGGGGTTGCAAAGAATCAGACATGACTGAGCCACTTCACTTCACTTACTTTTCTGGTGCTATTTTAGTATCACCACTTGGATAATCATTTCTTAAAACATCCTCAGGATTCAGTTGAATATTTCATTCTCTTCAGGTTTCTTTCATAAAATGTAATGGGAGGTTACCTGAGACCATTTAGTTTGTCAACCTCTCATCAAGAAATGGTAGAACTGATCATTATAAATAGAGGGCTATAATCTTACACCTTGTTCCTCTGGAGTGGTAAGTAGCTAAAAGACAAATCTCTATTAATCTGAAGTGAGTAAATGAAATTAGTAAGACTTAAACAGTTACCTGAAACATTCAGAGTTTTAAAGCCAAATGGGTTGCAATATTAAGATTCTCATCATATATTTTCTACTTGAGGGTACACGATTTCTTCCATTTTCCTCCCTTGTTTTACATTTGATTTGCTGCATGTATACTTTGCCCCTGCTATGTGCAAAGCAGTATAAGTCCTGAAGAGAAATACAAAAATCTATTTCATACTTCTTGCACTTCTACAAAATACAAAATAATCAGGCAATGTGTGAAAGGGTTATAATGAAAGCAGCAAAGAATGAAGCTTAAAGAGAGTTAATTTAATTGTTCCTAGATGAGATACATAACAGATTGGATTTAATGTACACATCTCCTTTACTAGTCATTAACATCATATGCTTCATTTTAATATTATTTTAGAAACATTGAAATAATTAAACTTGTTCTCTTTCTTCTTGTTGTCTTTTTTTCATTCTTTATTTATCATTAAATTAAAGCTATTTGGTTGGACCATGCAAAATTCCAGGAAAATTGTCCTCTACCAAAATTGTAGGGAGTTCAAACTAGAGAGAGAGAATAAAAATTACCAAAATAATTCAACTCAGATGATTGAACAATANTCATTCTTTATTTATCATTAAATTAAAGCTATTTGGTTGGACCATGCAAAATTCCAGGACAATTGTCCTCTACCAAAATTGTAGGGAGTTCAAACTAGAGAGAGAGAATAAAAATTACCAAAATAATTCAACTCAGATGATTGAACAATATGGTGTATAGGCTAGATCTCAGTAGAGCTGCTAGTAAGCCAGCAAAAATACTGGGTCATCTAGTAAATCTGTTGTTGAATGTAAGTGTGTGTGTCCAATGCACAGTGAGGACTAACAAACCATAAGGTTAGAGTTTGAAGCAGAGAAAGTTTTATTGCAAGGACCAAGCAAAGAGAAAGGGCAGCTCATGTTCAAAAACCGAAACTCCATGATGGTTTTTAAAGGGAAAATTTGTGGGGAGGGCAGCACAGTGTATGATTCTATTCTGATTAGTAGACAATGAGGTAGCAGGATTGTGTTCTAGGAATCCAAGCATCAGCCTTCTGGGTCCAATGAGTCTCAGCCTGTAGTTACAATCTTCCATCTGGATGGGAGCTTTGGTTCCTGTAGAAGAACTCAAAGATTTATTACAATGAACATTCCCTGAGGAGGAATGAGGACTCTGCTTTATTGCTGTACTATGATTTCTTCACTGCTTTTCCTATGTTTCTGCATTCCCTCACTTTCCTGATTAGTAACTGTTTGCATCTGCCCTTTGAGACTCAGGGACAGTCTATCAAGCTGAAACCTTTTTCCTATAAACAAGACATAGCATACACATGAAGGTTTTTGTACCCAGGAGGTCCCCACAGTGTCCTGTTCAGTTTCAAATTCAAACTAATCAAGCTATCAGAATGATCAGTGTTGCAGCCCACTCACTCATTCACAAATTCATTGGATATTGTTCATCAAATATTTGGCTCAATGTTGGAATTATACCTGTTAGGTAGGTAGAATAGGGAAAAGGAGTCCAAAATGGCAGTGGCTAAAAGACAAGGAAAGGAAAAGCCCGTGAAAATAGAACAAAGGAAGGTGTGAGGACCAGAGTGAGGACCTCAGGTAAAACAAACAACACTCCTGGCTGGCCCAGTTTACATAGGACAGGCCCANTTTATAAATATTAACAGAAAGCCTTTATACTCAAACAAGGCATTGTTCAGACCAAGCTAAACTATGTCATCACAAAATTAGTCACAACAAAAAAATCCAGATGTTTAAAACCAGGAATAATGGAAGTGCTACATGATACATCTTATGTTTATTTCTCTGTACTGTAAGGTTTCAGTGCACTCATACAAGAGTACTATGTAACCCAGGATTCATAAAACTCCGTTGCTATATCAGGATACTAAGGCCCAGAGTGAGTAGAAATTTCACTTGCAAGAAGCTAAAATGAAGAAAGTGTAGGGGTACCTGGTAGCTCAGACAGTAAAAGAATCTTCTTGTAATACAGGAGACCCAGGTCAAGATAATCCCCTGAAGAAGGGGTACACTCCAGTATTCTTACCTGGTGAATTCTAGGGACAGAGGAGCATAGTGGGCTACATTCCATGGGGACACAAAGTGTTAGACTGAGCTAAAAGACTAACACTATTACACAATATTGTAGAAATTAACAGAAAATATAAGTTTGGTAAGAATCAGTGAACTTTAGGAAATTAGCTTAATTGTAAAAGATTATCTTATGGGTCATTGTTCCTTATAGTTTCCCTGTTAGTTCAGTTGGTAAAGAATCCCCCTGCAATGCAGGAGGCCCTGGTTTGATTCCTGCATTGGGAAGATCCGTTGGAGAAGGGATAGGCTCCCCCCTCCAGTATTCTTGGCCTTCCCTTGTGGCTTAGCTGGTAAAGAATCCACCTGCAATGTGGGAGACATGGGTTCAGTCCTTGCATTCAGAAGACCACCTGGAGAAAGAGGAGGCTACCCAGTCCAGTCTTCTAGCCTGGAGAATTCCACGGACTGTATAGTCCATGGGGTCACGAAGGGTTGGACACGACTGAGCAATTTTCACTTCACTGTTTTACAGTTCCTTACAATGAATGTCTTGCAAAAACCATAGTCAAAAATGTGCAAATTGTTTTTATTATGTTGGTATTTTTATAGGATAAAAGTTGGGGAGAGTACCTAACTTTGATACTCTGTAAAGTAACCAAATAAAGAAGCTGAAAAACGCAACATGTATGTGTGTATGTCCACATAAACGTTGTCCCTCAGGGGGAGTAGGTGCCTGACCTAAAGCTATTTCCCAAAGTAGTGGTGCCCCAAATGTTGTTATTGTTCAGTCACTAAGTCGTGTCCAGATATTTGCACCCCATGAACTATAGCACGTCAGGTTTCCCTGTCCTTCATTGTCTCACTGAGTTTGCTCAGATTCATGTCCATTGACTCTGCGATGCCACCCATTCATCTCATCCACTGTCACCCCTTTCTCCCCCTGCCCTCAGTCTTTCCCAGAATCAGGGTCTTTTCTAGTAAGTCAGCTCTTCCCATCAGGTGGTCAAAGTATTAGAGCTACAACTTCAGTATCAGTCCTTCCAAAGAATATTTAGGGTTGTTTCCTTTAGGATTGACTGGTTTGATCTCCTTGCTGTCCAAGGGACTCTCAAGAGTCTTCTGCAGTATGACAATTTGAAAAAAATAAATTTTTTGGTACTCAGCCTTCCATACGGTCCAACTCTCATAACTAAACATGACTACTGGAAAAACCATAGCTTTGACTATATGGACCTTTGTTTGCAAAGTGCTACCTCTGCTTTATATTATTCTGTCTAGTTTTGTCATAGCTTTTATTCCAAGGAGTAAGCATCTTTTAATTTCATGGCTGCACTCTTCATCCTCAGTGATTTTGGACCCCAGGAAAATAAAATCTGTCACTGTTTCCACTTTTTCCCCATCTATTTGCCATGAAGTAATGGGACCAGATGCCATGATCTTCATTTTTTGAATGTGGAGTTTCAAGCCAACTTTTTCACTCTCTTCTTTCACCTTCATCAAGAGACTCTTTAGTTCCTCTTCACTTTCTGCCATTAGGATGGTGTCATCTGCGTATCTGAGGTTATTGATATTTCTCTTGGCAATCTTAATTCCAGCTTGTGATTCATCCAGCTCAACATTTTACATGATGTGCTCTGTATATAATTTAAATAAGCAGGGTGACAATATACAGCCTTAGCATACTCCTTTCCCAGTTTGGAACCAGTCCATTGTTCCATGTTCCATTCTAACTGTTGCTTCTTGTCCTGCATACAGGCTTCTCAGGAGACAGGTTAAGGTGGCTGTGTATTCCCATCTCTTGAAGAATCTTCCAGTTTGTTGTGATCAACATAGTCAAAGGCTTTAGCATAGTCAACGAAGCAGAAATAGATGATTTTGGGGAATCTCCTTGCTTTTTCTATGATCCAATGGATGTTGACAATTTGATTTCTGGTTCCTCTGCCTTTTCTAAACCCAGCTTGCTCATCTGAAAGTTCTCGGTTCACATACTGCTGAAGTCTATCTTGAAGGATTTTGAGCATAATCTTGCTAGCATGTGAAATGAACGCAGGTGTATAATAATTTGAACATTCTTTGGCATTGCCTTTTTTGGGGATTGGAATGAAAACTGACCTTTTGTAGTCTTGTGGCCACTGCTGAGTTTTCCAAATTTACTGGTATATACCTTGCTGTTATTTCTCACATTTAAATCCACGTTCAGTGATAGTCAGTGAGTGTGTCGTGTCATATATACATAGTCTCATGCAATTCCCACAATAACATAAAATTGAATTTTACTGAAATGTAAAGGATAGGTGTGATATTTCTGGACTTTGATTTAATTTGAAACAGTGTTTGATCTAAAATTTGAAAATAAAATCATTATGACCATATATATGTTTTTCACTGACCTAAAGTAACCTTTACTTGTTTATATAAGACTTGATCTTTTGAAAACTCAAATGCCTTTTATTTCAGTTACTTCACTAGTATATTTTGGTGTTGATGAGTTAGGTATAGGTGTACTTTTTTCATCTACAAATACAAGCTCTTTTCTAAATTTCACAACAGTTTTATTTTCATTGTATATTTTAATATTTTATGCTCCATATGTTCTATTCTCAACTTCAGAAACACCATTTTTTGCAAATATTCAATTTCCTTTTTCTGTCTTTCACATATTATATTTTATAATCAATTTAAATGTTATTTTATTCTCTTCCATTTTGTACAATTTCCTCAAACCCATTTGCACTATTTTTGTGACAGCATTTTCTGTTGAAGTTTGTCTTATTGCTGTTTTTTTAATATGCCTTTTCTCTCTATTCTGCTTTCATTGTTCTCACTCATATCCTTTCTGAGCTCTTCCTGCTTAGCTTCCATCTCTGAATTTGTTTTATAATTTCTTCTTTAAATCCTTGTGTCTTTTGTTTGACACTCTGTTTGTTTCTTTGCTTCAGTAGATAAACTGTCTATTGTTCTTTTGAGTCTGAGACTAACTAGTTGTCTGAATCCATTTCACGTTTCCTTGGGTAATTCTGTTAGTCTAGGAAAAATCTTTTCTTATTAACTCATGTTTTGTAAGGAAATAAATCCAGATGACAGATCCAGGGGTGTTAGTAGGAAAAGTTGGAAGGAGCCTTGGGACGTCCTTTAAATTCACTCTCTCTGTAAACTACTAATGGGACTGTGGGACCAGAATTTAAGCATTCAGAGTTGATATACTTACATTGGAGGACAAGGAAGAGATTTTTTTTCTATCCATCACATAATTACAGTTTTCTTCCTTACCATAGCTCAAAGGTTATCTTTTCAATATCCTGTGATTCTCAGTTCAGTTCAGTTCAGTTGCTCAGTCATGTCCAACTCTTTGCGACCCCATGAATCACAGCACGCCAGGCCTCCCTGTCCATCACCAACTCCTGGAGGCTCACTAATAGTTTATAAACCACCTTATAGGGTAAAAAGTCAATTTAACAAAGTTTCCAGTACATGCAAAAAGTATCTTTAAAGTACCATATAGTTATTATTTTTATGATTATAAACATTCGCATGATTGAAAGGAGGTATTTCTTTACCATAGCCTATAGGAGTTTTCTTTGCTCTAGTTCAGAAAGCTAGGAACTACATATGAATTCATTTCATCATTCATTTCATCATTTTGAATAAGTTTGTGTCCAAGTTACCTTGACTTCTCTAGCAATGTAGAGACCTGAGTAACTTCAAGGTTGTCTTTGGATAGAGAGAATGTAAAGACCCTAAGGTGGGAGTTAACTAACACATTGGACAAACTTTAAGGAGAAAATGTGGATGAAGCAGAAAGAGGGAGTTGCAAAGATGAGGCCCCATAGATTGTGGGCCAGAGTTACACTGGGCCTTGTTGGGTTTTGAATTTTACTTTGCATGAGACGGGGAGCCACTGGAGGGATTATAGCAGAGGAGTGATATAATATGGCCTGTTTCAAAAGGATTACTCTAACTGGTAACTTCAAATTAGATGTACAAATAGGATTAGAGAGACCAGTTGGAAAAGTTATTGAAGTGATGCAGGTGAGAGATGGTGGCAGCTTGTAAGGAGCATTTGCAGTGGACGGTCAAGCAGTGGCCAGATTGTATTTATAATTTCTAGCAATCACCATGAGAATGTCTGATGTTCTGGATGTGACCTGTGAAAGAAGGACCCTCAAAAAAGGGATAATCCTTAGCGTACAGTCCTTAGCAACTTGGAAGGATTCAGTTGTTGTCGAACTTAGATGGACGAGACACTGGGTAGAACTTATTTGGGGATAGGAAATCAGGAGTTCAGAGTGGACATGTTAAGTCTGAGAAATAAGTCACCTGAAATGGAACTCAGAATCTTATTCTACTGAGTTGAATAGTGTTTCCTCAAAATTCATGTCTATGTTGAACCTTTGAAAGCAGGGTCTTTGTAGGTGTAGTCAAGTTAAAATAAGGTTATACTATATTAAGGTGGGCCCTAACTACACTATGACTACCATCCTTATAGGCTTCCTTGGTAGCTGCACTCATAAAGAATCCACCTGAAATGCAGGAGACCCTGGTTCAATTCCTGTGTTGGGAAGATCCCCTGGAGGAGGGCGTGGCAACCTGCTTCAGTATTCTTGCCTGGAGAATCCCCATGGACAGAGGAGCCTGGCAGGCTACAGTCCATGGTTTCACAAAGAGTCAGACATGACTGAGCAACGAAACACAGCACAGCATAGCATCCTTAAAAGAAGAGGGAAATCTGGACAGGCAGAGATACAGACATATAGAGGAGAAGATCGTGTCATGAATGATGCAGAGCCCAAAAGAATACAGCTACAAACCACGGATGCCAGTGACTGCCAGTAGCCAATAGAGGCTAGGAAAATTAAGGAACAATCTTCCCCTAGAGTCTTCAGAGAGTGCATGACCCTGAATACATTTTGATTTCACACTTCTAGCCTCTACACCTGAGAGATAATAAATTTATTTTGTTATAAGGCACCCAGTTTATAGCATTGATAGTTTATTATGACAGCCAAGAAGACTAATATACCTGTGTATATTAGTTTGGCCTGACTGGCTCTTAGCAGTTCAGAACCATTAGCTCCTATATTCTGGATTCTCTAAGTCTCTTGCCACAATCATGGGTCATATTTACTCCAGTGGGGCAGGAACCTGCCTCATACAGTTGACTTACATTAAGCTAAAATATCTACAATCTCTAGTGAGAGAGGATGCTGATTTTTTTTGTTTTTGCTGTTGTTACCAACCTGGCTGGTTAGTTTGTTCTCTGTCTTATATTTATACAGATGATATTCTCAACACAAAATCTGAGATTTAATTTCCTCATGTATATGAGAGAGAAGTTCTAAAAAGGCAATATGTCCATACAATGGATTTTGGAGTTATACAGGCAAGGGAAAAAAAAAAATTGAAGCAAATTCAACAGCTTGCCTCATGTTGTAAAAATTAAATCTAGAGAGAGTTTTGTGGGTTAAGAAGATCAGTATCTTAAAGAAATAGTTGACATTTTCTCTAGTTCAGGTATTATAAGTTGTGGTGATTTCAATCATGGTATATCCAAAATGTTAGTTCATTAAGCAATCCACTCTTGCTCTTTAGGAAATGAAGCCTGCCTTATCTACCTCCTAGGCTTACAAATCTAAGCATTCGGACTACAAATGGCATGTCTTATCCAAAAAGACTGTAGTAGCCCTGTTCTAAAATTCTGTGTCTGAATTTGCTTATGACTGGTAAAAAATGTCATGCATGTTCATCTTTTGCCACGTGCCTTCATTTTGAGTTATTTGCACTTGTAGAAAGAAGGAAAGCTGGAGAAATACCTCAGACACTGCAGAATTTCTTTGAGAGTCAGAAAGATGACAGGCTTTTTGAAAAGTAGTGGTGGAGTCTCACATGGTGAGGGCAAGTTGAGGGGGTTGAGCTAAAAGCTAAGCATCTGGCTTATGAAAATTTTTGCCGTAGCTGCTGGAGCTAGTCAGCATTATATAGTTCCTTGATCACGAGGGACTTTACAATCTGTCTTAAGCTATTTGTGCACTAACAATATCTTTAACTGTTCATCCCATGATTTCTACTATTTGTAGGAAAAGAAAAGTAAACAGTATCTGAAAAATCTGAACATAAAGACATGATGAAATAAGGAGACTGAATGTTGAAACAAAAAATACAGAACATCAGGAGATGCAATAAATACAAATGCATTTCCAAACAAGAGGAGAAAAACTAGTTAATGCAAAATTGAACTGAAAGATGTAAATAAATAAGCAAATTTCTCATTCAGAATCCATTTGGAGGCTGTATTTCTTGGCAAAGTTACTGCTTATTATTTTCACGTTTCTAGTTTCCCATCTCAGTTTGTCAGCCTACTGAAAGCTTGTTAAAATCTTATTTGCTTTTCCTGTTCTTTCAAGGTAGTTGTTCCTGCCTTAACTTTAATGTTAAATCTTGTGGAAGTATGGCAAAAGGGAGAAAAAAATTCATGCAAATTGTCACTCAGTGGCCTGGTTTTATGGATATTTTATATATTGATCAGCTTATGCTTTATTCAGACATGATGGGGAAAAAATGGGA
Source organism: Neotragus pygmaeus (assembly GCA_006410875.1). Lineage (NCBI taxonomy): Eukaryota > Metazoa > Chordata > Mammalia > Artiodactyla > Bovidae > Neotragus > Neotragus pygmaeus. The sequence goes on from SJYV01053768.1 coordinate 118,713, forward strand.
AATAAGAAGGAATCATTCTTAAATAGTAAATTGCAATGCTGATGCAACATGTCTAAGGGTTTTCAGGAGAGACTGGCCAAAGTCTGAAAGGGCATGGTTGCAGAAAAGAAATAATTTCTCCAAGGATATTCCATGGAAAACAAAGGACTGCTACACTAATTTCTTGTCTCTTTGTTTTGGAGAAGATAATAATATATTTTATCTTTATTGTGTACAGCTAAGCACAGTGCTTGACAGATAGATATGTTATAAATAGGTGGGAAAGAAATATACACACTCACCCATTTAAAACAAATCTGTTCCATGGAGGTTCTAATGGTCAGAAATACTGGATGGTCCACATTTAAACCAAAACCCATTTGAATATAAATCCTATGCCCTTTGGTTTTGTTCAGTCACTCAGTCATGTCCGACTGTTTGCAGCTGCATGGACTGCAGCACGCCAGGCTTCCCTGCCCTTCACCATCTTCCAGAGCTTGCTCAAACTCGTGTCCATTGAGTCAGTGAAGATATCTAACCATCTCATCCTCTATCGACCCCTTCTCCTCCTGCCCTCAATCTTTCCCAGTATCAGGGGGTCTTTTCAAATGAGTCAGCTCTTTGCATTAGGTGGCCAAAGTATTGGAGCTTCAGCATCTGCCCTTCCAATGAATATTCAGGACTGAGTTCCTTTCAGTTGAGTTCAGTCACTCAGTCGTGTCCGACTCTTTGCGACCCCATGAATCGCAGCATGCCAGGCCTCCTTAGGATTGCGTTATCCCCTTAGCCACCGTTCAGTTTGATTTAGCAAGTCCTAACTGTGTGATCTTAGCCAAGTAATGTTTGTGAGCCTCCTTTTCTAGTATTGGAGTAGAATGAGATAATCTCAAAATATAGTTGTGAAGGCAAGTAATAAACAATGTACTTACCACCGTGTCTGGTGCATAGTTAACATCACTGGGAATGATGTTGATAGAAGTAAAGGAGTTGTATTAAGTGTTTTCTTCTTTGTCAGCTACTTCTCCAACATTCCCTCTTTCTTACTTCCAACATTCTCCAGAGAATTTTTAAAACCATATCCATCTTTGGCTGACCCTCACAATGCTGTTGCTTGCATCATGGAGGGCCATTAACAGCACCTTAGTCAGGATCACACTAGTCCCTGACTTCTACATGGAATTCAATATGGCACTAGAGACTATAGAAAATCTGGTGAAGCCTGTCTGACCATTACAATTGCAGATAAAAAAATCTTAAAAGAATACCAGTACCTTCACACAGTGGCATGTATTAATTGTTTCTCTTTATTTAAGAGTCTTGATTTACTTTCATTAGCTAGCTATACCTTATAGCAGAAGGTGAAGACACATTCACATACATGTTTTCCCCCTCCTCCCAAGTTTAAGTTTGATTCTGGACTTTAGCAGACCAAAATCTGAGGACCTGTGTGTCAAAAACTACACAGAGCCTAGCTACACCTCACAAGAACCTCAAGACAATCTCTCACAATGATTTACCTATGAGATTAATCATTTATTTTTTCAGGAACATTTTACAGTGCCTCCTTCTAGAAGATGCTATCCTGAACAATAATATGTATTGAAATTCTTGTGAACTGGGCTCCCTCTTGTCAAAGGAATGAGAGGAAATGTGTTTCTTCAAAATTAAAGTTGCCTCTGCCAACACCACCACCTCCCACCCAAGCCTGTTCTATTGGTGCTAAATATAATCTCTTACCAGGGTGTGCACTACATATCTGAAATTCAGACATGGTAAATCTCTGGAGTCTATTCCTTTCTTTCCTTATTAATGAAAGGATTTTTATTTGTGCCCTCCGTTATTCCCAAAAGTACAACATAAAACAAGATGGGGAACCATGATTTATCTTCTATTTGATAAAAACATCTGCAGAATAAAATGAGCCTCTTGATGCCGGAATTGTCATCAATGATGACTTTGACAAAATGAGCAATACATAATTTGCTAGCTCCCTTGTGAAGCTGAAACAGATTGTCAAATAAAACACTGGAGGAGATGCATATGGGCTGAGTAGGCCAGTTTTGAATAGGAACACACACAGGTGGTGGCTTAGTAGTGGCTCTAAGAAGGAGAACTGCCCTAATTTGGAGGGTCATTTGCATTTGAAAATGCTCATTGCTCAGTAGTGAGTATTCCCTATAGGAAAGGAGAATGAATGGATACTGGCAAAACTTGTATCTATTTCTCTTCTTTGGTAATATGGATAAACCAGAGAGCCTAAGCAAAGAAGAGAGTAAGTTACAACCCCAACTCCTGGCGTTCACTCAAACTCATGTCCATCGAGTCGGTGGTGCCATCCAGCCATCTCATCCTTTGTCGTCCCCTGCCCCCAATCCCTCCCAGCATCAGGGTCTTTTCCAATGAGTCAACTCTTCACATCAGTTGGCCAAAGTATTGGAGTTTCAGCCTCAGCATCAGTCCTTCCAAAGAACACCCAGGACTGGTCTCCTTTAAGATGGACTGATGTGATCTTGCAGTCCAAGGGACTCTCAAGAGTCTCCAATACCACAGTTCAAAAGCATCAGTTCTTTGGCACTCAGCTTTCTTCACAGTCCAACATCCATACATGACCACTGGAAAAACCATAGCCTTGACTAGATGGACCTTTGTTGGCAAAGTAATGTCTCTGTTTTTGAGTATGCTATCTAGGTTGGTCATAACTTTCCTTCCAAGGAGCATGCGTCTTTTAATTTCATGGCTGCAATCACCATCTGCCGTGATTTTGGAGCCCAAAAAAATAAAGTCTGACACTATTTCCACTGTTTCCCCATCTATTTCCCATGAAGTGATGGGACCAGATACCATGATCTTCGTTTTCTGAATCTTGAGCTTTAAGCCAACTTTTCACTCTCCTCTTTCACTTTCATCAAGAGGCTTTTTAGTACCTCTTCACTTTCTGCCATAAGGATGGTGCCATCTGCATATATGAGGTTATTGATATTTCTGCCGGCAATCATGATTCCAGCTTGTGCTTCTTCCAGCCCAATGTTTCTCATGATGTATTCTGCATATAAGTAAAATAAGCAGGGTAACAATATATAGCCTTGACGTACTCCTTTTCCTATTTGGAACCAGTCTGTTGTTCCATGTCCACTTCTAACTGTTGCTTCCTGACCTGCATATAGGTTTCTCAAGAGGCAGGTCAGGGTCTGTAATAGTCCTGTAACTGTCCTGTAATAGTGAGCTTTACAGAATACAAATCAGTAACATGAAAAAAGCACTTACAGAAATCAATTGCTTTATCATAAAAGGTGGACTCTCCATCAACACTAAGCATGGAAAGTGTACTAATGGATATATTTAGTATGTTTTCAAGAAATGGCAATCAAATGTTTTAATTAGGCTTTTTTTTTAAATTTGAAAGTAAAAGTGTTAGTTGCTCAGTCATGTCCAACTCTTTGCAATCCTGTGGACTGCCAGGCTCCTCTTTCCATGGAACTCTCCAGGAAAGAATACTGGATAGGGTAACCATTCCATTCTCCGGGGTATCTTCCCAACTCAAGGATCAAATCTGCATCTCCTATATTGTAGGTGGATTCTTTCTTGGTTGAGCCAACAGGCAAGTTTTATATATTTTTAATTGGAAGATAATGCTTTACAATATTGTGTTGGCTACTGCCATACATCACCAAGAGTCAACCTTAGGTATACATATGTCCTCTCCCTCTTGAACCTCCCTCTCACCTCCCACCCTATCCCATCTTTCTAGGTTGTCACAAAGCACAAGATTTGAGCCCTATTGTATCATACAACAAAGTCCTACTGGTTTTCTACTTTACAAAGAGCTGACTCATTGGAAAAGACTCTGATGCTGGGAGGGATTGGGGGCTGGAGGAGAATGGGACGACAGAGGATGAGATGGCTGGATGGCATCACTGACTCGATGGACACGAGTCTGGGTGAACTTCTGCAGTTGGTGATAGACAGGGAGGCCTGGCGTGCTGCGATTCATGGGGTCGCAAAGAGTTGGACACGACTGAGCAACTAAACTGNTATAACATATATATAATATATATAATAATATAACAATATATATAATAATATATATTGCATATATATATATAATATATAATATATATATATTTATAGGAAATTTTCAAATAACATTTGACCAAATATCTGGTTACTAAGCAAGTTGACCCATAAAATTAGCCTTCCCATTATCTTAATTATTTTGTTGCTCAAAGAATTCCAGATTTGACCATTGGGAGCACTTTCAGTGGTCTCCCATGACTCTTCGACATACCCATTTTTGTGGGGTACTTTTTCTTTTGGGAGGAAACTTCCTTGCTTTCTGGCAATATAAGAAACTCAGATTCATGTAATAGTCTTCTCTTATTCATAGAGATACATTCCAAGACAGCCAGTGGATGCTTGAAACTGTAGATAGTACTAAACACTATATATACTATGTTTTTTCCTACACAAGTGTGCCAAAGATAAAGTTTAATTTATAAATTAGGCACAGTAATATATTAACAAAAATTAACAATAAAATGAAGTGAAGTGAAAGTCACTCAATCATGTCCAACTCTTTATGACCCCATGGACTATAGAATCCATGGAATTATCCAGACCAGAATACTGAAGTGAATAGCTTTTCCCTTCTCCAGGAGATCTTCCCAATTCAGGGATCAAACCCAGGTTTCCAGCATTGTAGGCAGATCCTGTACCAACTGAACCACAAGGGAAGCAACAATAAAATAGACATATTTAAAAATAAAATATCTTCTAAGAACCAGAAAAAAGCAAAAATGTAACAATTATAACAATATATTATAAGTTATGTGAATATGGTCTTTCTATCTTACTGTACTATACTCACCCTTCTTGTGATAATAGGAGATGATAAAATGTCTGTGTGATGAGATGAGCTGCATTGTGACATAGAGTTAGGCTGCTACTGACTTTCTGATGATATTTCAGGAGGATCATCTGTTTCAGGTAATCCTAGGTTTGATCTTTGGAAGTCAGGAGTAGATCAAGTTGATGGTTGGGGATCCTGGGTGGGATGGAGCAGGATGGTAGAAAATTTCATCATGCTACTCAAAATGGCATGCAATTTAAAACTTATGAATTTATTTCTGGAATTTTCCATTTAATATTTTTGGACCACTGTTGATGATAAGTAACTGAAACCTCAGAAAGTGAAACTGCAGATAAAGGACAAGGTATCGTGCTGTATTTTCTTCCCACATCCCTAAGTAAGCCATTTCTCTAAGCATTGAGAGAGAGAGAGAGAGAGGAGAGAGAGTGCACTCTGATGTCTCTTCCTATAAAAACACAGATTTTGTCAGATTAGGGTCCCACTTTATAATCTCATTTAACCTGAATCACTTCCTTAAAGACCCTGTCTCCTAAGACAGCCATACTGGGGGGTTACGGCTTAAACATATAATTTTTTGTGTTGGGGAGAGGTACGTGGGGAGTACAAATATTCCGTTCACAGTATATCATTTTCTTTCCGCCTGAAGAACTTTTAACATTTTGTGCAAGGTAGGTATGTTGAAGATACATCTAAGGTTTTATTAGTCTGAGAAAGTATTTCTCTTTTAAGTGATAATTGTTCTTAATATATACTAGATTGGTGATGTAGAAGCAGATGGTTTTTCCAATATTTTAAATATTTCATGCCACACTCTCCTTACTTGCATTGTTTTTGATTATTGTTCTGTAGCAATTATTATTTGTCTCTCACTCTGGCTCAAGATTTCTCATTTTAATTTTTTCTCCAGTTTTAACCTAAAATGACTAAATATAGTATTTTTTTTATATCTATCCTCTTATGTACCTTTATCTTCATGGACTTGTGTTTTTCATTCATTGAAAGTTCTTGGTTTTCTTTTTCTATTCCAATGATGTATGTATGTATTACACATTTTGGTAATTGTCTTTGAATGTTTTTTGTCTTTTTCAAATTCTTTGAGAAAAAACAAAAAACAAAAACACCTGAATTTCAGTTTGGGAATTTGCTACTGACCTATCATCAAGTTCACAGATTCTTTCTTGGCCGTGTCAAGTCTACTGATATATTTATCAAAAGTATTCTTTATTTCTGTTACACTGTTTTTGATTCTTTCCTAGGTTTCCTATCTTTCTACCTATGTTACCCTTCTGTTCTTTCATATCTACTCCTTTTTTTCATTAGAACCCTTAACATGTTAGTTATAGTCATTTTAGATACATTGTCTGATAATCACTAAATCTGTTATATATGAATCTAATTCTCATCTTTTCTTTGTCTCTTCAGACTTATTGCTGTTTGTTTGCTTTTGCTCTTTGACATGCCTTGTAATTATTTTCTTAAAAGCCAGACATATATTATTGACTAATAGAAATTGAGGAATGACATTTAATATGTATATATAAGTCAATCTGGCTAAGAGTTGGGCCGTACTTAATGTTTATTTGTAGCTATAGATGCTAGAGGGTTTAAACTCCTTTAATATCTTTGTTTTGATCTTTGCTATGTACTACTCATCAGAGGAGTCTATATATACAGCTTCTCCAGGTAAAGCCCATGGTTATGTAGGAGAGCCCAGTTTGTAAAATGGTAAAGTGAGGGGGATGCAGAGTGTTCTATAATCTTCTGATTAATATTCAGCCCTTTTTAATGGGCCTTTTTTTTAGAGCTTTTTTTCAGCGTTTCATGAGTGTTTCTTCCTGTCATTTTTCTACCACAAGCCCTCTATTTCCTTCCATAACTTCTGTGTTCCCAAACTATTTCCTTGAACACTGAACCCTCCAGACTGTGTTATCCTCTTTAAGTGAGACAAGAAGGCTGAAAGGGACTGAAATGGGAGGAATTTCCTTCCCACGGCTGGGATTAGGCCCCGGCAAAGCTTTCCCCCAGAAGAGTAGACCTTTGTTATAAGGAAGATTCCGGGTATATTTCACAATGATTACACTTTCACTTTACCTTAGCCCTGAAGTATAATTTTCCTGTACCTTTACAAGAACCTGGTGGAGATACAGAGGTAAAACTCAGAGCACTGTGCCCCACCTCTCCCAAGACTTATGTCACTGGTTATTTCTCAATATCCTGCTAGTCTGTACTCAACCATAAGCAAATGATCGAAATTACCACTGAAGTGTTATTGCCAAATTATGGCTCCAAGACTTCTGTCCCAGATAAGTAGATTCAGGTTATATTTCTCTAGATGCACCTATCTCTAGAGATTTCAGGACGCTGATTTGTCTTGAGACCTAAATTCTCAGACTGGTCCAAGAAAAAATCATTGATTTTTCAAGTTGCCCCACTTTTCTTATTGTCAAGTTTGTGGTAACAGCTTTCAATCACTTTATATATGTTAGAAATGAAGATGGCAATCTATATATATTTAAAAATTCTACTTAACTTTGCATATACAATTGATGCTGGTCTTTTAGATTAGAATTTCTAAATATCCATGTCATAGAAGTTTTCTTTTGCCTTCTTCTTATGTGTGTTTCATTATCTAAAAATTGTTCTATCCCCAGCGATTAACGGTGAGGAATTTTTGTTAATTTATTTCGTGTTCCTCCTCTACTACAAGTCATATCAACTCTCCATTAAAGACTGAAGATTAAAATACAGCAACTTTCAAATTTCCTTATGATATGATATCAAATAGTAAATTATCAACCAGAGCAGTTTATGACGCAAATATAACTCAAGGGATTGTTCATTAGGGGAACACAGAGTCTATAAGGGCCAAACTGAAATGACAGGGCAAGAATAGAGTCTTTAAAACTGCTGTGCATAAATTTTGGCTGTTGCTTTTTTTTCTTTTTCACCACTTCTAATTTTTTTTTGCTGGTACTTTATGGATTCAGTAATTGAAAATTTAGAGTCTGAGCTAATGAATGTGTCAAAGCATGGGACAAAGTGCAACTTGGTGCTTCCTGACAGTAAATGTTTAATCCTCCTTCCTTAAGAGACTTCAGAAAACTCTAGTAATTGAGGAAGCAAGAATATCTAACCCTGGAGTACACCTTTTTATGAACACTGTGTAGTTCATGGCACACAAGGGATCTTTTAAAAACAGAGCATTGGTGTTCAGTAAGTTTACCCTTTGACAAATGATTGTTTTACTGTATACAATGCTCCCTACAAAACTTTTACTACTATTCACAAAAGAGTAATAAAACAAGAGACATCTTTTTTCCTGTTCTCTATTTATACATCTCTTTTGCCTGTGTAACTAAGCCTAATATTTACCTGAGGGAGAAAAAAAATTCTAGGGAGCTCTATGTAAGTTTGATGAAATAAGCAATGAGATAAAGTTAGGAGCAGTTATTGGCTTACCACTGAATGACCAGGAACATCCCACCAGACCTTCATATTCTGCCAGTCCATATCTGGAGAACCACCAAAGAATTATCATGCAACCAACAGAAAGATCTATTTGTAAAGATGAAGGGAATATTTCCCATTTAATTATTTATGTTTTCCTGTGCCACTCTATTGGAAAAGTGTTCACTATGAATGCAGAAATGTATATGTCCCTCCTCGCCCCAACACCCCTATGCTGTATACTCAAAAAGAAATTCTTCCAGAAATGATATCATATGGAACTAACAATACACTCCATTAATTACTCTCTCTAAGGAAGAGACATGTGACACATCTTACAGAATCAGCTCAAAAGTCAGAAAATCCAGAGCACTCATTATACATTTTCTCCTGACACAGCACATTAAAATCTGAAAGAAGAAGGCCATCTTATCATAAAGTCAGCAAAAAAAGAAAACAAAACCATGCTCCTGTTTGCACACCTCTGGTCATTTGGAAGATTATGCATTATGCTACAAATACCGTTTTCTAAGGATTCAACATGGTGCAGAGCAGGAAGCATAGGATGGTTAATTAAACACAAATTAAATCACTATGACTTCTTAATCCATGTGATCATCTAAGAGTTATTTAACCTCTCTGTTCCTCAAAGTCAAAATAATACTTATCTTCAAAGGTTGTAGTAAGAACTTTTATGAGATGGTAAAAATAGAACACTTATAAAGGGGTTAGCAAAGAAAATAACAGCAAATGTTTGTTTCTTCTTGTTTGACAGTCTCTCGGTAGGTAAATGAGACCTAAAATATAACCATAGTGGCTTCATTACTTTAACCCCTGGCAGGTTGGGAAATAGTTCCTAGAAATATCAACTATTTCATCCAGTCAACAATCTTTATGCTTCCTCTGATATAGCTTCTTTCTCCTTTTTTTTAAGGCCTTTCTTATAAGCACATTACAATATGGGTTTTAAATAAAAACTGATATCTTAGATGCCTAGTATTCTAGGTACAATGAATGGGCCAAAGCTAGACAACACCACTTTCTTGGCTAGACTGATTGGCCTATGGTTAGGAAGGACATTCAACTAAGGAAAATCAGGGTCTCTCACTAGGACTTTTCAAATGATTGCTGGGACGAGAGAAATAATTTCCTGTCTAAAGAAATATGAGTTTGGAATTTGAGTGGGGGTAGTAATGTCCTCTGCCAGAGAAGAAAGCTAAATGCAATAGAAAGGAATGTGCTGACAAACAAAGGGAAGGATCAAGTATTCTTATTCTGCTGTGACGCCCTTGAAAAATTGAGATATTCCTTTAACAGTCAGTTCAGATGTTGCCTCCACCAGGAATTCTGCCGTGATACTGCCATGCTGAACATAGGGCTCTACATTTTCTGTCTTCACATAGAATCCTGTGACTGCTTCCATGCTAACACTCATCACTTCAAAATGACTTTTCAGTTGCTGTGCCTCTCATCACCACTAGTCCTTAAGAGTGAAGAAAGTCTTGTTTTATCTTTAATACCAAGTACTTCTCTTGGTACTGAAAGAATCCTAGTCTCTGGGACACAGACATATAATTCAATTTTAATGAACAGTTCTGATTTCAGTTAAGTTCTTTGCTGCCCAGCAGCCCACAGCTGTGACACAGTATTTGAAATTTCATTTTCATGTGTCTTTGTGGTTGTTTTGATTGCTCTGATTGAGAATTGATGATTTAAATACATATATGACTTTATTTTAACACCTTTTGCTATCATCACAGGCAACTAGAAATCTTTCCGCAAAATTATCCTGGTGGGGCGGTGGGAGGAGACAAACTAAAAAACAAACAAACAAAACAAAAAGCTCTTTCTGGGAAAGTACTCCTATTATTCTAGAAAATCCTACCCGTCTATACACAAATTCTTTCTCTTTAATTTTGCCANGCAAAATTATCCTGGTGGGGCGGTGGGAGGAGACAAGCTAAAAAACAAACAAACAAAACAAAAAGCTCTTTCGGGGAAAGTACTCCTATTATTCTAGAAAATCCTACCCGTCTATACACAAATTCTTTCTCTTTAATTTTGCCAAAGTAAAAAACACACTTTTATCTGAATGTTTATCTCATTTTTAAAAGCTACCCTGTTTGTTTGTATTGATTATGAAAATGCTTCAACCCACAAACAAAATATCACATGTTAAATGTCAAAGTTTAAGAAAAGGAAAGCCACAATCTTTTCACATATTAGTTCAGTAGGGTTTGCTATTTATTTATTTATATTTTTGAATGTGCAAGCTTCTTAAATGAACAGAAATTAACCTAAAGTGAAATGATTTTCACACTCCCTAACTTTCCTCCAGGAAACAGTAATCAGAAGTCAAAGACTGATATGTCTCTAGGTAAAAGCAGTTGAAAAATAAATGGGAAAATAAAAGATTGTTTTGGCTTATCCCATCCAATGTTTTTACTAATTCACCTTTAGAAAGTCATCACTGAGTTCTCAATACTTAACAAATGTCCTTCACAACTTGGGAATTTCTCTTAGATTCAGTTAGCGAAAAATGCCTTTTAAGCCAATTCATGTTCAATGTCACTGAGAGAAAATGTATGACTGACCTCTTTATTGCTCATCCAACCTCCAACAACAGGGCCAGTCCTAAGCTTGAAAATCAGGGAGGCTTGTGTTCAAATCCAGTTCTTACTAAATCCAAGGTGTGATCCTTAACAAGTTTCAGTGTTCCTAAACCTTAACTGTATGAAAATTGTGACTAAATGATACCAACATCACAGTGTTCCTGAACTTCAATTTATTGTAGGAAAATTGCAGCTCAATGGCAAAGGTGTCTCAAGGTTGCTGCATGGAAAAATTAGATTTGTGTATAGAGTATATTGTACAGCATAGGACATACAGAAGACACCTTAAAAAATGCTATGAAGGGGAGCAACAACAAAGAGGATGTTGGCAAAGTAGGGGTAGAAGATGATTTCAATCGTCTGATGAATATGTGGTGTTTACATTGGTGTGGTTTTGTTTGCTTGTGGGTTTTGTTTTGTTTTGTTTTTGACTGCAGTGCCCAACGTGCATGATCTTAGTTCCCCAACCAGGGATAGAAACTGTGTCCCCTGAAGTGGAAACACGGAGTCCTAACCACTGGGCTGCCAGGGAAGTCCCTGCATTGAAATGTTTTGAGGGTTGGTGTCTAGCCAGTGGAATTCATTCAGGGAAAAATCTTCCAGGCAAGAAGGACATATGCAAAGGACCTGGGGTAGGAATGAGTTTGGCTTTCAGGGAACTGAAAGGTAAGTATTGTAGCATGGATGGAACTTAGAGAGCAGATGGATTTTGGAATGAGATTAGTTTAGAGGTGGGAGATAAAAAATAAGAAGCAATGGCAAGAGCTTAAATTGGATCCTAAGAGCAATGGAGAAGTCTTGAAATACTCAAGCAGAAGAAAAACTTGCTCTGAGTAATCTGCTGTGTGTTGAAGTGACTACATGAGGGCAAGGGTTGAGACAGGGATATCAGCCAAAAGGTTATCACAGTAGTGTGGTGGAAACTTATAGTAATTTTCACTAAGGTGGTAGTCATGGAAATGATGGAGAAAGCAATGGCACCCCACTCCAGTACTCTTGCCTGGAAAATTCCATGGACGGAGGAGCCTAGAAGCCTGCAGTCCATGGGGTCGCTGAGGTTCAGACACGACTGAGTGACTTCACTTTCACTTTTCACTTTCATGCATTAGAGAAGGAAATGGCAACCCACTCCAGTGTTCTTGCCTGGAGAATCCCAGGGACAGGGGAGCCTGGTGGGCTGCCATCTATGGGGTCACACCGTGTTGGACACGACTGAAGTGGCTGAGCAGCAGCAGCAGCAGCAGCAGCAGCAGCAGCAGCATGGAAATGAGGACTTTTGCAGTCACATCACAGTTTCTCCCTACTGAAGTTATGATTAGGAATATCAAGACTGCATCAAAGCACCTACACTCATAACTGGCTCACAGCATTCTCAAAATTCTGCTTCCTCTCAGTTCAGTTCAGTCGCTCAGTCATGTCCAACTCTTGGTGAGCCCAAGGACTGCAGTATGCCAGGCTTCCCTGACATAGTTGGTCTATCACCAACTCCTGGAGCTTACTCAAACTCATGTGCATTGAGTTAGTGATGTCATCCAGCCATCTCATCCTCTGTCGTCCCCTTCTCCTGCCTTCAATCTTTCCCAACATCAGGGTCTTTTCGAGTGACCGAGTTCTCCACATCAAGTGGCCAAAGGATTGGAGTTTCAGCTTCAGCATCAGTCCTTCCAATGAATATTCANCACACCATCATGGTTACCTGGGTCATGAAGATCTTTTTTGTATAGTTCTTCTGTATATTCTTGCTACCTCTTCTTAATATCTTCTGCTTCTGTTAGGTCTATACAATTTGTGTTCTTTATTGTGCCCATCTTTGCATGAAATGTTCCCTTGGTATTTCTAATTTTCTTGAAGAAATCTCTAGTCTTTCTCATTCTATTGTTTTCTTCTATTTCTTTGCACTGATTACTGAGAAAGGCTTTGTTATCTCTCCTTGCTAGTCTTTGGAACTCAGCATTCAAATGGGTATAATTTTCCTTTTTTTCTTTGCCTTTCACTTCCCTTCTTTTCTCAGCTATTTGTAAGACTTCCTCAGACAACCATCTTGCCTTTTTGCATTTCTTTTTCTTGGGGATGGTCTTGATCACTGCTTCCTGTACAATGTCATGAACCTCCATCCATATTTGTTCAGGCACTCTGTCTATCAGATCTAATCCCTTGAATGTATTTGTCATTTCTACTGTATAATCATAAGTGATTTGATTTAGGTCATACCTGAATGGTCTAGTGGTTTTCCCTACTTTCAATTTAAGTCNAATGTCATGAACCTCCATCCATAGTTGTTCAGGCACTCTGTCTATCAGATCTAATCCCTTGAATGTATTTGTCATTTCTACTGTATAATCATAAGTGATTTGATTTAGGTCATACCTGAATGGTCTAGTGGTTTTCCCTACTTTCAATTTAAGTCTGAATTTGGGAATAAGGAGTTCATTATCTGAGCCACACTCAGCTCCCAGTCTTGTTTTTGCTGACTGTATAGAGCTTCTCCATCTACTTCCTCTACTCTCTATGTATTGTCTAAATATGTCTCTATTCTCTCTTAGATCAAAAACTCCTGTGAAGTTGAGCATATGTGCTTAGTTGCTCAGTCATGTCTGACTCTTTGCAATCCCATGGATGGTGGCCTGGCAGGTTCCTCTGTCCATGAGATTCTCTAGGTGAGAATACTGGTGTGGGTCGCCATTCCCTTCTCCAGGGGATCTTCCCGACCCAAGTGTTGAACCATGGTCTTCTGCACTGCAGGCTGATTCTTATTGGCTAAGCCACCAGGGAAGCCCCTGTGAAGTTGAGAGCTCCATCTCAAATCTGTCTCGCTTGCAAACACCCTCCATTCCTTCATTTCTGTCCTAAGAACAAACAAACAGTATTTGGGCAACTGTCAGAACAATAGCCAAAATAAGTGGTGAATGTCACCATGGGCAGTTTGCAAGCTTAACAATTCTCTCTGATTCTCTTCCCTTCTAGAATAGTGTTGAAGTTCCCTTCCTCTGAAATTTGAGGTGACCTGACATCTTTCAGTATGCTACCCACACCAATGGTGCCTGAAAATTCTGCCTGATTATCTGGTTTAGAAATAGTTTCTTTGAACCTCTCATCAGAACCAGAAGTGAGTTCTGGCTCTGGCATTACTGCTGGCCATAATTAGCTTAGTTAAACTGCCCCTGTGCATCCTGGCAGGCAGATCAGCTACATTAGTACTGCTACCAGCTTAAGCTTGCTCTAGGGAGACATTGTGTGTGACAGACTTTGTCTTCAGGGCAAACTGCCACTGAATACAGTTGCAGAATCCATCGCTCTGTTCAGTTCAACTAAAACTGCATTTTATTAGTGGGCCAAGTGTCAGAATAATAAGGATACTAAATTGTAATCGCATGGCACCATTTATCCAAGGGTCTCCGAGGACGTTGCAGGAGTTAGTTAATTCTGATGATGCCTCTGTGACCTAGGTAAGTGTTATTATCCCCATTTTACAGATGAGGAGACTGAGTAATGGAGAAATTAAGCAGCCTGCTCAAGGTTGCTCAACAGAGAGATGAAAACTCAAAAAACACCCCTGAGCTCACTGAGCCACTGTCTGCCTTGTCAATTAAATACATCAGCTCATTATTACCTGCTGCTTCTTAGATGATCATGTTTTATTAATGTTCGGCGTTAGCCAGCTGCCATATTTCACCCAAGAGGTGGCCACCTTTCAATCAAGGAGAGTGTAATTCAGGTTTACTGCAGCCATGTTAGCAAATGCTAAGGGGAAGTTAAACTGCCTGTCTTCTGTTATATCACTCACTCGTTGCTCTTAATGACTTCTTGCTTGGGAAAAAAATCCGATCAGAAACTTTTGATTGGCTGCTTTGCATCTAAAGATAATTGGGGGTAATTTTGGACAGAGGAGGGAACTAGCTGACAGTCATATTTCTCAATAAGGGAGGAAAAACTGCCTTGCTACTAAAAAAAAAAAAAAAGGGGGGGCAAACTCATTCTTTTACTTCAACAACAATAGAAAAGTGACTGAAATAAACATGTGAAATGTTCCACGTAACAAGTTTGAAAGGAGGTAAGAAACTTTGAAAGCTGAAAAAGACTATCCAGGTAGAAATGTTTAAACCCTCCCTTTGGTCAAGGTGTGATCCAATTTTTGTTCTTTGCAGGATTACAGAGTTAATGGAAAGGTGAAGGGCAGAGAAGCCAAGCCTGAGACAGATGTGAAGGAAGGGAAATTTGTTTTCAAGGCCCTGCCATGACCTTTTCTTTGTTTGCTTTCTTGCTTGGTAGCATGTGGCTGTGAGAACGTGGCGCTTAGGAATGGGAAAATATTTTGCCTTTTACTTGAGTCACCTTGAGCAAGATTTTTTTTTAATTTTCAGACCCCTGTTTCCTCATCTGCAAATCTGGAATATAATCCACCTTGTAGGATTATAGAGAAGATAAAATGGATGGAATAGTGTGTGAGAGACTCTAGTTTGTGCTTAGCAAGTAATAGACAGTTAAGAAAAGGTGGACAATGCAACTATTGTTAGTAACCTCTTTCTCTAATATAATTGCCTTCAAGACCCTCCAAACTTTCAAACTCCCCTTTGATATTCAATATGCTCCCTCCAGTCCAGCAAGAAGTGACTCTCCTCTATGCTACTTCCTCTTCTTCCTATCTCCTCCCCCTTCCCCACAGCTGACTTACTCTTTATTTATCCTTGAATTCATTCACTTATCAGAATGCATAGGTTTCTTCCTCTTTTCCTCTCAGTTTCTTCCTGTGTTTGATGAGAACCCTCCCTTCTGCGTACCTTATCACACATGATTAGCCTAAGAAATAGATGAATAAATAACTCAGTTAGTATTGTTAACTCTGGCATGCCATCAATTTTCAGTTTTCAAACATCACCACTATTATTTCTTAAGGCTTCATAAGGGAAGAAATCTCATTTTAATTATTCACAGTAAGACATTAATGATAAAAAGGAAGTGGTTTATCCCTGCTAGGTAACACTGTTTTATTTTAATAGAAGCCTTTAGTGCCTTAATCCAAAATTGGAAATATTAGTGAAAGTTTCCAAAGCAGAGGAAAGAACATGGAGGGGATTTAATGGAATGAGGGAACTTCTAAAATTACCTTGCATGTGTTTTGCCTTTAAACAAGCATTTTTTATCCTGGCACATTTTATGTTTCTGCAAACATTTTGGACAGTACTTAAGGGTGATCTTGACAGAGAAGCCATAACAAAAAGGGGTTGATTATCTGGTCATCAAACAGCCAGTGTTCTATTTTCCTCTCTCTTGTCTCTGCTTCCAATACTGAGAAAGTGTCTTTGTTTGACAACCTCAAGTTAAACTTTTTTCCCCCATGGCTAAGAAGAATCTTCTGCTGCAATTGTTAATTGTCCTGACGAGGATGCCTGTCCTCTTAATTTGAACAGCGGTTGTGCTAAATGATGCAAAATAGACAAAGATCTACAGTTATCCCCCCCACCCCAATATGAAAGGCTACTATGAAAAGGTCTTCATCTTTTCACACAAAAATCCTTGCTAACTGCTTCAGTGGTGAACAAGTAAGCCCAATACAAATAAAAAATCCAAGTGCCAAAAAGCTAATAAAATGATGAGAAGATCCTGGCACCAATTTTCAATGCATGCAATGATTGGTGAAATATGCCAAGTCATGTTCAGGAAGAACATTAAGCTGTTCTTATAAATGGGACCTATGGATCAGCTAAAGCAATAGAATCTAATTACTATTATTAATAACAGTAAGAGTATATTAATCTCTCCTATCAGCATGCAGGTATAATATTGACCTTTTCTTTCAAAGACAGCTCTAATGCTATTATTTACTATGCCAGGCATTTTATTCTGCACTACTAGTCACAAAATGATTAACACAAAGATGTCCCATGCTGCACTATCAAAATTCTTCTGAATTCCACTAGATGCAAGGATGGTCATGCCCTTCAGCTAAAGAGTGTCAGTGTCAACGCATTGAAAAAGAAAGGTAGAAAATAAGCACCAGCCTAGCTGAGATGATCTGGTAAACTAACAATGATTGATTAGGTAGAAGGTAACTTGCATTTATCCATCTATCTGTCCATTCATCCATCCAAATCATCCTGCTCTACCACAATCTCCAGCAGCATGCATTGAAGAACACCCATTGATGGTAGGATTCCCACAGAACGTAAGATATGGCAAAGAGAGTTTGCACACAATACATCTCATATATTCTAATACATTTCTCATATCGGGGCAATAAGGCTTGTGTATGCCAATGAATTTTGAGAGAAAGTGACATCTGTCATTTCCAGGGCAAGGTAATTAAGTACTAGTATGTTTCCTTTGTGTGAGAGTTGGACTGTGAAGAAAGCTGAGCACCGAAGAACTGATGCTTTTGAACTGTGGTGTTGGAGAAGACTCTTGAGAGTCCCTTGGACTGCAAGGAGATCCAACCAGTCCATCTTAAAGGAGACCAGTCCTGGGTGTTCATTGGAAGGACTGATGCTGAAGCTGAAACGCCGATACTTTGGCTACCTCATGCAAAGAGTTGACTCATTGGAAAAGACTCTGATGTTGGGAGGGATTGGGGGCAGGAGGAGAAGAGGACGACAGAGGATGAGATGTCTAGATGGCCTCACTGACTCGATGGACGTGAGTCTGAGTGGACTCTGGGCATTGGTGATGGACAGGGAGGCCTGGTGTGCTGGGATTCATGTGGTCGCAAAGAGTCAGACACAACTGAGCGACTGAACTGAACTGAANAAGGGAAGAAATCTCATTTTAATTATTCACAGTAAGACATTAATGATAAAAAGGAAGTGGTTTATCCCTGCTAGGTAACACTGTTTTATTTTAATAGAAGCCTTTAGTGCCTTAATCCAAAATTGGAAATATTAGTGAAAGTTTCCAAAGCAGAGGAAAGAACATGGAGGGGATTTAATGGAATGAGGGAACTTCTAAAATTACCTTGCATGTGTTTTGCCTTTAAACAAGCATTTTTTATCCTGGCACATTTTATGTTTCTGCAAACATTTTGGACAGTACTTAAGGGTGATCTTGACAGAGAAGCCATAACAAAAAGGGGTTGATTATCTGGTCATCAAACAGCCAGTGTTCTATTTTCCTCTCTCTTGTCTCTGCTTCCAATACTGAGAAAGTGTCTTTGTTTGACAACCTCAAGTTAAACTTTTTTCCCCCATGGCTAAGAAGAATCTTCTGCTGCAAGTGTTAATTGTCCTGACGAGGATGCCTGTCCTCTTAATTTGAACAGCGGTTGTGCTAAATGATGCAAAATAGACAAAGATCTACAGTTATCCCCCCCACCCCAATATGAAAGGCTACTATGAAAAGGTCTTCATCTTTTCACACAAAAATCCTTGCTAACTGCTTCAGTGGTGAACAAGTAAGCCCAATACAAATAAAAAATCCAAGTGCCAAAAAGCTAATAAAATGATGAGAAGATCCTGGCACCAATTTTCAATGCATGCAATGATTGGTGAAATATGCCAAGTCATGTTCAGGAAGAACATTAAGCTGTTCTTATAAATGGGACCTACGGATCAGCTAAAGCAATAGAATCTAATTACTATTATTAATAACAGTAAGAGTATATTAATCTCTCCTATCAGCATGCAGGTATAATATTGACCTTTTCTTTCAAAGACAGCTCTAATGCTATTATTTACTATGCCAGGCATTTTATTCTGCACTACTAGTCACAAAATGATTAACACAAAGATGTCCCATGCTGCACTATCAAAATTCTTCTGAATTCCACTAGATGCAAGGATGGTCATGCCCTTCAGCTAAAGAGTGTCAGTGTCAACGCATTGAAAAAGAAAGGTAGAAAATAAGCACCAGCCTAGCTGAGATGATCTGGTAAACTAACAATGATTGATTAGGTAGAAGGTAACTTGCATTTATCCATCTATCTGTCCATTCATCCATCCAAATCATCCTGCTCTACCACAATCTCCAGCAGCATGCATTGAAGAACACCCATTGATGGTAGGATTCCCACAGAACGTAAGATATGGCAAAGAGAGTTTGCACACAATACATCTCATATATTCTAATACATTTCTCATATCGGGGCAATAAGGCTTGTGTATGCCAATGAATTTTGAGAGAAAGTGACATCTGTCATTTCCAGGGCAAGGTAATTAAGTACTAGTATGTTTCCTTTGTGTGAGAGTTGGACTGTGAAGAAAGCTGAGCACCGAAGAACTGATGCTTTTGAACTGTGGTGTTGGAGAAGACTCTTGAGAGTCCCTTGGACTGCAAGGAGATCCAACCAGTCCATCTTAAAGGAGACCAGTCCTGGGTGTTCATTGGAAGGACTGATGCTGAAGCTGAAACGCCGATACTTTGGCTACCTCATGCAAAGAGTTGACTCATTGGAAAAGACTCTGATGTTGGGAGGGATTGGGGGCAGGAGGAGAAGAGGACGACAGAGGATGAGATGTCTAGATGGCCTCACTGACTCGATGGACGTGAGTCTGAGTGGACTCTGGGCATTGGTGATGGACAGGGAGGCCTGGTGTGCTGGGATTCATGTGGTCGCAAAGAGTCAGACACAACTGAGCGACTGAACTGAACTGAACTGAACTGATGTCTCCTTTACCTCTCTCTTCTGTTGTTAGAAAAATTTTGGAGCTCATGTGTTGCAAATGGCATATCCACATGGTCGATGAATATGAGCTAGCCTGCTTCAGTGTCAAAAGAAAGGAGAGAGACCCCTTTGTTGTATTAAGCCACTGGATTGTGAGACTTTATCTACAGGAGAAACTAGTGTTCATTTTCTTGATACATAAGATCCAAGCATTATCATAACATGTTAAATGACCCTGGGCACAAGTCTTGAGGCCAATTTTTTCACAAATAAAACAGAGCATCTTTATTTTTAGCATTCTGTAGTTTGCAATGAGTTTCTTGAGTATATTGGTGGAAAGGCATTAAATTTTTGGATTTAGTCTATAGCTTTCCCTTATTCTCCAGACAGAGTTTTTATGCATAACTCTTCTATAATATTTACCCCATTGTATTGTATTTGTTTATGTATCTCTCTGTTGTTATTGTTGTTTTTGCTTTTCATTGTTGCATAGAACAGTGAGCTCTTCTGGGGATGGGGATTGTCTTTTTAATCACTTTATCACCAAGACCTGGAAAAATGCTTAGCAATCAATATTTTTTATTGTTGTTGAAATGTAATTATGAATTTATGAATCTTGGAAAGAAAGCTTGTAATAGCTTATCTGTCTCTTTCCTGCCACCACTATGGGAAAATTGCCATACATGGTATATAAGGAGTTTTAAAGAACAGACGTGAGTACACAGGAGGAAAAGAGAATGAGAGATAGAAAGAATGAAAAAGGAATTGAGAATACTAGGGAAGAGAACAGGAATAACTTATTGATGTCAAAGGGGACACAGAAAAATATGAGCTAGTTAAGCCAGATAACATAGTGATATGTCCAGGTCAGAGCAGAGAGGCCATTGCTAGCAGAGCACCTAATCATTTTTGAAGGAGAAAATGAAATGTGACTGAGAATTGGGAGTTCAGAGATGGGATGATCAAATATCCAATATCTTTTCCTTTCAAACAGGGACATGCCATCGCTGGGACTTCAAGGGAATGAAAATTTGAGGCCCGATGGCAGGGCCTCAACTCTCCAGATGTCCAGGGCCAAGAAATACAAGGCAGGGTGAATTGGTCAGGATGCTGGTGACACATTCAAACTTGTTTGACAAGTAGAACAAGACAGGATGATATGACTAGATGCCAAGCGGAGTATCAAGCCTCTGGTATTGTCTCAACTAATATAATCAGGGAAGGAAAACAGTCCTTTCTCTCTATTGTTAAAAATGTCCAACCCAAAGTGGGAATCTAAAAAAAAACAACCACTACTCCTCAGCATATCACTGGGGTCCTCAGAAGCCTATTTAGTGTAACACTGGAGAGCAACTGGTCTTTGCCTGTTTGTTTTCTACCACTAAGGCAGGGAACCTCAGTTTTTAACCATGAAAGGGTTTTCACCATCCCCAATCTGGGGAAAGTGACAAAGCTAAGACAACACTACCTGATGACCCCAATCTACCTGACACTTGATCAAATACAACTCAAATGGGGACTCAGGCAAGCCTGAACAAGGTGCCAGCTACATAGAAATACATCCAGGCTGGGAATTACATTGCAAGGTGCCAGAAAGCAAGCAATAAGCAAAAAACTCAAAGATCTAAAGAATAGTAGAGGCAAAGTATTTAGGGAGTATTGAGAGTCAAGTGTAAGCCCTGAATCTCTAAAACGTAGAAGCAAAAGCAAAGTAAAGAACGAAGTCAAAGAGGACTTCCCTGGCAGTTCAGAGATTAAGACTCTGCCCTTCTGATGCAGGGGGCATGAGTTCGAACGCTGGTCAGGGAACTATGACCTTGCCTGCTGTGCAGTGAAGCAAAAATGAAATCAAAGATCAAGACACAGTTGGTCCTGAAATAAATGAAAGGAGATGAAGAGTAAGGAAGAGGGAGAGGATGATGTTTCTGTGCCAGTGTTTTCCAATATAGAAAGTGAAAAGTGCAAACTGAAAGTGTCAGTTACTCAGCTGTGTCCAACTGTTTGTGACCCCATGGACTGTAGATCACCAGGCTCCTCTGTCCATAGAGTTCTCCAGGCAAGAATACTGGAATGGGTAATGATTCCCTTTCCAGGGGATCATCCTAAACCAGGGAATGAACCCAAGGATCCAGATGTTCTAGTATAGAAAAGTGGACTCCAAAGAGGGCTTCCCTGGTGGTTCAGACAGTAAAGATGGCCTGCAATGCAGAACTGGGTTCAATTCTTGGGTCAGGAAGACCCCTGGAGAAGGGAATGGATACTCACTCAAGTAAGATTCAGACAGAACTGAGTGACTAAGAACAACACAGCTCAGCACCCACTCAAGTATTCTTGTCTGGAGAATTCCATGGACAGAGGAACCTGGAGGGCTATGGTCCATGGGGTCATAAACAGTTGACACAATTGAGCAACTAAGGATGTACACAATTGAGCAACTAACACTTTCACTTTTTTCAGACTTTGAAGAGTTGCATTCCTAGTTCAAAACACATGCTATCCTTTCTTAGGACTTGGGTTCCAGAAACCAAGCCCCTGGATAGTTGTGTGCCTAAATTCCTTCCTTAAGTTCTGTCTGGTAACTTGCTCCCTCAGCTTCACTAGTGGGTTCATCTTGCTGTATATAGACCTAAGGAGGTCTCATAAAAACTAGAATTTCACTTTGGGATTTCACAAACCCACAAGCTTTTAAGCCTCCTTGTGAGTCATCCAGCAGGACTTTCCTACCTGGTGGTCTTTCTACTAGAAGTACTCTTATTTCCGTAACTGTCTTTTTCATGTTGTCTGTGCATTAACCTTCTGATCGCTATATCCCTCTCTACTTTCTCTAAGATCACTGTGCTTCTAAGACCTGAAACACTCTCTTGAACGCAGCTAGGTCTGTGTGTGCCCTGCCTCCAAGCACTGACTCTTTGATTCCTTGGTTTCTAGCTGAGTTCCCAGTTTTAAATTTGATTGCTACAGTCAAATAAGATTGCATATGTAGAGCATCAGTGTATGTGGTACTCAACCAGTCTAACTAAGCTGATAGTTGATTTTGCCTGTTTTTCCCTGATTTAAAAAAATTGCACTCTTTAGCCAATAGTGTTAGTATAATTACCTTTTTTTTTTCTTTTTAATTTTGGGAGAAAAATCTCCAGTTACTATTTCCTCAATTTCTCCTATTATCTCAGAACTGGGTAACATGTCTGGTCAAGGGAAATATTACAGTAATAACAGGATTGCATCACTCATGTTGAGTTCTGGAGCAAGAGTCTAAATACCATGCAGTCAAAGGATCTCCATGTACTACATGAACAAACTGGAGTTTGTTAGCAGGGGAAAAAGGGAGAATGATTGTTGAATATGCAACTGACTTTATCTGCATATTCTTATTTATAACATCATCCAATTAACTGTAAAAAGAAAATTCTGAAAATGAAAACTATCCAACAGTCCAGTGGAATTCTGAGTTCTTGTTCTGAAAATGTCCAAGCATGGGTCAGCTGCTTAGACCTGAAAGAATAGTAAAAATGGGAAGCAGAGATAAATCTTAATTTTCCTGCCCCACACAGCAGATAAAGTCCATAAGCATCCAGGGAAAATCAGGAAAACATTGGATGTGGAGGGTAACTGGAAAGAGAAAACCTTCCAAAAGAAAATTTGGCTCCCTTCACAACTTGGTTGGACCCAGTAAAGCTATGGTCCCTATTGACTAGAACATAGAATGCCATTTTTTGCAATTTCCATTCTCACATTCCTACTTTAGTAAGGGAATTGCGACCCTATGGATCGTTGACCACCAGGCTCCTCTGTCCATGAGATTCTCCAGGCAAGAATTCTGAAGTGGATTGCCATGCCCTCCTCAAGGGGATCTTCCTGACCCAGGGATTAAACACGTCTCTTGCATTTGCAAGTGAGTTCTTTACTACTAGCGCTTCCTTGAGAAGTCCTGTAAGGGAACTACTGTTTTAATTGTGCATGTGGCTGCCCAGACTACAGTGTCCAGCCTTCTTTGCAGCTGGTGTGACCACACTGAGATGTCTATAATAGAATGTGTTCAAGTCCTTCTGAGTGGCCTTAAAATCAGCAAATTTGTTGTCTTTAGTGTCTTCATCCTCCAGCTTTTTGCCTGAAATGTGGACATGATGGAAAATGATTTGGGATGATTTCAGTAAAAGCAGAACAGAGAGCAAGCAAACAGAAAGAATTTTGTTTCCCAAGACTATGAGACCACTGAGTCTGTGTTGCTTATGCTGAGTTTGTTGCATGCAAATGATATACACTTCTCTGTTTAAGCTGCCATTATTTTTGCCTGTCACACTGGGCAGATCTTTACCTTAATAAAATTGTGGCTCTTCTTTATTTCAAACAGTACCTTTTACAGTCTTTTGCCAGGTCTCTAATAGTGTAAATCCAATCTTAACCTCTCTCACTCTCTGTGAATGGCTTCCTATTTTACTTTTTTGCTGATGATTTTGGGAAGAGAAAATTTCCGAAAAATTTTAACCCTCCAGTCCACAAACCTATCTGCTTCTGTATCTACCTTTATTTAGATTTAGACTCTCCTGCCATCACAGACAAAGGGGCACATAGCAAGGTTTCTCAAAGACTTAATTCTATTTTTCAAAAAATATTAATGTTACTCTCTTTGTTGTTATATTACATTGACATTAATATATATTCAGGTTCTCCAACTGTGTGCATATGTGTGTGTGTATTGTCAGAAAGCAGGGGTGGAATTGAGGAGATAGCAGAGCTTAAGAAAGTAATTGAAGTACATTCCCAATCTTAGACTTTGTGATTTTCATCATAAATACCTAGGAAAACATAGAAAGAAATGAGAGAGCACAATAAACCAAAAAACTAAGATTGACAACTAATCTACTGCAAAATCTTAGAGGAATTTCCACTAATTATAATATTCATGGAGTGGAAAAGAGAAACACAATTGTCAGGTGACATTAACATATACCTTGTCACTTGCAGGAGATCAAAACTGTTGGCGTGAAAGACACAGAGGCTCATCAGCACACTTGCCGAGGCCTTGGCTCAGAAGAAAAGAATCTGTGACAATCACCAACCAGAAATATATTGCACGACCATAGCCCTATCCAAGAGAAAATGAGACATGGATTTTAAAGTAGCTCTTGTGTGTATGTGTGTGTCGGTGATGGGTTTATTATATGAGAAGAATTACACACACACACACACACGCACACGCACACATACACACTACACATTACCCTCCAGATTCCACATTCTCCAGTTTGGATGTCTTCTGAACAATTTCAGAAAATACAAATTTCAGAAATTCTACACACCCATAGGCAGAGAAGTTAAGCTGCAGCAAATTTTCCTCTTAGAATACAGTGTGAAAAGAAAAAATTTTGTTCGATGCAGGATGCAGGATGCTTGGAGCTGGTAGGCACGGGGATGATCCAGAGAGACATTGTGGGGTGGGAGGTGGGAGGGGGATTCAGGATTGGGAGCGCGTGTACACCTGTGGTGGATTCATGTCGATGAATGGCAAAGCCAATAGAGTATTGTAAAGTAAAATAAAGTAAAAAAAATCTTTTTAAGAGAGAAAAAAATAATAAAAATATAGTGTTACTACTATTTAAAAAAAAAAAAAGGTATGTTAGTGGAACTCCAAGTTTTGCCTTTATTGTTTCAAGCAATGGAAGAACTGCTCACTACTGTCAATCAGCCATGAATACATGTTCCACCTAGTAATAATAAACAAACAAACATCAGATGCTAAATATAGAGCACTTATTGCAAGTCAAGTGGCCTGGATTCTAATGCCATTTCTACACCTTACAAGCTGTGTAACCGTGGGCAAATGGCTTAATTTGTTGTTACCTTAATTTTTTCACTTATAAAATGAGTATAAAACTGTTGGGATGATTATGTGAGTTAATGTTTGAAGTACAATACACATTTGATATCAATGCTGCTGCTGCTGCTGCTGCTGCTGCTAAGTCACGTCAGTTGCATCTGACTCTGTGTAACCCCATACACAGCAGCCCACAAGGCTCCTCTGTTCATGGGATTCTCCAGGCAAGAATACTGGAGTGGGTTCCTATCAATATCAACGCTCATATGATACAATAAAGTATATGCTATTATAGTGTTTATTTTACAGATAGCATAGGTCTTGTTGAGGTTAAACGACTCTTCTAAGAACTGGTAGACCTGGAATTTGAATTCATCATTTTCATATGTACATCTAATATCCCAATTATTACAGTATGTTGCCTCTTCACAGTAAGTCAAGGATACCTCAAGAATAGATGTTAAATGCCTCAACATCACCACTGACCACTAGAGACCACAATTTGATGTTGAACCATAAATATCAACCAAATTTTGCTCAAGATATGAGAAGAAGATTTTAACTGTAATATAGGATTGAGTGGAAGGAAATGATAGTCCTCGTCAACAATCAATAGATACCCTTTTGTTTAAAGATAACAACACTGAAAACAGAAAAATAAATTGTTCCATAATGTGCATAAAAATATTGTACACATTAAAAGGAAGAAAGAGCAATCAAGATGCAGAAAAAGAACAGTTTAAAAAGTCACTAAAGGAAATAGAAGTTGCAGAAATTGTCTGCTTTGTAATCTTAATAGAAATGAAAACTACAGCCTCTGAATAAAGAGATGAAAGATGAGATTATATGAAAATAAGTTGAGATAAGAGGTGAGTTGGCTGAGAGGCAGGTGGAAATAAAAACAGGAGTTTGACATGATAAAGAAAGATTATAAGGAGATTAAAAATGCAATAATAGAATAGAAATCTGCATTAAAAGCAATAAAGAGCAGAATTAACACTATAGAATTAGTGATGATAAGTTTAAATCCTAGAATCTGCTGAAAAAATGCAGAACAAACAAAAATGTAGAGATGGTAAGGACAAAGAACAAAGGGAGACAAGTCCAATGTGGGGATTCTTTAGAGACACATAAGACACAGAAGTAATTGTTAAGGCTACTTTTGAGGAAACGTGTATAACATCTCTATTCAATGAGTTTACACATCAAAAAGCATTACTGTGTGGGCTATGTATGACTGACATTTTTGTTTTGAATGTATTTATTGTCAGTATTACTGCTTATTACATGAGTATAGTATGAAGAAAAACTACAAAATGCAGATAAATATTTTTAAAGTTGCCTAAAACACATAAATACTGTTAACTCTATACTTTATGTATATTTCAGATATACATAAAAATTAAGTATATCATACAAACATATGAAACATTAATACCTGAGGTTTTATAACATATTTGTATTCATATCTGTAATAAATATTTCTTTTGAAAAGCAACATGTTTTTGTCAATGAGAGAACAGTTAAAAATTCAAGCAATCCATAAAATTATCAATAAAAAATTAACCACACCAATTTTTTTGAGAAATAAACTTGTTGTTACTTTGAAAACATTTTCCAGATATTTCTTTATGTAAACGGAAATATGTAAAAATAGATGATCTATGAATCTTACCAAAGGGAAACATAGATAGAAACATAGATGAACATAGGGAAATTGCTACATAAATTAATCATACAGCCAATGTGATATCAGTATCTGCTTTTTCACTTAGCAATGTACTGAACATATTGCCATGTCAATTAATATTTATTTGTTGAATTCATCTGATTACCTGGTGTGGCTACGCCATGATTTATTTAATGCATTGACTATTATGAGCACTTGTATTATGTTTAAAACTCTCTGTGGCTTAGTTTTCTCATCTGAATAAAGGGGATAATTAGATTACATTGAGGATAAGCTGAGATAATAAGTGTACAGAACTTAGAATATTTATGTTTTCTGCATTTTTTGGGGGGGGTAAAATTTTGGAAAAGGTTAAATGTTAATCAGCTTCTCATTATTCAGTCGTCTCTTCTTCATAACTCACAAATTCTTTTTGCAATTTGGACTTTCTTATTTTAAAACAAATACTTATTCATTTGCTCATTTCTCACTTCTCTAGAAAAGTTTGTAATTCTAAACTTAAAGGCCCAAAGAAGGAGCATCTGACTTTTATGTTCTCTTAGATTCTCTACGGTTAATAGTTTACAATGAGAAAGCAGACATTCAGACCCACACCGATGGGTCAACCCATCGATGTGACAACCAGAAATCATGTAGCCTGAGATCTGGATGACCAGGAAAAATGAACTTCACATTCAAATTTTGTACTAGCTTCTGTAACTTTTCATTCCAGGGAAAGTTCTATTCAACCATTGACAAAATTATTTGGTAAACCACAGTAGACCTCCATTATTTCGTTTTGCCTATTTTTGTACCTGGTATTATTGTGGAATCTAGGAACACAGCATTGAACAGCAAAACCAAGGTCTCTGTCTTCATGAAGCCAGCAAGTCAATGAGCAAAAGGCAACCAAACAAATAGATGTTGAATTATATGTACTGAAAAGTATAAAGAAAGAAATTAATGTCTCTTATACACACTTACTTTTAAACTCATAAATGATAAATCAATTTTAAAATGAAATACCATCCTTACTTATCAAATTGAACTTTAAAACAAATAAATAATATGATTATTCATATAAGCAAAGAAAGGAAATCAACTTAAATATCCAAAAAGAACTGCTCCGGTGAATTATGGTGCCCTCACACAATGAAAGATTATTCAGTCCTCTGCTCTGAGGGAACATGAGATTAAGTAGTCACAGGATTCTACCCTCCAGGCATATCAATAGTAGCATTATGAATTGGATATCATTTCAGCACATTTAAGACTGAAACAAGAAATAGATCTTCTCAGTTAGCTACCTTGAGTCGCCTGATCCTATTTATAAGGCTCTTGAACATTAAATGGCTCTTTGAAAACAGTCTTTTCATACCTTAAGTGCAGCTTGAATCAGAAACACATATATTTTGTACCTATCTGAATCACAAAAATGATTGAGTTGTCAGTTTAAGAGGGATTATCAACTCTGCATATCATGTCTTTGAAATGCCAATGGACTCTCTCCTACAGGATTTTTACTGAAAGAAACACACACTTTATTGTCAGATGCAACTTGGTTTGCATCTCAGCTTTAGCCATGCATTGCCCCTGTAGATTTTCTACATTCTCTTTAGTGCCTTTTGCTTACCTGTAAATTGGGGATTGCAGTGAATGGTTTGAGAGTACTGAATGGGTTCAAGTTTATAGAACCTCTTGATTTGTATTTGGTTCATAGTTGACAAATTTAAGAATGTTTTCATTTCTTCATTTTTCTTTTTCTTTTGTAGCTTCCACATGCCTGGTAAGAAGATCTATAGATGACTAATTCTGGTTGGGAAATTAAATCCTTGCGGTGGAAAAGACGGGACACTGGGTAGGAAGGTTGTCTTTTGCAGTGACAAAGAATGCTAGACCTGTGTTAACTTTAAAACCAAGTGTTATTGAAAACAGAACTCAAACTAGACCACAGAACTGGGTGGAAAATGTGGAAATTCCTAATAATAAATAAGAGTACTGGGCAAATTGAAGAAGACTCTTGAGAGTCCCTTGCACTGCAAGGAGATCCAACCAGTCCATTCTGAAGGAGATCATCCCTGNATCCACGACCACGTGTAAAATAGGTCGCTATTGGGAAGCTGCCCTTCACTGTCGTCACTGTCTTACCCTATGCACTGCAGCATAGGGAGCTAGCTTGGTGTTCTGTGATGACCAGAGGGCTGGGATGGGGGTAAGGGGTGGGAAGGAGGCCTGAGAGGGAGTGGATATATGTATACTCATAGCGGATTCATGCTGTTGTACAGCAGGAACACAGTTATACTCCAATAAAAGTAAAACAGTTATGCTCCAATTAAAAAAAAAATGGTCCACATAAAAAAATACTTTAAAAAAAGGTCTTTCTTTGCCATTTGCTGAGAACTCCCCCGGCCTCAGTTAACTCCTGTCTCTTATACACATCTCAGGTTTCTTCTTNGAGTCTGAGTGAATTCCGAGAGATGGTGATGAACAGGGAGGCCTGGTGTGCTGCAATTCATGGGGTCACAAAGAGTCGGAGATGACTGAGTGACTGAACTGAACTGAACCAGGCAAATAAAATGGAGCAAGATAATTTGGGGTTCAGGCCAACTGGATGATCGAGTGTCATAAAAAAGTCAGACAGAAAATGAGAGCCCAAGTTCATCCTTCATATAGTCTGGAGTTAAAGACAAAGATTCTAGCTTTCTCAAAGTAAGGCAGGGACTCAGGATGCTAGTGGCGTATGATATTATTTTAGGTGATACAACAATAATTTTAAGTCAATAGTTACTTTCTATGAAAAAAGAAAATGATTTTATGAACAATAGAACATTTTCTTTTATAATCAATTGCTACAATTTTTTTAAAGTAAGTTGATTTTTCCTTATACAATGGAATATCACTCAGCCATAAAAAAGGACAAATTTGAGTCAGTTATAGTGAGGTGCATGAACATAGAACCTGTTATAAATAGTGATATAAATCAGAGAAGAACAAATATAGCATATTAACACATATATATATATATGGAATCTAGAAAAATAATATTGATGAACCTGTTTACATGGAAGGAGACACAAATGTAGAGCATGGACTTGTGGACACAGTGGGAGAGGGAGAGAGTGAGATGAACATATAAATTAGCATCAACAAATATATACTATCAGTAAGTCGGATAAGTGGTGAGAAGTTGCTGTGCAGCACAGGAAACCCAGTCTGGGGCTCTGTGATGACCTAGAGGGATGGGTGGGGGCAGAGGAGAGAGGCCAGTCAGGGAGGGGACTGTGTTAGTCACTCAGTTATGTCTGACTCTTCATAACCCCAAGGACTGTAGCTCACGAGGCTTCTCTGTCCATGGAATTCTCCAGGCAAGAATACTGGATTGGATTGTCATTCCCTTCTTCAGAGAAACTTCCCAAACTGCAGATCAAACCCTGGCCCCCTGCCTCGCAGGCCGATTCTTTACTGTTTGAGCTAAAGAAAAGTCTCCTACAGGAAGGGACAGGAGGTATGTATAATTACAGCTGATTTGCATTGTTGTATGGCAGAAATGAAAGTGAAAGAGGAGAGTGAAAAAGTTGGCTTAAAGCTCAACATTCAGAAAACTAAGATCATGGCATTTGGTCCCATCACTTCATAGCAAATAGATGGGGAAACAGTGGAAACAGTGTCAGACTTCATTTTGGGGGGGCTCCAAAATCACTGCAGATGGTGATTGCAGCCATGAAATTAAAAGATGCTTACTCCTTGGAAGAAAAGTTATGACCAACCTAAATAGCATATCCAAAAGCAGAGATATTACTTTGCCAACAAATGTCCGTCTAGTCAAGGCGATGATTTTTCCAGTGATCATGTATGGATGTGAGAGTTGGACTGTGAAGAAAGCTGAGCACTGAAGAATTGATGCCTTTGAACTGGGGTGTTGGAAAAGAATCTTGAGAGTCCCTTGGACTTCAAGGAGATCCAACCAGTCCATT
This sequence comes from Neotragus pygmaeus, assembly GCA_006410875.1. Taxonomy (NCBI): domain Eukaryota; kingdom Metazoa; phylum Chordata; class Mammalia; order Artiodactyla; family Bovidae; genus Neotragus; species Neotragus pygmaeus. The sequence goes on from SJYV01053768.1 coordinate 149,666, forward strand.
CTGAAGGAAATCAGCCCTGGGTATTCATTGGAAGG
>SJYV01053768.1:156304-217630 GCA_006410875.1 Neotragus pygmaeus
CCCACCCCTTTAGGTGTCACAGAGCACCAGGCTGGGCTCCTTGTGCTACATAGCCACTTCCTGCTGCTGCTGCTGCTGCTAAGTCACTTCAGTCGTGCCCGACTCTGTGCGACCCCATAGATGGCAGCCCACCAGGCTCCTCCGTCCCTGGGATTCTCCAGGCAAGAACACCAGAGTAGGTTGCCATTTCCTTCTCCAATGCACAAAAGTGAAAGTGAAATGTCCAACTCTTAGAGACCCCATGGATTGCAGCCTACCAGGCTCCTCCATCCATGGGATTTTCCAGGCAAGAGTGGGGTGCCATTGCCTTCTCCACTGCTAGCTGTCTATTTCTTGGTAGTGTATATATGTCAATGACACTTTTTCAACTCATCCCACCTTCTCCTTGCCCTGCTATGTCCACAAGTCTGTTCTCTATGTCTGTGTCTCCATTCCTTCCCTGCAGATAGGTTTATCAATACCATTTTCTAGATTCTACATATATGTGTTAATATGCAATATTTGTTTCTCTTTCTGATTTACTTCACTCTTTATAACAGGCTCTAGGTTCATCCACCTCAGGAAAGCTTTTTGATTCTAGATTCTAAGATGCATGAATCTGAGAAAAGGATATCAGAGTTATTAAAATATTATGATATATTAAAGTATTAGAGTATATCATTTATATAGTATGTTATGGTTTATGTAATTATACATTCTATAATTATATATGATATAATTACATGGATGTAATAGATGTAATTACATGGATGTAATTAAATAGATGTTATACATGGCATCAGGTGTTATAGATGGCATCAATGTGTAAGATGTGAAATCTGCATTTCTAGAAAGTCTTATTCTTCAGAAAATCACCAGGACATATATTAAAGGAGTTTATGTACATAATTTCATTTACTGATAAATCACTGAAGTGCAAGTAATTGTCCATAAGCATAGGAATCAAAATACATTATGGTCTTTACATCACAAAGAGTAAACTTTAATGTATACAGTTTTTTAAAAATTAGGATTCTGAAGCATCCCAGCATGATATGCAGAATGTGACAAAACAATCTAACTATAAAATTGTATCACAATTGTATAAAGCAACCTTACTGAATGGATGAGGGGAAAAGACACTAATCTAATCTGGTAATCTGGGTAACTTTGGAAATGTTTGGAGTCTGTAAATTTAAAGGGAGAAGAAATTATATAGAAGGGTTATACTCCAGATAACATTACTTCCCATTTGGATATGAGTTAACATCTCTGATATCATTATACATGTATATTTTAATAATTAAATAAATGGCTGGCAGATGGTGGGGGCCAGGTTTCTCACTGTTGGAGAGAGAGGTTATAGGTGATCAAGCAGAAAAGACTAGAACGATCTATGCTGTAAGGGGTTAGAGTCAGAGACATCAGTATCAATCGGCATTTTGCTTAATATAGACATGGATGGTTAGACACAGTAACATTTATAGCTCTGTGTATATACACAGGTAAATATACACAATCATGTATTTCTTCATTCTGGCAGCTTAGGATGCCTAGGAGCCAGAGTATCCCAGTAGCAAGAAGTACATCTAGAATCCAGATCTTAGTTTCCACTGCTATTGTCTATTTGGGGACAATTTTTCTTGAAGAAATATTTGATTCTCCAAAGGCAGGAAGTATACAAGATGAGGCTGGAATGGTAGTGACAGAAATTGAACACACACACACACAATGATCAAGGATGGGGACATGGATTAGGGACCCAAGAGTCCAGGGAAACAGCTCCTGTTGAACTAAGATGGAACAATTTGAAGAACAAAATACAAAAAGTCATAGTGGATTATACCTTAGAGTATAAAATATATATCCATGAGTCTAAATTGCTACAAATAAGTGTTAAATAAATGGGGGAGAAGAGACAAATCCTCCGTACAGAATTCAAAGCGTTTCATTTATTCAGCCCACCCTCCAGAAGGTGGAGTAGGACTCTCTACTCCTTCAGTGTGGGCCCTCTACAGTGACTTCCTTTTTAAAAGGATGACAGTGTGGGAATGGGCTGAGAAGAGTAACTTTACAGTGAAGAAAACTGACAGATATTACTTAAGGCAGGTCTATAGATACAGTGATAAGTCATTTGATATTATAGTCCACGAGGCTACAAAGAGTCAGATATGACTGAGCAACTGAACACACACACACACACACACACCTTTGATAGCACATACTGGAAATTTCTCTTTGATCCTGTGCTTTTTACTCAAAACTCATTAACCCAGGGTTTTCTCTGGTGGTCTAGTGGGTAAGTCTCCACCCTCCACATGCAGGAGGTCAAGGTTAAATCCCTGGTCAGGGAATGAGATCTTGCAAGGTCCTATGAAGACTGAATTGGGGGCAGGAGGAGAAGGGGACGACAGAGGATGAGATGGCTGGATGGCGTCACTGACTCAATGGACGTGAGTCTGAGTGAACTCCGGGAGTTGGTGATGGACAGGGAGGCCTGGCGTACTGCGATTCATGGGGTCACAAAGGGTCAGACATGACTGAGTGACTGAACTGAACTGAACTGATGAAGACTGAAGATCCCACCTAATGCAACCAAGACCAGGCACAGCCAAATAAACAAATATTTTAAAAAATCATGAGCCCAATCTAATTGTGAGGAAAAAAATCAGACACAACCGAGGAACATTTTATAAAGTATCTGACTAGTATTCTTCTAAATTATTAGGATCATTGAAAACAAGGAACATTTAAGAAAGGGTCAAAACCATGAGGAGCCAAGGAGACATGACTCTTAAAGATAACGTGTTATTGTGGATGGACTCCAAGTATAGAAAAAAGTGCAAGAGGTCAAAACTAAGTATACTCCGATGGTAAAGAGCCTGCCTGCCATGCAGGAGACCTGGGTTTAATCCCTGGATCAGGAAGATCCCCTGGAGAAGGAAATGGCAACCCACTCCATTGTTCTTTCCTGGAAAATCCTATGGATGGAGGAGCCTGGTGTGCTACAGTCCATGGGGTTGCAAAGAGCTGGACACAACTGAGTGACTAACACTTCCACTTTTCACTTTCCCGTGGATAGCTCCAAAAGAAAGCCAAAGGTCTCTGTCCCATGGTGCAGGGTTCTAGTTGGATTATTTTGGTTTTATCTCCTACAGCCTTTAAACCCAAAGATTTGAGTTTCCAAAGTAAGCAGGTATTGGGGAATGAATTGTGTGATCAATCTTAGAAGACAATAGGAGCTGAAGCCATTTGATTGATTCAGATACAATGAGACAGACTTCCCTGGTGGTCCAGTGGTAAAGACTTCATCTTCCAGTGCGGATACAATAAAACACGTAAACATCTCATAAACCAGACCTCTGGTGTTTACAGATCAGCCCCCAATTCCTCAATAGTCTGAATAATACAAGAAGCCACATTAGATCCAAGAGTGTGCTTAGCATGGAACTAAAGCAAGGAAGCATAAATTGATTGATTTGAACTGGAATTAAACTCACATACTCTGACTACTGTAAATAGTACCTCAATGAATTTTGGGGTGCATGTGTCTTTTTGAATTATGGTTTCCTCAGGGTATATGCCCAGTAGTAGGATTGCTGGTGCATATGTTATTTCTATTTTTAGTTTTTTAAGGAACCTCCATATTGTTCTCCATAGTGACTGATAAGTTTATATTCCCATCAACAGTGCCAGAGGATTCCTTTTTCTCCACTTCCTCTCCTAGACATACATCCCCTTGTTCTTCGCAGCACTATCTACAATAGCCAGGACATGGAACCAACCTAAATGTCCACTGACATATGAAAGGATAAAGAAGATGTGGTTCATATATCCAGTGGAATATTACTCAGCCATAAAAGAGAATGAAATTGAGTCATAAGCAGAGATGTGGATGGGCCTAAATTCTGTTATATAGAGTGAAGTAAGACAGAAAGAGAAAGAGAAGAAAGTAAGTCAGAAAAAGAAAAACAAATCTTGCAGGGCATTCTCTATGCAGACATAGAGAGTGGATGTGTGGACCTGGGAGGCAGGGTTGAAGCAAGAGACTGAGATTGACATATACACATTACCATGTGTAAAATAGATAGTCAGTGAAAACATGTTGTATAGTACACGGAATTCAGCTTGATGCTCTATGGTGACCTAGATGGGTGGGGTAGGGGAAGAGAGATCCAGGAAGCAGGGGATATATGTATATGTATACAGATAGCTGATTTCCTTTGTTGTACAGCAGAAACTAACACAACATTTTCAAGCAACTATAGCCCAATGAACAACAACAACAAAAATGTTTACATGCTCTTAGTCCATTTGGCTACAAGAAAGGACTTTCTCTGGTAATACTAGCAGTCCAACACATTCTGTCTTCTTAGTTTTTCTGTTCCTGGTTTTGTCTACCTGGTTGGCACTAGAATTACTTGGGGGACTTTGAAAACCACGGATACTGGATTTCCATCCCAGGGTGTCTATGGATGTAGGATTTAAACTTTGCTGCCATGGCACCAGAAAATAGCTCCACAGATTCATCTGATCATCGCAGATCGATATCTTCTATTCCCCCTGTGAATACCCTCATACCACTTATGAAAGTCAAAGTATTTTGTTCTGGAACTTTTATTTCAAAGAACCATAAAAGCTAGAATGATAATGGGAACTTCATATTTTAACAGACAAGCGCTATCAGTATAACAACACACGCTGTATGCTGATGAATTGCAATGTTCAATTCCAATAAAATATATCTTTATTCATATTCACTTTATATCACCCTGTATAAGAAAAGGAATTACATTTCTGCCAGACATTTTCTTAAATTAGAGAAATTCCTGACAGTCTCTCCTGGTTCTTCTCTAAGGGAGGCCCATGTCATGGCCCTCATCACTGGGAAAATATGACAGAGAGGCGATGAGAAGCGAGTTTAGTATTTACTAGTTTGTACAACGTCACATTATTATTTTGTACCATGTTATTTCTGGTTTGGTATGGTTCTAAATGGTCAATTTTCTATGCTGTTCCTTCCCTCCAATTCCCAGCACTAGAAGTGGGGTTTGCAGGTGGCAGGAGACATTGGCTATGACTCATTCATGGGCTTATTCATATAAATTACCTCTCCTCTTCCTCCCTGCATTACTTATGGTGTGTGAAAAATTTATCAGACCTTCACTTCTGCAAAGAGAGAACAAAGACACAGAGTAAAATGAAAACACGGCCCAAACAGGTTTTTTCCTCTTGTTATTCTTGTTCATAATGTTTCCTGGTTCGATATGAGGATAGATAGGTATTGTGTTTGAAAATTAAATTTTTTTATTTGATCGGTACTTATAAAATGTTATTTCTTAAAAGAAAATAATAAATTAAGCTAAAAAAAGGAATTAAACACAACTAATGTTAGTGGAGAAGCACAAAAGGAATATCCAAGGCATTACAATATAAATGCAGTGGGCAGCACTCTCAGTCAGCTACTACTCCTCTCTGTAAGTGGTTTTGAACGTTTCTCTTTTATCCACTACTTGCAGATTCGAAGGTTTAATACTGAAAAGACAGCTGAGCTTCCCCCATGTCGTAATGGTGGTGTCACCGTGGCCACTACCTGCAATTATATGTATATGTACCTTTCACCTTTCACTTCTTCCTTTCAAGTGCAAGGAAGACACATATGCATCTGACTTCTCTTATACATCTGGCTTCATCCAACACATCTGGCATCCTTTAATACATCTGTCTATACTAAATATATCCGCTTGAATCAAACGCATGTAGCATTTTCCTCAAACACAGATTTCCATTTGAACCAATTTTACAATGTTTCAGAAACAAGCTGCAGACTCTGATTTTGCTCTACCTTATTTCCTTGTCATCTGATGACATCGAAAGCAACTTGAATAGTGGACTGGCAGTTCTCTCTTTTCCAAAATGCACTGGGAGTAACTTTCACTGCAGAGCTGATGGCAGAATTTAGCTCTGAACTTCCCAGAAACTGAGCCTCAGCTGCAATTTGGGGGCCGGGAAAAGCAAAGAAAGCGAGCCTGCAATATTCTGGCTCCTGGCTTGCTTTGTTTGTGTAGTGGTCTTCCGTGAGCTAGGAAAACATCAAAAGAAAACAGCCAAGATACCCTGTAATTATCTGTAAACTCAACCTGCTTTAAAGATAAATGAAAAGGGCAAATTTAGGCCCTGACTTGTTCCAGTCGACAACCATTAAGGAACCTTTAGCAATGCCTAGCCTAACCCCAATCACATCTGGCACCCTTCACTTTTCTTATACATTTCACTCCAGTGCACAGTTCAGAGAATTGTACTCAGAGCAAGCAAGCTGTGACTACACAGGACCACTACTATGGATTCAGAATGTGTGTCTGTATGTATTTGTCTTTAGCTGATTTTTCTCCCCTTCTCCTTCACACATGCCTCTCCACCCACCACCTCTACCACTGCTCCATTCCCATTAAGTTGATATATTTAATAGAATTAGCAAGACTTTCTGAAAACATGGCTAAAATAACTGGAAAAACTTGAACAACATTGGGACTTGAATACGAAATAATTTAAAACCCAATAATTAACTGCTTTGACCAAACCCTCAAAGAGGCCTCTAGAAGTCTAGAAGTCTAAAGCCACAGCAGAGTTATCCAATGGGGGAACAATGAATTCACTGTACATGCTTCCTCATTTCCGTCTCTCCCAATTCTCTGTGCAGTACCCTAAGTTTCAAAGTTTTGTAACAGATAGTGAGTGAGTGAAATTTACTCAGTCATATCTGAGTCTTTGTGACCCCATGGACTATATGGTCCATGGAGTTCTCTAGGCCAGAATACTGCAGTGGGTAGCTTTCCTTTCTCCAGGGGATCTTCCCAACTCAGGGATCGAACGCAGGTCTCCCACATTGCAGGTGGATTCTTTACCAGCTGAGCCACAAGGGAAGCAAGCATACCTAAAATACTATTGTACTTATACCTGCTATCTATCAGTTCAATCAAAGATCAACCTATGCTCATAACACTGGAAATGCAAAAATGAAGTTAATTAGGAAATTAAGTTCTGCCTTCCAGGCATTTCTAGTACAACAGAGAAAGGCATGCATGCATGCTAAGTTGCTTCAATTGTGTCTGACTCTTTGTGACACAGGAGACTGTAGCTCTCTAGGCTCCTCTGTCCATGGGATTAATACTAGAATGGGTTGCCATGCCCCCCTCCAAGGGGTCTTCCCAATCCAGGGATCAAACCCAGGTCTCCCACATTGCAGATTCTTTACTGTCTGAGCCACCAGGGGAGCCCTAGAGAGGTTTGAAAGGGCTTAGAGCTTAAAATGATCTTCAGTTTCAAAAGATGTAGGTGGGGATGTCACTGAGAGGACCTGTAATAAAAAAGGAACTGTTACACTGGTAATATGGAGGTTACTAATGACTTCAGCTAGAATGCAGATGGTGACTGCAGCCATGAAATTAAAAAACTTGCTCTTTGGAAGAAAAGCTATGATGAACTTAGATAGCATATTAAAAAACAGAGACCTTTTTTTTGCCAATAAATGTCCATCAAAGCTATGGTTTTTCCAATAGCCATGTATGGATATGAGAGTTGGACCATAAAGAAAGCTGAGTGCCGAAGAACTGATGCTTTTGAACTGTGGTATTGGAGAAGACTATTGAGAGTCCCTTGGACAGTGAGGAGATCAAACCAGTCAATCCTAAAGGAAATCAATCCTGAATATTCATTGGGAGGACTGATGCTGAAGCTAAAGTGCCAATACTTTGGCCACTTGATGTGAAGAGCTGACTCATTAGAAAAGACCCTGCTGCTGGGAAAAATTGAAGGCAGGAGGAGAAGGAAATGACAGAAGATGAGATAGCTAGATGACATCATTGATTCCATGGACATGAGTTTGAGCAAGTTCCTGGTGTGCTGCAGTCCATGGGATCACAAAGCATCAGACACGACTGAGTGACTGAACAACAAGAATAAATCAGGAAGGAAAGGAAAAGTTGCAATTGAATGCTTTGTCAGTTATCTACTGCTACATAAAAATTACCACTAATTTAGCAGTGTGAAAGAACACAGGTGCATTATCTGACAGTTTCTGTGCAAGTTTGATAATGGCTTAGTGGAGTCTTCCACTTGACAGTCTCAAAAGAGTACCTTCAAGGTATGTCAAGTGGGCTGCATTCTTCTCTGGAGACTCAAATGAAAAGAATCCATTTCCAAACTCATTCAGGTTGTTCTCAGAATTTGTTTCTTTGAGATCATTAGACTGGGGGCTCCAGCTTCTTGCTGACTGTGGGCTGGATGAGCCCTCAACAACTAAGGGTTTCCCAGAGTTCTTTGCCATGACGGCTTCTCCAGCATGGCCACTTACTTCAGCAGGTCAGCAAGAAGAGCTTCAAGAATGAGCATCCCTGTAAGATGAAATCTTTTATAACATAATAGGATCATAAAAGCGACATGCCATCAATGTCCTTTGCCACATTCCACTAGGTAGAGGAAAGTCACAGTCTCTGCTCNGGTCAGACATGACTGAGTGACTGAACTGAACTGAACTGATGAAGACTGAAGATCCCACCTAATGCAACCAAGACCAGGCACAGCCAAATAAACAAATATTTTAAAAAATCATGAGCCCAATCTAATTGTGAGGAAAAAAATCAGACACAACCGAGGAACATTTTATAAAGTATCTGACTAGTATTCTTCTAAATTATTAGGATCATTGAAAACAAGGAACATTTAAGAAAGGGTCAAAACCATGAGGAGCCAAGGAGACATGACTCTTAAAGATAACGTGTTATTGTGGATGGACTCCAAGTATAGAAAAAAGTGCAAGAGGTCAAAACTAAGTATACTCCGATGGTAAAGAGCCTGCCTGCCATGCAGGAGACCTGGGTTTAATCCCTGGATCAGGAAGATCCCCTGGAGAAGGAAATGGCAACCCACTCCATTGTTCTTTCCTGGAAAATCCTATGGATGGAGGAGCCTGGTGTGCTACAGTCCATGGGGTTGCAAAGAGCTGGACACAACTGAGTGACTAACACTTCCACTTTTCACTTTCCCGTGGATAGCTCCAAAAGAAAGCCAAAGGTCTCTGTCCCATGGTGCAGGGTTCTAGTTGGATTATTTTGGTTTTATCTCCTACAGCCTTTAAACCCAAAGATTTGAGTTTCCAAAGTAAGCAGGTATTGGGGAATGAATTGTGTGATCAATCTTAGAAGACAATAGGAGCTGAAGCCATTTGATTGATTCAGATACAATGAGACAGACTTCCCTGGTGGTCCAGTGGTAAAGACTTCATCTTCCAGTGCGGATACAATAAAACACGTAAACATCTCATAAACCAGACCTCTGGTGTTTACAGATCAGCCCCCAATTCCTCAATAGTCTGAATAATACAAGAAGCCACATTAGATCCAAGAGTGTGCTTAGCATGGAACTAAAGCAAGGAAGCATAAATTGATTGATTTGAACTGGAATTAAACTCACATACTCTGACTACTGTAAATAGTACCTCAATGAATTTTGGGGTGCATGTGTCTTTTTGAATTATGGTTTCCTCAGGGTATATGCCCAGTAGTAGGATTGCTGGTGCATATGTTATTTCTATTTTTAGTTTTTTAAGGAACCTCCATATTGTTCTCCATAGTGACTGATAAGTTTATATTCCCATCAACAGTGCCAGAGGATTCCTTTTTCTCCACTTCCTCTCCTAGACATACATCCCCTTGTTCTTCGCAGCACTATCTACAATAGCCAGGACATGGAACCAACCTAAATGTCCACTGACATATGAAAGGATAAAGAAGATGTGGTTCATATATCCAGTGGAATATTACTCAGCCATAAAAGAGAATGAAATTGAGTCATAAGCAGAGATGTGGATGGGCCTAAATTCTGTTATATAGAGTGAAGTAAGACAGAAAGAGAAAGAGAAGAAAGTAAGTCAGAAAAAGAAAAACAAATCTTGCAGGGCATTCTCTATGCAGACATAGAGAGTGGATGTGTGGACCTGGGAGGCAGGGTTGAAGCAAGAGACTGAGATTGACATATACACATTACCATGTGTAAAATAGATAGTCAGTGAAAACATGTTGTATAGTACACGGAATTCAGCTTGATGCTCTATGGTGACCTAGATGGGTGGGGTAGGGGAAGAGAGATCCAGGAAGCAGGGGATATATGTATATGTATACAGATAGCTGATTTCCTTTGTTGTACAGCAGAAACTAACACAACATTTTCAAGCAACTATAGCCCAATGAACAACAACAACAAAAATGTTTACATGCTCTTAGTCCATTTGGCTACAAGAAAGGACTTTCTCTGGTAATACTAGCAGTCCAACACATTCTGTCTTCTTAGTTTTTCTGTTCCTGGTTTTGTCTACCTGGTTGGCACTAGAATTACTTGGGGGACTTTGAAAACCACGGATACTGGATTTCCATCCCAGGGTGTCTATGGATGTAGGATTTAAACTTTGCTGCCATGGCACCAGAAAATAGCTCCACAGATTCATCTGATCATCGCAGATCGATATCTTCTATTCCCCCTGTGAATACCCTCATACCACTTATGAAAGTCAAAGTATTTTGTTCTGGAACTTTTATTTCAAAGAACCATAAAAGCTAGAATGATAATGGGAACTTCATATTTTAACAGACAAGCGCTATCAGTATAACAACACACGCTGTATGCTGATGAATTGCAATGTTCAATTCCAATAAAATATATCTTTATTCATATTCACTTTATATCACCCTGTATAAGAAAAGGAATTACATTTCTGCCAGACATTTTCTTAAATTAGAGAAATTCCTGACAGTCTCTCCTGGTTCTTCTCTAAGGGAGGCCCATGTCATGGCCCTCATCACTGGGAAAATATGACAGAGAGGCGATGAGAAGCGAGTTTAGTATTTACTAGTTTGTACAACGTCACATTATTATTTTGTACCATGTTATTTCTGGTTTGGTATGGTTCTAAATGGTCAATTTTCTATGCTGTTCCTTCCCTCCAATTCCCAGCACTAGAAGTGGGGTTTGCAGGTGGCAGGAGACATTGGCTATGACTCATTCATGGGCTTATTCATATAAATTACCTCTCCTCTTCCTCCCTGCATTACTTATGGTGTGTGAAAAATTTATCAGACCTTCACTTCTGCAAAGAGAGAACAAAGACACAGAGTAAAATGAAAACACGGCCCAAACAGGTTTTTTCCTCTTGTTTTTCTTGTTCATAATGTTTCCTGGTTCGATATGAGGATAGATAGGTATTGTGTTTGAAAATTAAATTTTTTTATTTGATCGGTACTTATAAAATGTTATTTCTTAAAAGAAAATAATAAATTAAGCTAAAAAAAGGAATTAAACACAACTAATGTTAGTGGAGAAGCACAAAAGGAATATCCAAGGCATTACAATATAAATGCAGTGGGCAGCACTCTCAGTCAGCTACTACTCCTCTCTGTAAGTGGTTTTGAACGTTTCTCTTTTATCCACTACTTGCAGATTCGAAGGTTTAATACTGAAAAGACAGCTGAGCTTCCCCCATGTCGTAATGGTGGTGTCACCGTGGCCACTACCTGCAATTATATGTATATGTACCTTTCACCTTTCACTTCTTCCTTTCAAGTGCAAGGAAGACACATATGCATCTGACTTCTCTTATACATCTGGCTTCATCCAACACATCTGGCATCCTTTAATACATCTGTCTATACTAAATATATCCGCTTGAATCAAACGCATGTAGCATTTTCCTCAAACACAGATTTCCATTTGAACCAATTTTACAATGTTTCAGAAACAAGCTGCAGACTCTGATTTTGCTCTACCTTATTTCCTTGTCATCTGATGACATCGAAAGCAACTTGAATAGTGGACTGGCAGTTCTCTCTTTTCCAAAATGCACTGGGAGTAACTTTCACTGCAGAGCTGATGGCAGAATTTAGCTCTGAACTTCCCAGAAACTGAGCCTCAGCTGCAATTTGGGGGCCGGGAAAAGCAAAGAAAGCGAGCCTGCAATATTCTGGCTCCTGGCTTGCTTTGTTTGTGTAGTGGTCTTCCGTGAGCTAGGAAAACATCAAAAGAAAACAGCCAAGATACCCTGTAATTATCTGTAAACTCAACCTGCTTTAAAGATAAATGAAAAGGGCAAATTTAGGCCCTGACTTGTTCCAGTCGACAACCATTAAGGAACCTTTAGCAATGCCTAGCCTAACCCCAATCACATCTGGCACCCTTCACTTTTCTTATACATTTCACTCCAGTGCACAGTTCAGAGAATTGTACTCAGAGCAAGCAAGCTGTGACTACACAGGACCACTACTATGGATTCAGAATGTGTGTCTGTATGTATTTGTCTTTAGCTGATTTTTCTCCCCTTCTCCTTCACACATGCCTCTCCACCCACCACCTCTACCACTGCTCCATTCCCATTAAGTTGATATATTTAATAGAATTAGCAAGACTTTCTGAAAACATGGCTAAAATAACTGGAAAAACTTGAACAACATTGGGACTTGAATACGAAATAATTTAAAACCCAATAATTAACTGCTTTGACCAAACCCTCAAAGAGGCCTCTAGAAGTCTAGAAGTCTAAAGCCACAGCAGAGTTATCCAATGGGGGAACAATGAATTCACTGTACATGCTTCCTCATTTCCGTCTCTCCCAATTCTCTGTGCAGTACCCTAAGTTTCAAAGTTTTGTAACAGATAGTGAGTGAGTGAAATTTGCTCAGTCATATCTGAGTCTTTGTGACCCCATGGACTATATGGTCCATGGAGTTCTCTAGGCCAGAATACTGCAGTGGGTAGCTTTCCTTTCTCCAGGGGATCTTCCCAACTCAGGGATCGAACGCAGGTCTCCCACATTGCAGGTGGATTCTTTACCAGCTGAGCCACAAGGGAAGCAAGCATACCTAAAATACTATTGTACTTATACCTGCTATCTATCAGTTCAATCAAAGATCAACCTATGCTCATAACACTGGAAATGCAAAAATGAAGTTAATTAGGAAATTAAGTTCTGCCTTCCAGGCATTTCTAGTACAACAGAGAAAGGCATGCATGCATGCTAAGTTGCTTCAATTGTGTCTGACTCTTTGTGACACAGGAGACTGTAGCTCTCTAGGCTCCTCTGTCCATGGGATTAATACTAGAATGGGTTGCCATGCCCCCCTCCAAGGGGTCTTCCCAATCCAGGGATCAAACCCAGGTCTCCCACATTGCAGATTCTTTACTGTCTGAGCCACCAGGGGAGCCCTAGAGAGGTTTGAAAGGGCTTAGAGCTTAAAATGATCTTCAGTTTCAAAAGATGTAGGTGGGGATGTCACTGAGAGGACCTGTAATAAAAAAGGAACTGTTACACTGGTAATATGGAGGTTACTAATGACTTCAGCTAGAATGCAGATGGTGACTGCAGCCATGAAATTAAAAAACTTGCTCTTTGGAAGAAAAGCTATGATGAACTTAGATAGCATATTAAAAAACAGAGACCTTTTTTTTGCCAATAAATGTCCATCAAAGCTATGGTTTTTCCAATAGCCATGTATGGATATGAGAGTTGGACCATAAAGAAAGCTGAGTGCCGAAGAACTGATGCTTTTGAACTGTGGTATTGGAGAAGACTATTGAGAGTCCCTTGGACAGTGAGGAGATCAAACCAGTCAATCCTAAAGGAAATCAATCCTGAATATTCATTGGGAGGACTGATGCTGAAGCTAAAGTGCCAATACTTTGGCCACTTGATGTGAAGAGCTGACTCATTAGAAAAGACCCTGCTGCTGGGAAAAATTGAAGGCAGGAGGAGAAGGAAATGACAGAAGATGAGATAGCTAGATGACATCATTGATTCCATGGACATGAGTTTGAGCAAGTTCCTGGTGTGCTGCAGTCCATGGGATCACAAAGCATCAGACACGACTGAGTGACTGAACAACAAGAATAAATCAGGAAGGAAAGGAAAAGTTGCAATTGAATGCTTTGTCAGTTATCTACTGCTACATAAAAATTACCACTAATTTAGCAGTGTGAAAGAACACAGGTGCATTATCTGACAGTTTCTGTGCAAGTTTGATAATGGCTTAGTGGAGTCTTCCACTTGACAGTCTCAAAAGAGTACCTTCAAGGTATGTCAAGTGGGCTGCATTCTTCTCTGGAGACTCAAATGAAAAGAATCCATTTCCAAACTCATTCAGGTTGTTCTCAGAATTTGTTTCTTTGAGATCATTAGACTGGGGGCTCCAGCTTCTTGCTGACTGTGGGCTGGATGAGCCCTCAACAACTAAGGGTTTCCCAGAGTTCTTTGCCATGACGGCTTCTCCAGCATGGCCACTTACTTCAGCAGGTCAGCAAGAAGAGCTTCAAGAATGAGCATCCCTGTAAGATGAAATCTTTTATAACATAATAGGATCATAAAAGCGACATGCCATCAATGTCCTTTGCCACATTCCACTAGGTAGAGGAAAGTCACAGTCTCTGCTCACATTTAAGGATATGAAGTTCCACAAGGACACTCACACCAGCAGATGTAGACTGTGGGGCACCTTAGAATATGTCTGCCACAAATATCATACCTTAAACGTTTTCTGTGCCCAGGTTTTAAGGTGACTCAGTGATAACATGGAGAGGTCAATTCATTAAAAGATGTAATATTACCTCAAGTTCCTCTAGCAAGGCCTGACTCACTGCAAGAGCTATACAAATAACACTAGGTTTCAGGGCTTTCCTTGTGGCTCAGCCAGTAAAGAATCTACTTGCAATGCGGGAGACCTGGGTTCAATCCATGTGTTGGGAAAATCCCCTGGAAACAGGAAAGGCTACCCACTCCAGTATTCTGGTCTGGAAAAGTCCACAGACTACAGTCCATGGGGTCACAAAGAGTTGGTCACAACTGAGTGACTTTCACTTTCCAGGAAGCAAAAGCAGGAGCAGGGTATAGGATCAAGCCTTATTAGGCTTTCCATAGGAAAGATAAGTCAGGGCTGGATAAAGAGTTTAGGATTGGATAGATTAAACAGTTTTGATTGCTTTGGGGCTAGAGGAGTGATCTCTAGTTGCCTGACACTTAGCCTTGGGATGATTAAGGCAGAGGTATATTTCCTCCTGGGGTGTAGGAACCAGATAGAAGAGGTTTGGCTCTGAATTTGTGAGCCTGCATATAAAAATCAGATCCAAGCTGGGCTCTTTGCTACCTCTAAGAACTGGCTAGCCCTCGAACAGTTGTCTTCTCCCGCCGCAAAATTATTTTAACACATCAGAACATCATAAAGCACAGAAAACTTAAATATGATTAAAATTAGATATCTGTATGTTTTCCATACTATACTTGATGCCAGGATAGAGGAGGAGGAAAAAATAAAAGAGAAACGGAAAAGTAACTCAAAGTATGTGACTGTACCTCAAGAAATCCATTGGTGAACTGACCTTAACATCACCCACCTAAGCCTAAAATACAACAGCTTGGACATCACTTAGACTCCAGGACTAAACGAGGCTGGAAGGAAAACTATCAGAAAGACCTGTATTTAGTAGAAAAGAAGAGAGCAACTAGTATAACGTAATACATATGGGGAAATAGAATCCATGAGTAAAAATGAATAACATTTTCCTTTTCCATAGAATTCTTTGGATTCTCAGTGCCAGAAACTTTTGCCAAATTGTCTTTGTGAAGTAAGAAATGTAAAGGCTAATAAGCTGTCTCAAATACTCCTAGTGTGAAGATATTCTCCAGTCTTTCCCTCTTCTAATACGCTTCTCCCAATTTCCTTCTCTCTCTTATTGCTTCTCTCTTAAGATCACATACCTCACTCTACTCCAGAATCAGATAAATCTAGTTCAATCATTAACCCACCTATTTACTAGCTATTGTTTTTCAAAATTCTTGGAAATAAGGATCCAAATAACACTTACCTCGGGAGGTTATTGTGAAATCCCAATAAGATAATATGAGCAACTCACTAAACACAATGAATGGCATATAGAGAGCATATTGTGAATGGTATCAAGAATAATGATAATATTGATGATGTGATAATAAGAAGTCAGGAGCAAATACAGATGTGATGATGGTAACTTCCTTGCATGGATTTGCAGTGCAGCTGCCTATGAATTAACTATTTCAGCAAGGGAAGCTATCAATAATGTCTAACACATGATGTCCTAACCCCTTCCCTAAACCTGATTAAAGGGAAAGTTCCAGGACAAATGATGACTGGTAAAATCAATAACTCACAGTGTGTGGGACTGAAATTGTCGCCCAATGAAAGGAGTCAAATAAGACTCAGAGTGGGTTCAGCCAAGGTGTGTTAGCTTTGGATTCTTGTTTATGTTTTAAAGGAACATCAATTGACAGATTAGTCAGAAACACTTAGTGACACACCCAGAAGGGAGTCCCAAAGGCAGTGAAAGATGATGCCTGGAATATCCTGGGTTTAGGTACTTTTGACCGAACCATTTGAGAGCACTGGGCCATTCTAAATTCACACAAATGGTGGAGATTACAAATGTGATCAATATTATCATTCCCAGGGAGTGCTAAGAAGGCAAGTCTGATTTGGAGGCATAAACAAGAGAAATTACTGTGTGACCACAGAAGGGAGAGAAAGCAGGAGGGACTCATGTAGAAAGACTAAATGAGCCATTAAAATGATATTTTGGAAAGTTTTAATGGAGTGAAACAAAGCTTATAGTACAATTTTAAGTAAAAAAAAATAAAAGAGCAGTATTCAAATTTGTATATACAGTAAATAATTTTAAAAATAGGAAATCTAGCTTATTTATTCATTACTTCCTCATCCCCCACCATATACACAACCATGATTAGAAGACAAGGTACCATCATGTTCATGGCTCTTATTGGAATGATAAGGACCTAAGAGATTTTTTTTCCTATTTTATTGTTTTCTGTTTTCCAAAAATTTCATGATTTATGTGTATTAACTATCCAATTGACAAAAATAAGAGCAAAAACCTGTTTTCTTGGTTTGATAGACTCACCTACATCCCCTCACTGACTCCTGCTTAACCTCCCTGATCATCTAACTCTTACTTTATGGAGGAAGACCCCCACCCCACCCTCCACATCCCAGCAAGGAAGTAGAAGGAGCCTTGGCACTGTCCCTAGAGCGCTCGCATTCACCCATCACTTATTCTATGGATTTTCATTCATTTTCTATTTCTCTACTAACTAGAGAGCCTTGAAAACAGAATCCATATATATATCATCACTATTGTATTCCAGTGCCTATATTAATAATACCTGAGTCCATTCTAAAGGAGATCAGTCCTGGGTGTTCTTTGGAAGGAATGATGCTAAAGCTGAAACTCCAGTACTTTGGCCACCTCATGCAAAGAGTTGCATCATTGGAAAAGACTCTGATACTGGGAGGGATTGAAGTCAGGAGGAGAAAGGGACAACAGAAGATGAGATGGCTGGATGGCATCACTGACTCGATGGATGTGAGCTTGAGTGAACTCCTGGAGCTGGTGATGGACAAAGAGGCCTGGTGTGCTGCAATTCATGGGGTCGCAAAGAGTCGGACACGACTGAGTGACTGAACTGAACTGAACTGAACTGATCCATAGGAAGGGGAGAAAAAAATAAAACAATTGATGCAAAATTGTACCTACAAAATGAGGACATGAGAAAAGTTTATCTCTGGTGGTGAGGAAAACCAGAAAGGCCACCTAAGCCAAGAAGTGTCTCAGAAACAGAAGGCAGGAGAACCAGGGCAAGGAAGAGAATGATTAGCCTGAAACAAGCATAGCCAGGTGAGGGGAAAGAAAGGTGGAGAAAGGCAGCTTGAGCTCATTGTATGACCACTGAAGTCCAGGAATGAAATCTTCAATTGAAAACAGGAATGAGGAGACACTGCCCAGGGTTTGGAGGAGAGAATTGGCATGGCTGGGAAGAGATAAAGAAGAAAGCTTTTATCTCTGGGACTAGACAGCGTTAACAGTGGCAACACATAGGGCATGATTTCAGCTCTAAAAAGAAAGCAGAGACTCTTGGTTTTCTGGAGTCCTGAAAACGCTGTATCATCCTCCCGCTCTCACGTTTTCAGGAGACCTGGCAGTAGCTCCTGCTTTCCTCACCCTGGGTAAGCCAGGAGGGGAGGAAGGAGGGAGGAAACAGAGGAGGGAGGGAAGGAGGGAAGGGGGCTAATAGTCTACACAGGAGGAAACAAACACAAGTTCTCCTGGCCCCATAACAACCAGAAGCCTCCTTTCTCACTGCTGTTTTTGAAGGAACAGTGGCTGTGTTTGTATTGTTTTGAAGAAATCTATTTACAAGTCAATTGTCTTATCCTGGTTAACCAGCTAGCTGAGCAAATAGAATCAAATCTATCAAAATCTCTCTTTAGGACAGAACTCAAAGCCAATTACATCAGCTTCCTGTTTTAAAAGCTGCTTTGGTTTCTAGACCCTCTAAGAGAACGCCTGATTCATTGAATTAAAGCTGCTTGAAGGAGCTGAGTGTCTAGTGAGGGGAAAGTTATTGTGTAAAAGACTACAGGAAGCAGGTTTGGGTCTTCTGCTTAGCCTTGCTGTCATAAGAGTTATGACAAATCCAATGAATCACTCCAGGAAGATTTTAATTACAAAGAAATTGGAACATTAGCAGGTTATCTTCAGAACACTGAGATTCACTTAAATTGGCCAAAGTCTGTGCCCTTCACAACAAAAGATCTTAAAGAACAGCCAGCAAAACAACAACAACAACAAAAAAAACTAGGATCATAAAATAATCAAGAACCTTGCAATGTACTGCAGCTGTCTGCTTCAAATTGGAAAATGACATTTCGATCTCTCTGAGTCCACCGGTTCATGGCTAATTTGAGAATTCGTTCTCAGCTTATAAGGAAGTCTGAAATGTATTTGGGACATTAGAACACTTTTAAAGTTTTAAACTGATGTATCATGGCTTCTGATGTTTTCACTAGGTCCTTCTGGGTGAAGTGTTATGTTATGGCAGTTAGCCTATACTTTGAATTTTATTTGGATACTGAAATGTTTTCTTGCTAACTTTTATGGACCTGAAGGAAAGTAATCGCTGATACTATGTAGAATGATTGTCATTGTATATATTAGTCAGCATTCTGGATTCAAAGCAATGGAACCCAATTCTAGATGCAATGGAAGGGAATTTACTGAAATGATAAGAAGGAAGTCACAGAAGTGATGGAAGGCTGGAGAACTAGGCTTACAAATGAGCGGGCATCAATACACCTCCAAAGTACTGTTAACAGGAGGAAACATGGCATGACTCCATAACAGGAAATGTCTGGCCAAGTGGAAATCAAATATTAATACTGTGTTCCAGAGCTACTAGGTCAAAATGTAAAGCCTCAGCATATGGGTAACCTAGAAGAGGAGAAAGAGTGGAAAAGCAGCCTTACCTTACACCCAACTACATACAATGAGGGTTTGCCCCAAAGGGACATCAGGGTGCTCTTAGGAAGGAAGAATTGAAGGTGGTTTGCCAAAGATGGTAACTAGTCCTTCAGGCCTGATTATCATAGGAAATAGATGCAGAAAGATCCTTCAGAGCTCAGTTAGCATAACCCACAAACTGAACTCAGCCAGGTTCTCTGATTTCAGGAGAAAGCACTAGTCAGAATTTCATATTAGTGCACCAAATACTTTCGCCTGATTTTTAAAAACACATTTTAACCTTTAAAGCCAATAGAGTATTGTTAAGTAAAATAAAGTAAAAAAAAAAAAAAAAGAAAGAAAGAAAAAAAATATGGTTTTAAAGAAAAAAGAGGTCACTTTGGTAAATCTACAAAATGCACAGAAGCAGAAAATAGAATGCCTATGTTGTTACTCACAATTCCGTCATTCCAGTTCCTGATGAGTTTCCAGTTATTTCTTTCTGTTTTCTTTGTATGTGTATTCCCCAAATATATACACTTGTATATTCTACTTTTCTTATCTTCACAAAAATAATTTTCCATATTATTAAATCATCTTATAAATGCTATTTTAATGGTTGCAAAACATTCAACTGCTTTGTCTACCATTAAGTCGGCTTCCCGGGTAGTTGAAATGATAAAGAATCTGTCTGAAGTGCAGGAGACTTGGGTTCAATCCCTACGTTGGGAAGATCTCCTGGAGAAGGGCATGGCTCCCACTCCAGTATCTTGCCTGGAGAATTCCATGGACAGAGGAACCTGGTGGGCTACAGTCCATGGGGTGGCAAAGAGTCAGACATGACTGAGCAACTAAAACACACACATACCATTAAGTCACTATCAACTTTGGGAAATATTTACTAAGTGTCATCATTAAAAATAAACATAAATAAATGACTTGGTACACAAAACTTTTCTCTTTTTATCTAATATTTCTACTACAGGTAACCCATATTTCTTTAACAAAAGATCCTTTTCCCCCAAATGTCTCCCATCACTGTTTTCCAAGCTCAGGATGAGATATACCAATGGTTACAGTGCCATAAGATTAAAAACATCACAAGCGATAGCTATATGAACCAAGTAACCCCACCAGTTATTGCAAACAGTGTCTTAATCTTCCAGGACTAAGTGCCAATTGAGTCAGGAAGTTTGTTACTATTAATAGGCCAGGAAATTTAACACAGGATCAGGAAAATGCCAGTGAAAGGCTTTTGGGGAGATTCTGGTACACTTTTTCCCTTTCAGTAATTCCTAGAGTTCTTGATTAGGGTGTAATCTAAAACTGATGGAAAGTCTCAAGAATCCAGGTGTTTTCCTGGTTTTGTGTTGTAGTACAAGTGTGTATAGTTCCAAAGATTCATTTTTCAAAAGGTACTAATTACAAACTCACTCACTTTCCCAAGTAAGGGACAACAGGAAAGCACAGCTAAAATTTTCTATGATGCTGTCTTTTAAAAATAAATTGTTTGGTGAGTTTCCTTGTAGACGTATTGGTGGATCCATCTAAAACATGATTCACTGTTGTGAATCCTATTAGACACATGTATTTCTTAGGGAAATCACATGTTCTAAAACAGAGTGCTCCTGCTCAGTTGCTTCAGTTGTGTCTCTTTGCAATGCTATGGACTGTAGCCCATTAGGCTCCTCGGTCCATGGGATTTTCCTAGCAAGAATACTGGAGTGGGTTGTCATGACCTCCTCCTGGGGTTCCTCTTGACCCAGGAATCGAACCTGAGTTTCCTGGGTATCCTCCACTGTAGGCAGATTCTCTACCATTGAGCCACTGGGAAAGCCCCAGGTAATAAAATACTCATTTATATAGAAGGCAAGACTTATTAAAGAGTTCTATATTCTTTGCCATCTTTTTTTCATGCTAGTCTAAAGAACTATGGGTGGCAAGATCAGGTGGTTAACAACAAAAGTTCTGGAGTCAGACTGCCTTAGTGTAAATCAAATGCTTCCATATACAAGCAATGTTTTGGAGACAATGCTAAATATACAGAATCATAGTTTTCCTCTTTGTAAAATGAGAGAAGTAATGGATTTACATTGGACTTGTCATGTGTATCAAATAATTTGTGTAAACCAATTACTGGAGCTCCTGGAACATATTAAATGCTCAATTAGTATTTAATGGTATTTAAGAATTAGAATTTTAGGGGCTTCCCTGGTGGCTCAGTGGTGAAGAATCCACCAGCCAATGGGGGAATCATAGGTTTGATCCTTGATACAAGAGGACCCCACACGAGACAGAGCAACTAAGCCTATGCTGCACAACTCCCGAGCTTGTGCATTAGAGCTCAGGAGTCACTACTACTGAGCCCAAGTGCCGTAACTACTGATTCCAAAGAACCCTAGAGCCTGAGGTCTGCCGAAAGAGAAGCCACCTCAATGGCAAGCCTGCACACCACAGCTAGAGTATTCCCCACTTGCTGCAACTAGAGAGGAAGCCCGAGAGTCATCAGATACAGCCAAAAATAAATAAATAATAATAAGAAGAAGAATTAGAACTTTAAACTGAGTAGAAAAATAAAAGTTTTTCTTATGTAAGTGAACCTTGGAAATCCTGATTATTTTTGTACTTTTTTGGAGATTCACAGCATAAATTGATTTATTAAATAGAAGTCCTGCACATGTTTAGCATGATTTTATTAAACTCAATTAACCACACACTCACCTGGGTCTGTTTAATGTGTTATGCCTGTTTAACATCTCTCTTCATCATTCCCCCAAAATTATTAATAACATTTTGCTGATTCATGGAGTAATAATTTAAAATCTCCCTTTAAAAACAAAAACCTTAAACAGCATTACAGATGGCAAATTCCACTTCTTAGAAAGTGTGAAGGTGGTCTGACTATGATATCTGTTCCCACCCCACCTTCCCCTAGTCTGTATTTGGGATAATCAAATATATGACGTTCTCACAAATGGTCTGAGAAAAAAATAACCTTTTTAGATAGAGGTGACATTTTCTCTAGATATGCTTCATAAGAAGCTTTTGTTTCCTTCTAGAACAGCTATAACATCCAGAGACCCCCCAAAAGACCCAGGAAAGATCATTTCCATCAATGGCATTGTGTATGTGTTTCACAAGTTACTGTTTGAATTACCACCATTTCTGAGCTTTTTGTGCCCTGTTTTGCTATGAGGTAATGGTATGGGCCAGTGCCTCTTCTCATTAAGTGAAAAGGAACAAATTTTCTTTCTCTTCTTTTCTTGGGGTACAGCAGTGAACTTCACTGAACCAGTTTTCAGAAAAATGCCAACACCTTTGGTATTGGTGACTCCAGTATATAGATACTCCTCAAGGACATTCCCAGGAATGTCAGAGTGCAGACCTGACCCATAGTATTCATACGCCCTGTGCCTGCTTCTGGGTCCAGTGATCCCCTGATAAATTCTTTTTCACTTACAGATGTCAGGTCTTTTCCACTCTCCTTTAGGCTAATTCATAAATATGCAATGTGGTATGAAGGTGGGTGGCATCTTTCTCTTGGACATTTTTGTCTACAGCAAATACCATTCATTCCAGGCACACTCCAGACACAATTAGGAAGGCTCAGGAGATCTTGTACTCTTTCTCTGCTCCAGTTGTTAGTAAGAAAAAAATAGCATAATTAGCACTCAGTGTAACTCATGGTATGGGTTGCCACACATCTTTTGCAATTGTAAATAAAGAAAAATGATCTAGTGACAAACTTACTAGAAAAACTGTGTGACCTATATACTGTCCTTTGAAGCAAGGTGCACTCAAACTGGCCTCTCTTGGATCATGTGGATCCCTAAACCAAATCAGGCTTCCTATGTACACTTATGGTAAAGAACCTGCATGCAATGCAGGAGACATAAGAGATGCAGGTTTGATCCCTGGGCCAGGAAGATTCCCTGGAGGAGGACATGGCAACCCAGTTCAGTATTTATGCCTGGAGAATCCCATGGACAGAGGTGTCTGGCAGGCTAAAATCCATAAGGTTGAAAAGAGTCAGACATGACTGAAGCAACTTAGCATGCATGCACTATAGCCAGTTACTGGAAGCCAGCATATGCGATGAGGCTGAGAGTGTGAGCTGAGTGCCCTGAGTGTGGAAGTGCCATGGCAACCATGGAAATTGGGGATGAGCAGTTCATATAAAGGAAATAACTAGGAGAAACACAATAAAAACAGAAACTTGGGGACTAGGTAGAGGCCAGATAAGAGAGGACTTAAAGAGCACATTATTGAAGGTAAACCATTGTTCCATCACTATGTCTTGTCTGACTCTTTGCAACCCTGTGGCCTGCAACACACCAGCCTTCCATGTCCTTCATTATCTCCTGGAGTTTGCTCAGATGAATGTCCATTGAGTTGGTGATGCCATCCAACCATCTCATCTTCTGTCACCCCCTTTTCTTCCTGCCCTCAATCTTTCCCATCATCAAGGTCTTTTCCAGTGAGTCAGCTCTTCACATCCCGTGGCCAAAGTATTGGAGCTTCAGCCTTAGCTTTAGCGTCAGTCCTTCTAGTGAATATTCAGTAATGATTTCTTTTAGGATTGACTGATTTGACCTTCTCTATGGCTGATTCATGTTGATGTTTGACAGAAAACAACAAAATTCTGTTAAGCAATTATCCTTCCATTAAAAAATGAATTTTGAAGAAGTAAGGAAGAAATAATACTAATCCTTAAAAAAAAGAGGGTCTCAGTAAGTAGCTATCATGGCTCAAGATGGCCTGTAAGACTTGGCCCAAGTGTGCTTCAAATTCACCTACTACCAGTCTGCTTTGTCTTGCATGCTTCAGCTACATGACACTATCGGTTCAGTGGCTCAGTAGTGTCTGACTCTGTGACCCCATGGACTGCAGCACACAAGGCTTCCCTGTCCACACCAACCCCCGAAGCTCATTCAAACTCATGTCCGTTGAGTCGGTGATGTCATCCATCTCATCCTCTGTCATCCTCTTCTCCTGTCTTCAATCTTTCCCAGCATCAGGGTCTTTTCCAATGAGTCAGTTCTTCTCATCAGGTGTCCTAAGTACTTGAGTTTCAGCTTCAGCATCAGTCCTTCCAATGAATATTCAGGACTGATTTCGTTTAGGATTGACTGGTTGGATCTCCTTGCAATCCAAAGGACTCTCAAGCGTCTTCTCAAACACAATGGTTCAAAAGCATCAGTTCTTCAATGCTCAACTTTCTTGATAATCCAACTCTCACATCCATACATGACCACTGGAAAAACCATAGCTTGGACTAGATGGACCTTTGTTGGCAAAGTAATGTCTTTGCTTTTTAATATGCTATCTAGGTTGGTCATAGCTTTTCTTCCAAGGAGCAAGTGTTTTTAATTTCATGGCTACGGCTACAGTCACATTCTGCAGAGATTTTGTAGCCCAAGAAAATAAAGTCTGACACTATAAAGTCTGAAACATGACACCATACCTTCCACCAAATTGCCACACCCAACTTTCTTTAGGAGATACTTTAAAGTATTATTTCTACCACTTTGCACCTCCATCTTGTTTCTCCCAGATAATTCTTAAAACTTCCTAAGCCTACTGGGGTTACTCTGAGGATTTTCCTTCATAGCCCTTAAGACTACTTGTAATTATACATTTATTTGTGTGATTGTTTCTCTATTGTGTGTCTCTACCCAGCCACCTTCTGCCCTCTGAAGTCAGGACTCATGTTCCATTTTATTCCCCTAGTTCATCACGGTACCTCTGCACTTTAGATATATGATAAATGATTGTAGAATGGATAGATTAATAAGCATGCCTTCTATTTCAATCATTTCCTGAGTATAGCGTGTCCTCTCACACTCCTATGGTGCTGTGTATGCTACACATCCCTTCCCAAGTTCTCTTCGTGAAACACTTTTGCTCCTGTGTTATAAAAACTCATTTTCTTTCCCTCTTCTACACTGTCCCAGACTTCCCTTTCCCTTTCAGAAAAACAAATGTTTCCTGTGTGTGACCCTAATCACCCGGTGCATACTTCCATAATGGCAAGCTATTGCACTTCATTGTAAATTATGTTTCTATTACCTATGTTCACTGTACAGTGAGTTCCTTAAGAGCAAGTAACTCCACATCAGCAACAGCTAGCAAAATGCATACAACACAGCAGTCGTTTCATAAGTGTTTCTTAAATTAATGAATGGGGTAAGAAAATCATATTTTATTATTGAAAGAGGCTACAGAGAACCCTTTATTTTATAAATGTGAATGTTGCATTACATAGTAATATTGTTTTATCTTCCAACTCCATCAGAAGATGAATTATGTGTCTCTCTTGCCCATCATTATATTCTAAACATCTAATGTTTTGCACAATGTATATGTCCAATGAATAATGCTTAAATGTTAAAGTTTAAAAATCTCATAATCCATTCATAACAGTAGCTTTTCATTTTCTTTCTTTCTTTTTTCTTTTTTTGGCCACATCATGTGACATAGAGGCTCTTAGTTCCCTGACCAGGGATCAAACCTGTGCCCTCTGCATTGGGAGTGTGGAGTCTTGACCACTGGACAGCCAGGGAAGCGCCTCAGTTAGTGAGAGTACTAGTTTAAGAAGTAAGATCTTGAAATACTAAATTCTGTTAAAAAGTGATGACTGCCTTCTTAGAGTTTTTCAAAGGTACAGAAGCGCACCTGTGCATTTCCAATTTAATAAGATAACACTTTCCTGTGTTTCCACACTTTATTCTCTATGTCAAGGCTGATCTTTTTCCCTTGAAAGGCTAGCATAGTCTAAACTCTCCAAAGATTTGCTTCAAATCCAGATCAAATAGTCAACCATGAACACAGGGTAGTTACAGCTGGGGTTCTTGGGAAGCAACCAGGTCAGTGCATATTGACACAGAGCTGTCTCACAAGCCCTTGCGTTCCCTTTTCCAATTGCAAAATACCCTCCCATCTTTCAAAATCCATCTCTAGCATTCCCTGCAAAAGCTGGTTAAAGTTATAGTGATTCTTCTCCACAAGATACTTTGCAACCATTAGACATCTTTCAAAGACTCAAAAACTTTTCAATGAATTGGTGAAATGGTCAGTATATAATGCTAGGTGATGAACTGGAGAGAAAATTGCATCTATCATTTGATGTCAATTTTGAGATAAATGGATGAGAAAAACACATCAAAATATTAAGAGTGGTTTTCAAGAAGGATAATTCTTTAGCAAATATCTTCCTTCTACTTTTTGTCTATTTTCCAAATATTTTTCCAACAAGCTTGAAAAAATGCTTGTAATCAGCAAAACATAATGTTATAATAATTCTCATGAAAGGATCTGCAATTAGTCATTTCTACATCAGTGTGGTTTTATTTTACTACTTTATCCCCTTTAGATGCATTTTCCTTCAAGCTTCTTTTCTGATTGTAAAATGAAAGGCTTTCTCTCAGTCAAAATGCTTTCGAAAATCAGAGGAGTGGTAATAGCAGAGGGGAACAACTTTTCAGGATTGGAGAGAGCGTGGAGTTTTGCAGTCAAAGATTTAAGACTTAGGTCTGCCCTTTACCAGGAGAATGATCTTCACTAAGTTGACTGGGCTCTCCGAAATAAAGTTTCTTCATTTGGAAACTGGAATTGTTCGTGAGAGGAAGAAATGTACACAAGAAAGAGAAATTATCTGTACATTGAAGATAAGATGGACTGGGTTAGTCACATAGAACGGAAGAGAAGAGAAGCAATGATTGCCCCCACACTAGACTCAAGGTGATTGAGAAACTACTTGTTTACTTACTGTCTCTTATGTCCCGAAGTGTGCTTATATCGATATGAACTTTACTAGAGTAAACTAGTCCAAGTGACAACTGTATAAGTTATATGGTTAAAGTGATTGGTTTAGGGCAGATAATCCAAAGCTGAAATATAGATGTCTGGTTTAGAGCACATGCCTCTTAAGACAGGGCACTTGCTCTGTTCCCTGTCTTAAGAGGCATCTGCTACACTGTATATAAAAATAGTGACCTAAATTAGGACTCAGATGTGTCAATATTTTCTCTACGTTATTATCACTTGAATACTTTTTTAAAATACAGATGCCTGGTATCCTTCTCCAATCAATGAAAGTGAAGAGGTGAGATCAGGCATTCATAAGTTCTTTTTAAATTTTAATTAATTAATTTATTTTAACTGAAGGCTTTTAAGGTGATTCTAATGTGCAGACAGGGTTGAGAACCACTAAGTGGGGCTTATCTTCTTTTCTATTTTGCTCCTTGCTTGTGTCTCTCTTCTAACTTTCCTTTCACTGTGATTTAACTAATGTTTACAACAAGGAGCTTCTCAACTGGAAGATAAATATCAGGAGTATTATTTCAATAGCAATGGAGCTTACACCATTATATCAACGAGGCATTAGGGAGTGGTGGGGACTAGGATAAACTAGATGCCCTGTCTTAAAAGGCATCTGCTTACTCATTCAGCTCTAGCTAGTTATTGCCAGGTAGAATACCTACCCACTGTTGGAGATTTTCTCAGCTAGAGAATTTGAAATTTTCTGTAATATCTCTTGATTTATCAACATAGGGGACAAACAAACCATACCTATGGGCTAATCCAACTTTTCAGCCACTGGTTTGTGTATTTGGGGTTAAAATATGGCATAAGCATCTATCCCAGGACTTTTGAAAGGGCTGGAGAAATGGGTTATTTCAGTGAAATATACCCACTATGAAACTGAGTCTGTCTTCAGGCTTTTGAGAAGATGATTCTTTCTCTGCACCAGGGAAGCAGCACCTGCACTGATGTTGGCAGTGTTTAGCCCTTAAGCCTGCTCACCTGGTTTGGGTCCATGCCCAGAGACCCAAGCCAATCCCTGCAGGGGCCATAATGATAATTCCTAACACACTGGAGGTAACATATGTAAAGTGCGTATCACAGCACCTGCACATAGAAGACATGCAATCAATGTTTGGGTTTCCCAAATGGCTCAGTGGTAAAGAATCTGCCTGCCAATGCAGGAAATGTGGGTTCAATCCCTGGGTAGGAAAGATCCCCTGGAGAAGGAAATGGCAACGCACTCCACAGAGGAGCCTGGTGGGCTACAGTCCATGGGATAGCAAAAGAGCCAGACACAACACAGCAACTAAAACAACAATAATAACTGTTTGTTTCCCCATCCTCTCTTACTTGACTGATTTTCCTCTTCTCCCAGACTCCACTTGCCTTGAAATCTAAACATTTGACATGTCACCTTCTTCTCCAGTATCAGCCTTGTCAATGCAGTTGACTATTGCTATTATCATCTTTAGAGATTTTGAATATCAGATTTACACTTTTATTGAGCACCCTCTTTCCTACCCAGAGATCAGCAAATGATTCTGACGAGTAGTTCTAAGGCAAAATAGGTGTAAAAGAGGGACAATTTGGCAATATGATCCTTGGGTCGCGAAGATCCCCTGGAGGAGGAAAGAGCAACCCACTCTAGTATTCTTGTCAGGAAAATTCCATGGATGGAGGAGCCTAGTAGGCTACAGTTCATGGGGTCACAAAGAGTTCAACATGACTCATCATGCACTCACATCATGTCATAGAGATGGAAAATACCCATTCTCTTTGTCACTCAAATTCATCCAGGAGTCTATTCTACAGATAGGCTTATACCTTTACTCATAGACAGACAGATTTAGAATGCAAAGTGGAGCGATTTGTGTGATTTTAACATTTGAAAACAATTTAAATATTTATCAAAAAGGAGTATATATTAATATAGTAGGGACCCTTTAAACCAGAGTATATATTTATGCACTGCTGTTGTTGCTAGGTTGCTTCAGTCATGTCGGACTCTGTGTGACCCCATAGATGGCAGCTCACCAGGCTCCTCTGTCCCTGGNGTACTGGAGTTTCAGCTTCAGCATCATTCCTTCCAAAGAAATCTCAGGGCTGATCTCCTTCAGAATGGACTGGTTGGATCTCCTTGCAGTCCAAGGGACTCGCAAGAGTCTTCTCCAACACCACAGTTCAAAAGCATCAATTCTTCGGCACTCAGCCTTCTTCACAGTCCAACTCTCACATCCATATATGACCACAGGAAAAACCATAGCCTTGACTAGATGGACCTTAGTCAGCAAAGTAATGTCTCTGCTTTTGAATATACTATCTAGGTTGGTCATAACTTTTCTTCCAAGGACTAAGCGTCTTCTAATTTCATGGCTGCAGTCACCATCTGCAGTGATTTTGAAGCCCAAAAATATAACGTCTGTCACTGTTTCCACTGTGTCCCCATCTATTTCCCACGAAGTGATGGAACCGGATGCCATGATCTTAAAGCCACATTTTTCAACCTAGGGCAATTTTGCATTCCAGAGAACATTTGGCAGTTTCTGGAGATTAAGTTCAGTTCAGTGCAGTCATTCAGTTGTGTCTGAATCTTTGCAACCCCACGGATTGCAGCACGCCAGTCTTCCCTGTCCATCACCAACTCCTGGAGCTTGCTCAAACTCATTTCCATCGAGTCAGTGATGCTACTCTGGAACACCTGCATCTGCATCAGATGCACCTGCATCTGAATCATTGGTGGATGCCATTCTGGGGATAGTTTTGGTTTTTATGACTGGAGAGGTGCTACTGTCACAAGTGTCTATAGGCCAGAGATACTACTAAACATCCTAAGTCCTCAAAATTCCTTCTACATCAAAGAACTATTTGGCCCCAAGTATCCATATTGCCTCGATTTAGAAAAGGCAGAGGAACCAGAAATCAAATTTCCAGCATCCATTGGATCATAGAAAAAGCAAGAGAGTTCCAGGAAAACATCTACCTCTGCTTTATTGACTACACCAAAGCCTTTGACTGTGTGGATCACAAACTGTGGAAAATTCTTCAAGAGATGGGAATAGCAGACCACCTTCTCTGCTGCCTGAGAAGTCTATGTGTAGGTTGAGAAGCAACAGTTAGAACTGTATATGGGACAACAGACTGGTTCCAATTGGGAAAGAACATGTCAAGGCTGTATATCATCACCCTGCTTATTTAACTTATATGCAGAATAAATTGTGTGAAATGCCAGGCTAGATGAAGCACAAGCTGGAATCAAGATTGCTGGGAGAAATATCAATAACCTCAGATACACACGTGATGCCACCCTTATGGCAGAAAGCAATGAAGAACTAAACATCCTCTTGATGAAAGTGAAAGAGGAGAGTGAAAAAGCTGGCTTAAAATGTAATATTCAAAAAACTATGATCATAGCATCTAGTCCCATCACTTCATGGCAAATAGATGGGGAAACAGTGGAAACAGTGACAGACTTTATTTTCTTGGGCTCCAAAATCACTGCAGATGGTGACTGCAGCCATGAAATTAGAAGACGCTTACTCCTTGGAAGAAAAGTTATGATCCATCTAGATAGCATATTAAAAAGCAGAGACATTACTTTGCCGACAAAAAAACTATGTTTTTTCCAGTAGTCGTGTTTGGATGTGAGAGTTGGACCATGAATAAAGCTGAGCGCCAAACAATTAATGCTTTTGAACTGTGGTTTTGGAGCAGACTCTTGAGAGTCCCTTGGTCTGCAAGATCCAACCAGTCAATCCTAAAGGAAATCAGTCCTGAATATTCATTGGAAGGACTGATGCTGAAGCTGAAACTCCAACACTTAGGACACCTGATGTGAAGAACTGACTTACTGGAAAAAGACCCTGATGCTGGGAAAGATTGAAGGCAGGAGGAGAGGGGAAGACAGAGGATGAGATAGTTGGATGGCATCACTGACTCAATGGACATGAGTTTGAGTAAGCTCCAGTAGTTGGTGATGGGCAGGAAAGCCTTGCGTGCTGCAGTCCATGGGGTCACAAAGACTCAGACATGACTCAGTCACTGAAATGAACTGATTCACAGTGCCAAGACTGAGAAAGCCTAGCTTCGCAGGTACAAAATAGAATGGGCTTGTCTGCATGGGCTAATAAGGAATGATCATGAAGACACATTACTAGCAGAAGTAAGGTCTCTCTATTTTCATTTAAGTAACTAGAGAGAATAAAGACACACACATAAATACACACGTAGTATATGTGTATGCTGCTGCTGCTGCTAAGTCACTTCAGTAGTGTCCGATTCTGTGCGACCCCATAGACGGCAGTCCACCAGGATCCCCCGTCCCTGGGATTCTCCAGGCAAGAACACTGGAGTGGGTTGCCGTATATATGCAGATATGCTTATATTGGAGGAATATTTCAAGGGAAATAAACTTTAACATTTCTAACAATAGTTTCTTCTGGAGAGTGGTCTAAGAAACTGGAGAACAAAAGTAGAGGATAAGCTTTGCACTTTATTTTATACACCTTTGTATTGTTAGAGGTTCTCTGCAAACTAACTTATTTTCAGTTGACATTTAGATTTTATGGTTGTTGTTAAGTAAAATGGGTAAAGGTAAAGTGGGACCATGGCCAGTATGTCTTTTCTTCTATTCTCTTTGCTTCAAAAAGGCATCTTCCCATTAAGGATATCAGGATTCTTTATCACTGTGGTCTCCCAGGAAATGTTTAACTATCGGTAAATTTTACTTTAATAAAAATATTATTAAAACACAGACACTTTTAAGAAGATTTATGTTTTCAACCTTGTTTTTTTCAAATTCTGTTATGAAATAAAAGATCAAGTCATTTTGATGGAATTTTAAGTTCAGAGAATATTTGGAAATACTTTTGGAGCTGCTCCAATGATGCCAACAATGGAAGCCTCTGCCACTTAAACCTTGGAAGAATTTTCTTTGGGGACTGTATTTCTTTCTTTGCATGCTCAGAGCATTCACAAAACTTTATTACCTAATAGTTCAGTGATGTATACTACAAGCTCAAGGAAGCTAAACCTTTCTGGTTTGATTTTGGAGGCTCACTTTTGTTTTTAAAAGTTTCCAATTAACCCTAAAATTAAAACCTCTATCCCTAATTTCAAGAATCAATCATGAAATTTTCTAGTTACCTGATGGTTATTCTATGTGGCAAGAAACACTGCAAAAGTTAAGTCTAGGTGTAATTGAAAAAGAAAAACCCCAGTAAGTAAATAAAGCTTCCTGGAGTCTTCAGTTTTTATCAACCAACAAGAAAATTATCTAGGACTGGTGTGTTATGTAGTTTGTAAGAAAGAAAATTTGAAAATGTGGAGGTGGAGGATGGGGTTGGCATTGGAGATATTAAATAAAGTTGACAGATAAAGGGTTATATGATCCTATCAGTATTTGTGTTGTGCATATTTAGAATCTTTTGAAGCAGCAAATACTTTTCTTTCTTTTTTTTTTAATATGCCACCTCTTTACTATGTAAAACAGTCTTTTATAGATTGGCCTCTTG
The DNA here is from genome assembly GCA_006410875.1 of Neotragus pygmaeus. NCBI lineage: Eukaryota > Metazoa > Chordata > Mammalia > Artiodactyla > Bovidae > Neotragus > Neotragus pygmaeus. The sequence continues at coordinate 188,959 of SJYV01053768.1, forward strand.
GTTATATCAGCCCTTCCAATCAAACATCCAATTGTAATCCTGGCTCCCTCCCTTGAATCAGTTTTCACTAGTTGTATATTAAATATACAGCCAATACTATATAGTTATAGTCTCCATCTGCAGACTCCGATATTTTCAATGGCCATAGGAAGATTTCCTTTGGGTACTTTGAACAGAGACAAAATAGGCAATCGACTATCCTGAAGCAATTATAAAGCTGAGTTGTTCAATTTTCTATGGTGAGAATTCATCTGCCTTCCTCCTAAGCTAACATCACTGCATATAAATGCAATAAAAACTATAGGCTCAGACTCAATTCTGGCATCACAAATCAGAACACTGTATCTTATCAAAAACATTTCTTAGGTGAAATAAGCTGCATAGAGTTACAGAAATGCTTCAGCCATAAATGTGATTGCCATAAAAAAAAAAATCACATTAGTGACAGGTCTACCACTTACAGTGTCAAAAGAGCAATTGAACATGTTCTCCAAAAAGAAATTCTCAGTTTCTGCTGGTGAATCCCCAAATTAAAATACTTTGCAGTGAGCCAAATACTATGGGTAATGTAAATATAATTACTTAGCTTGGGTGACCACTACAATAGCTTCCTAATTGTTCTCCTCTCCAAATGACCCTCCTCAGTTTGCCAGGGTCATCTTTCTAAATAACAGTCTCACATGGTCACTCTCCAGGTTCAAACCATGACTCATCCCTGTGACCTTTGGAGTAACGTTTTGGAGATCTTCCTCAGGGAACAAACAAGACCGTTCATCATTTTACCCCAACCAGTATTCCTAGCTTCTCTCCCTTCAATTTTCCCACTCTTTCCTTACACTCTCAGTTCAGTTCAGTTCAGTTGCTCAGTCATGTCCAACACTGTGACCCCATGAATTGCAGCACACCAGGCCTCCCTGTCCATCACCAACTCCCGGAGTTCACTCAGACTAACGTCCATCGAGTCAGTGATGCTATCCAGCCATCTCATCCTCTGTCATTCCCTTCTCCTCCTGCCCCCAATCCCTCCCAGCATCAGAGTCTTTTCCAATGGTTCAACTCTTTGCATGAGGTGGCCAAAGTACTGGAGTTTCAGCTTTAGCATCATTCCTTCCAAAGAACACTCTAGCAATACCTTAGTAATTGCAGTTCCCTGTGTATTTCTGTTACTTAATGCTCAGGACTAGGACTGATGCGAGGAAGGTGAGATCTTTGCCTCAGATTGAAGTTTAAGAAGATGCAAAAAAAAAGGTAAATATAATATTCTAAAAAATCAAAATAAATAGGAAAGTCTGTAATGAATAAAATATCAAAACATTTTGAATATATTACTATAAATATCAAAGGTGTTATCTGTTGATCATCATCCCTCATTTTGTGTATCAATTCTGTATTTGTTTGTTTGTTTGTTTTTTTTCTTTTTGGCCACATCACATGGCATGTGGGATCTCAGTTTCCAGACCAGGGATGGAAACCATTAAAGTCCCTGCAGTGAAGTGGAGAGTCTTAACCACTGAGATGAGAGAAGTCCCTGTATTTGTTAATCATATTAATCTTACTTATCTTTCAAGAAATAACTCTTCTAAAAAGCTCTCTCTAATTTTTCTCATTCAGAAAGAATTGGGGGCTCCCTCTTCTAAACTATCATGGTGATTTACACATGCTTGTATTTTTGCACTTATCACCCCATATTTAACTATAAGTGTGTATGTGTGTTTATTTATTTATCTCTGTACCACCTTGAGGTTAGAGCACCATGGATTCCATTCACATGTTTCTTTCAAGTCATGCTTATTGTTCCCAACATCTGCTGTACAGACTAAAGCAAGCAGAGTTCAAAGGTGGCCTCATAATCTCTACCCCTGGTTCTATGACTCTGATTCAGTTACATTATGTGGCCAAGGTAATGGGTCTCAATTCCTTGAGTAGGTACATTATAATGCAGATGCAATTAAAACCCCAAACCAGTTGAATTTAATCAAAAGGGAGATTATCTTGGACAGCCCTGACTTAGCAAGTAGAAAGCCTATAAAAGAGGGTTTAGGCTTTTCCTGAAATCAGAGATGATCTTGTTGGCTTTCAGAAACATATTGCCACGTGTTCTACAGCTATAGAAGCGGATTTTGCCCCCAAACTGAATCTATTTATGTAAAAGCATATGATTGCCATGTTTTTATTTATGCATATATGCATCGATCTGTGTACATTCATTGAATGTTCTCAAACATATATATAAGTAGTGGTCAATAGTATTTATGCTCTGGAAAGCCAAATTAAAAAATATTTTGTAATTTTTTAATCAATCATTAGAAAGATGAAACTCAAAACCAAGAGATATGACCTCACACCGCCAATAGAGTATTATAAAGTAAAATTTAAAAAATAAATAAATTAATTAAAGTCAAAAAAAAAAAAAGAGGTAGATGCTGGTGAAAATGAGAAGAAAAAGTAAGCTTTGTTTACTGTTGGTAAGATTGCAAACTGGTACAAACAGTATGGAAAACAGTTCATGAATTCCTCAAAAAATTAAAATAGGGCTACCATAAAATGCAGTAATTTCAGTTCTATGGAATGTATCTAAAGGGAACAAAAAGGCTATCTTGAAAAGAGAAAGATCTTTATCCCCATATTCATAAGAGCATAATTTACAACAGCCAGGATACGGAAACAACCTAATATCCATCAATGGATGAATGGGTAAAATATTTGTGGAATATTATCCGGATGCACAAAAGAAGGAAACCCTGCCATTTGCAACAAAATGGAAAGATCTTGATGGACATTATACTAAGTGAAATAAGTCTGAAAAAATATATACTATATGATCTCACTTAGACGTGAGATCTAAAAAATCAAGCAAATGAATAAATTCAGTCATAGAGAAAGAGAACAGATTTGTGGCTACCAGAGGGAGAGAGTAGGGAGAAAGGGAATTGGATGAAGATGGTAAAAAAGGAACTTAACTTACAGTTATAAAATAAATAAGGACTAAGTGCAGGTCAGGAAGCAACAGTTAGAATTGGACATGGAACAACAGACTGGTTCCAAATAAGAAAAGGAGTACGTCAAGGCTGTATATTGTCACCCTGTTTATTTAACTTCTATGCAGAGCACATCATGAGAAACGCTGGGCTGGAAGAAGCTGGAATCAAGATTGCTGGAANCAGCCTTCTTCACAGTCCAACTCTCATATCCATACATGACCACAGGAAAAACCATAGCCTTGACTAGAAAGACCTTAGCTGGCAAAGTAATGTCTCTGCTTTTGAATATACTGGGGGAAAGGGGGTAAATTTATATACCATAAATTTATAATTATAAATTTATACTGTAAAATACAAAAAGTAAATTTATAAATTATAGTGTATTAAATATTTTAGTAAAATAAACAATAATTTCCCTTTATTAAGTCTGTTCCTCCTACACAGTAATCATTGTACCAAGCATGTGACTGCCTATTTCTCTTCTCCCAGCAGTGCCCCAAGGTAGATCTTATTATCTACTACAAATAAATTGAGAAAAAATAAATAAGTAGTCAAGTTGACTTACTGAGTATGTGATTATGGCATAAGAAATAATAAATGCATGTAAAGTGTATGGTGTAGCTACTGGTACATTTTAAGTGTTTAATAAATGGCAGACATTAGCAGATGCTCTTGTAATACAATCATAAGGCAATCAAAATTGTGCATGGGAGTCAAAGAGGATTATAAGGAAAGACTTTCTAGAAAAGGGGATACTCACACTAGAAGCTGTATTTTGGACTGAGGATCACAGGAATGATAAAGATTCAGTTCAGTTCAGTTCAATTCAGTCGCTCAGTCATGTCCAACTCTTTGTGACCCCATGAATTGCTGCACGCCAGGCCTCCCTGTCCATCACCAACTCCTGGAGCTCACTCAGACTCACGTCCATTGAGTCAGTAATGCCATCCAGCCATTTCATCCTCTGTTGTCCCCTTCTCTTCCTGCCCCCAATGTATCCCAGCATCAGGGTATTTTCCAATGAGTCAACTCTTCGCATGAGGTGTCCAAAGTACTGGAGTTTCAGCTTTAGCATCATTCCTTCCAAAGAATACCCAGGCCTGATCTCCTTCCAAATGGACTGGTTGGATCTCTTTGCAGTCCAAGGGACTCTCAAGAGTCTTCTCCAACACCACAGTTCAAAAGCATCAATTCTTCGGCGCTCAGCCTTCTTTACACTCCAACTCTCACATCCATACCTGACCACAGGAAAAACCATAGCCTTGACTAGATGGACCTTAGTCGGCAAAGTAATGTCTCTGCTTTTGAATATGCTATCTAGGTTGGTCATAACTTTCCTTCCAAGGAGTAAGCGTCTTTTAATTTCATGGCTGCAGTCACCATCTGCAGTGATTTTGGAGCCCTCAAAAATAAAGCCTGACTAGGTTGGTCATAACTTTCCTTCCAAGGAGTAAGCGTCTTTTAATTTCATGGCTGCAGTCACCATCTGCAGTGATTTTGGAGCCCTCAAAAATAAAGCCTGACACTGTTTCCGTTTCCTGTGAAGTGATGGGACCAGAGGCCATGATCCTCGTTTTCTGAATGTTGAGCTTTAAACCAACTTTTTCACTCTCCACTTTCACTTTCATCAAGAGGCTTTTTAGTTCTTCACTTTCTGCCATAAGGGTCATGTCATCTGCATATCTGAGATTATTAATATTTCTCCTGGCAATCTTGATTCCAGCTTGTGTTTCTTCCAGTCCAACGGGAATGAAATACTTTCCTCCTTACTTCCACAAAAACATACAGTTAGTTTTCCTCCTGCATTTTTCCATGTACTTTTTCAAGATTTTTCTTAGAAGGGTTTTCCTCTTGTACTCACCCACTAATTGTGAGATTTTTCCAGGGGTTAGTCCTCAAACCTCTCTGTTTTTTTAAATTCTTATTGTCTCTTCTTAAGTAATCTCCTTCATTCCCATGACTTAGAATGCTATCTTTATGTAGATGACTCTCAAATATTTAGTATCAAGAGTACCATCACTCTATGCCCCAGATCCATACATCATTACACATTTTCACTCCCACACGTGTCTGTTCAAAGTTGAACACTTGTTCCCTCCTGAATTCTGGAAACTGCATACTTTTTCCTCTCATTGTCATTAAAGGGCTCTGACATGTATCAGTTGCTGATGCCAGAGAGAGACTTCAGGTCACCTATGACTGCTTCTTTTTCCTAGCCAACACTGAATTCATTTCAAGTCTCATAGGTTCTACTTCCAAAATATATTTTATATCTGTCCCACCTCTACTATCAGCGCCATTGTCACCCTTGTCCCATCCTACAGTAAAAGCTTTCCTCTCAGTATTTCCATGTTTTTGCTTTTCTGCCTTCTCCAGCCAACCTAACCTTCGATTATCCCTGACACTATAGCCATGATGCTTTTTTAAAATCCATAATTGTTATCCTATCACTCTTTTTCTTACTACCTCCAAAGCCATCTTACACTACTTGGAATGAAGTCAAACTCTTTCTTATAATCTGAATATGAATGATATGGCCCTTGCCTATTCCTTTAGCTGCCTCATGTGCTATCCTTCTGATGCTCCAGAGATATCAGTCTCCTTTCATTTTCCACCTATGTTAAGTGTTTTCTTCTTCAAGACATTAATATCCATTATTACCTCTGCATTCGCCTGTGCTTTGTATGACTGCTCTCCTCTCCATGTTGGTCTACACTTTTAATGTAATCTTCTCAGAGAAGCTTTCCCTGATTACCTTATCTAAGAAGAATTTTTGCTGATATTTTTTAAGTATTACATCTAAACCCTTCCTATCTGTTTATTCAATTTGCAAACACACATTTCTTTACTTGCTTATTTCCTGTCTTCCCTACTAAGTGCGAAAACCATAAGGCCTAGAATTGTCTATTTCACTCATCAAAGTAGATTTAGAGCCTGTAATAATATTTAGTTAGTTAAGTTGTTCAGACATGTCTGACTCTTTGCGACCCCATGGACTGTCGCCCACCAGGCACCTCCATCCATGGGATTCTCCAGGCAAGAATACTGGAGTGGGTTGCCATCTCCTTCTCCAGGGGATCTTCCTGGCCCAGGGATCGAACCCAGGTCTCCCACTTTGAAAGCAGATGCTTTAACCTCTGAACCACACAAGTATTTGCTAAATGAATAAATTAAAAATGATAATCTTATTGAATACATGAAAGAGGCATGGTTTCTAAACATTTGAGAAGCAGTCAAACAAAACTATGTCTCTGGCTCATTTATAAAATAGGGATAAGAATGACTATCATTCCTAAACTCATAAGGATATACTAAGAATCATGAGAAATTGATGCAAAAGTCTGGAATGTTAAAAGCATTAAATCATTGATTATTATTATTACTTAAAAGTTATCCTTTTATCACCTTATCATTGTCCTAGATGATATAAATTCTGATTATTAGTAATTAGATGTCACCAAATGTTTATGTCCTTTTGAAAATCGTGTGATGATATTCTAGTACAAGTGCACACCTAGGGGTTTCCATGTTAATGACAAAATTGATCCAGCATGACTTCATGGACTATAAAGATAAAACACTGCCACATCCCACTTTTTGTTTTTTCTTCTTCAGTTGCTAAGTTGTGTTCAACTCTTTGCAACCCTGTGTACCGCAGCATGCCAGGCTTCTCTCGTCCATTGAGTCGATGATGCTATCTAATCATCTCATCCTCTGCTGCCCCCTCCTCCTTTTGCCTTCCATCTTTTCCAGCATCAGGGTCTTTTCCAATGAATCGACTCTTCGTATTAGGTGACCCAAGTGTTGGAGCTTCAAATTCAGCATCATCCCTTCCAGTGAATGTTGAGGACTGATTTCCTTTAGGGTTGATTTGTTTGATCTCCTTGCAGTCCAAGGGACTCTTAGTCTTCTCCAGCACCAAAACTCAAAAGTATCAATTCTTCAGTCCTCAGCCTTCTTTATGGTCCAACTCTCATATCTGTATGTGACTAATGAAAAAACCATAGCTTTGATTATATGGCCTTTTGTCAGCAAAGTGACATCTCTGCTTTTTAATACTCTGTCTAGGTTTGTCATAGCTTTCCTTCCAAGGAGAAACTGCCTTAATTTCATGGCTGCAGTCATGGTTACTTAGACTTAGTGTGAAGCTTTAGGGCAATTGTTTAGTCTCTGGAGACCTCGGTTTCCTCATCCATAAAATGGAGCCAGCCTCTTAGAAAGGGCTCTGAAAAATAACTAATTAATGAGGGCTATTGCTAATTGTTGAGAATGAAATTGGGAATGAGGGGCAATATGAATGTTAAAGGGTATTAATTCTAATAAAGCACAAAGGTCCCTAACTTAGATCTTTCTCCTCTGAGGTACTCAGTCAAATGGATTTAGAACACTTTTACAGAAATTCCAATTGGGTATTTTTATTGAGTTCACAATGTCCTTGAGGGTTGGGTGGAGAAATCAATGGTTCACAATAATAGTTGTCCTATAAGGATAATAATATATTTCAACCGTCTTTATACAAAACCCTTTGATAATCCACAGAGGATTCTTGGCAAGCAGCAGTCAAGATAAAAAGTGTCTTATTTCAGTGATTTTGCTTTTGATCATTAAAACTCAACATTATTGCCATAGTGAACGAGTGCTCGTCCTCTCCTGTTAATCAGCTGGACCTAGGCAACCCTCAAGAGCTACTTGCTTTCAGGTAGCTCCTTTCTCTCTGATATCAAATTNCCCTCCATCCATGGGATTCTCCAGGCAAGAATACTCGAGTGGGTTGCCATCTCCTTCTCCAGGGGATCTTCCTGGCCCAGGGATCGAACCCAGGTCTCCCACTTTGAAAGCAGATGCTTTAACCTCTGAACCACACAAGTATTTGCTAAATGAATAAATTAAAAATGATAATCTTATTGAATACATGAAAGAGGCATGGTTTCTAAACATTTGAGAAGCAGTCAAACAAAACTATGTCTCTGGCTCATTTATAAAATAGGGATAAGAATGACTATCATTCCTAAACTCATAAGGATATACTAAGAATCATGAGAAATTGATGCAAAAGTCTGGAATGTTAAAAGCATTAAATCATTGATTATTATTATTACTTAAAAGTTATCCTTTTATCACCTTATCATTGTCCTAGATGATATAAATTCTGATTATTAGTAATTAGATGTCACCAAATGTTTATGTCCTTTTGAAAATCGTGTGATGATATTCTAGTACAAGTGCACACCTAGGGGTTTCCATGTTAATGACAAAATTGATCCAGCATGACTTCATGGACTATAAAGATAAAACACTGCCACATCCCACTTTTTGTTTTTTCTTCTTCAGTTGCTAAGTTGTGTTCAACTCTTTGCAACCCTGTGTACCGCAGCATGCCAGGCTTCTCTCGTCCATTGAGTCGATGATGCTATCTAATCATCTCATCCTCTGCTGCCCCCTCCTCCTTTTGCCTTCCATCTTTTCCAGCATCAGGGTCTTTTCCAATGAATCGACTCTTCGTATTAGGTGACCCAAGTGTTGGAGCTTCAAATTCAGCATCATCCCTTCCAGTGAATGTTGAGGACTGATTTCCTTTAGGGTTGATTTGTTTGATCTCCTTGCAGTCCAAGGGACTCTTAGTCTTCTCCAGCACCAAAACTCAAAAGTATCAATTCTTCAGTCCTCAGCCTTCTTTATGGTCCAACTCTCATATCTGTATGTGACTAATGAAAAAACCATAGCTTTGATTATATGGCCTTTTGTCAGCAAAGTGACATCTCTGCTTTTTAATACTCTGTCTAGGTTTGTCATAGCTTTCCTTCCAAGGAGAAACTGCCTTAATTTCATGGCTGCAGTCATGGTTACTTAGACTTAGTGTGAAGCTTTAGGGCAATTGTTTAGTCTCTGGAGACCTCGGTTTCCTCATCCATAAAATGGAGCCAGCCTCTTAGAAAGGGCTCTGAAAAATAACTAATTAATGAGGGCTATTGCTAATTGTTGAGAATGAAATTGGGAATGAGGGGCAATATGAATGTTAAAGGGTATTAATTCTAATAAAGCACAAAGGTCCCTAACTTAGATCTTTCTCCTCTGAGGTACTCAGTCAAATGGATTTAGAACACTTTTACAGAAATTCCAATTGGGTATTTTTATTGAGTTCACAATGTCCTTGAGGGTTGGGTGGAGAAATCAATGGTTCACAATAATAGTTGTCCTATAAGGATAATAATATATTTCAACCGTCTTTATACAAAACCCTTTGATAATCCACAGAGGATTCTTGGCAAGCAGCAGTCAAGATAAAAAGTGTCTTATTTCAGTGATTTTGCTTTTGATCATTAAAACTCAACATTATTGCCATAGTGAACGAGTGCTCGTCCTCTCCTGTTAATCAGCTGGACCTAGGCAACCCTCAAGAGCTACTTGCTTTCAGGTAGCTCCTTTCTCTCTGATATCAAATTTATCCTCTGAACATACTACATTACACAAATCACTCCCCTACTTAAAGGTTTTCAGTGCCAGTTGCTCTCGCAGATTTCCAGGGACATTAAAAAATAGAGCAAACAAACAACTCAGTTAGCACTCAAGGCTCTCCCTGATGTTATTTGGCTTATCTTCTGATATGCTCCTTCAGATGCCCCCATGCTGCAGCCAAATTGATGTGGAATTGTTTCTTCACACTTTACTCCATGTTGTTCATGCTGACACTTCTGCGCATTCCATTTTCAGCTAAATAAAACCCTTGCTCTCAAACCTTTTATAAAACCTGTGCTTACTTCTCTCCTTGCCTGAAATTCTCTTCAGCTATTCATTCAATGCATGTTTACTGAGCACTGATCATGTACCAGGTCTTGGGCACAGAGCCACAGAGAAAATAGGCACATTTCTGAACTCACAAAGCTTAAATAATGTTAGAGACATTCAGTGAACAAACTAGAGAAGAGTATGTCCTGAGTTGGGGTGTGGCAGAGAGAGATGATTAAGGAAAAGTATGTTATAGATACTTTGGCCACCTGATACAAAGAGCAGACTCATTGGAAAAGACCCTAATGTTGGGAAAGATTGAAGGCAGGAGGAGAAGGGAATGACAGAAGATGAGATGATTGGATGGCATCACTGGTTCAATGGACTTGAGTTTGAGCAATCTTCAGGAGATGGTGAAGGATAGGGGAAGCCTGGCATGCTGCAGTCCATGGGGTCACAAAAAGTCGGACTTGACTAAGTGATTGAAGAACAATAAATGTTATACATGGTAGCCATGGAGGGCTTGTCTATAAGAGATGAGACCTCAGAGGAAACTTGAATGAAGTAAAGGGGAAAGTATCTCTGTATATATCATTGCATAGATGTAGGTGCATCTTGGGGAAGGGGTTCCAAGAAAAGGGAAAGAGAAAGGAAAGAATCTGGCTTGTCTGAGGAAAAGCCTGAAGTTTCGGAAGGTTGGGGTACTTCAAGATGCACGAAACAGAAAGAAGGAAGTGGGGACAGAGTTAATGGTAGTGAATGAAGCTTTTACTGCTTAATAGAGGTTTCTGTCCTGAGGTGGGAAACCATTAATGGATGTTTGGAGAAGAGACATATTACCCGTTGACCTAGTATTTTTACAGATGCTCTGCTTTTTTTCCCCTCCACTTAGTGAGACCACAGTGCTCTGTTAGCTGAGTGCTAGGTGCTGGCTCCCTGAACTGCAGTCCAACAAGCCCTTCCACAGAGAAAATCTAGGCAATTTTAGAACTGACATCATTTGTTTCCTGGCTCTGTGCTACACTGCTATTTTCCAATACTTCAGACATTTTGACCAGTTGTTCTTGTTATTTACAACATCAAAGTCAGATTTAGTACCAAACCCCTGTAGAAGGGCATGGCAACCCACTTCAGTATTCTTGCCTGGAGAATCTCATGGACAGAGTAGCCTGGCAGGCTACAGTCCATGGGGTCACAAAGAGTCGAACACGACTGAGCATCTGAGCACAACCTAAAAAAAACTATGATCCCTAGAGGTCTATAGAAATTGCACATTAAGGCCTCATTTCTGTCTGTAGTGGAGTGAAGTACATCTGATCGCTTACACATTTGTATTTGATTTTATTGTGTATGGCATCTATTCCAGGAAGAGTCTCTCTCAGCCTTCCCAGTTTAAAGCTTACACTATAAAGAGTTGTAGATAGCACACTCTCTAGGGTAGGGATGGGGGTTGGTTTTCTTCTCTTGTTGTGGTCATCTTTGTCTTCCTTGTTATTGCTGGATTTTGCCTCAGTAGTGAATCGTGAAATAGATTTTGAATGGAAAGAGATCACAGTCTACTAAATGCTAAATCATATGTTGCATGCCACCAATAATCTCAACTGTCAGCATCAACTCATCTGCTAAAAGCGCTAGCTCAAAAATCCCACTCCTTCTACTCACCTGCACACATATATTCTGTCTTCAAACCATTTGTGTTTAGATTGCTTCCCTCAATCTACACTGTTTTTTCTTCAAGGCTCAATGTATGCCCCAAGTCCAACAAAAAAATATTTTCCAATTACTTGTATTTCCTGGCGTATACACTTACTGGTTGGTTATTATATAATTGGCCTTTAGTTATATACTCTAAAATGAATTGGGATAAGCTATAAAATGAATCAACAGCTGTCCACTAACTTTATGGGCTCCTTGGGATGTTATGTTTCGTATCTATCATAAGTCTTAAAGTTAGGATCTCAGTAAATACTTAACCAGTTGATCAATACTGTTATATGTAATTCCACAGATCAATTACTCAACATGAAAATACAGGAATTTTTTTTTTTTAAGGAAGATTAGAGACTTCCGTGGTGGTCCACTGGTTAAGACTCTACCATCACTGCTGAGGGCTAGGGTTCAATACCTGGTTGGGGAACTAAGATCCCACAAACTGCCTAACATGGCCCCAAAAAATGAAAGAAAATAAATGTAAATTGAGGCCAAGTTATGAACCAGCAATTCACAGATGATATATAAATAGCCAATAAACTAAAAAAACTATTTAGCTTTAATAGTAATCAGAGAGATTCAAATCAAAATGGCAATGAACATGTATTTCCAATTTTAAAAATTGGAGAAGGTATTTTTAAGTAATAATGTTCAATGCTGATAAAACTCTAGTGGAAAACGGTCATTTTTAACTATTATAAGGAATGTAAATTAGCACCACCTTTCTGAAAGTCAATTAGCAATATGTATAAATTGCTTAAAACAATCCATACCTTTTTATTCTATTCCTAGGAATCTACCCTATGGGAGTAATCATAGATTTGCCAAAGAAAGGTGTGGTAAAGGATGTTCTTCATAGTGTTACTCCTAATAGCTCATAAAAAGCAAATACCAACCAATAGGTGAAAGGATNGCTTAAAACAATCCATACCTTTTTATTCTATTCCTAGGAATCTACCCTATGGGAGTAATCATAGATTTGCCAAAGAAAGGTGTGGTAAAGGATGTTCTTCATAGTGTTACTCCTAATAGCTCATAAAAAGCAAATACCAACCAATAGGTGAAAGGATAAATAATAGACATATAATGAGATTTTTATGTAGCCATTAAAAATGATGTTTCAAAGAATGTTTAACAGTATGCAATATAACATGTAGTGAAAAGTCAGGCTGAAAATCACTACAGAAATGTTAACAATTTTGTTAAGAGTCTACCCATGCACTCAGAGAAAATAAAAAGGAAAAAAGGAATAAAATTAAATGGATTAAACTTTTAAAAAATCAAATGATTCTTTAAACTCTAAACATGTTGGTAATTACATTAAATGGCAATGGATAAAATGCTTTATACTTTCTGGATAGTAGTCTCTATCGTATTGTCTTCTGTCATTCTATTGAGTTGTCATTTACTAATTCTTTAAGTGGTTAACCTAGAAATTACAACTTGCATTCTTGATCTTAATAACTTTTCCCATCTCTCAGAAAAGGCAAGTATTAACAGTTTAACTCCATCTTTTGTGCTACTACTATATTTTGGGACTACTTTAGTATGTATCAGTAGATGTTTAGCAGCTGCTTATTCTGGAAGAAAATGTATGCAGAGATACATTTATGAGCTTTTGTACTTTTTCTTGATAGAAAGCATGTATAACATTAAGTTTTAAAATAAAATAGGCAATTTTGTCTATTATAAACTCCATGTGACCAACTGATTCTCACAGAATGCTTACATTGAATTCTTTCAAACTCTTGTATCCTTATTCAAACTATGGTTGAATTTTAGAAATACATATAGTTATAACACCAATGGACTCATATTTTGGCTACATCAACATAAATGATGAAAATGAAATAAAGATAACTGTCCGAACTTGACAAATTGACATGAGTAATTTCTTTACTAAAATGGTTGACATTCTGCTTTATCAACATCTTTATCAACACTTTTGCCATTTTCAAGACAATCAACAAAAATAATAAATCAAGTACTAATTTATTAGCATATGCCAATTTTATGGTGTAAATACTCCCAAGATAGCCAGCTTCAATGCTGTGCACTGAATGCATGTTGAAAACATCGGCATTAATACACCATCATGTGGTATTTCTATCATAGATATATAACAGAAATAATCTCAGAAGCATAGATAAAATGTAATAAGATAATGAATGAGAAACTATGGTGTTTTGGTTATTTATTACATTTGCTATTACTACAAATCATTTTATTATAATATTATACAATTTAATCTTTGATAATGGCTAAAATACTGTGTTCTACATCCAACTTTTAGAATTCCTGCAAATTTAGCAGTAAGCAATTAACAAGCCAGTTAACAAACACATCACTAGACCCTCTGTATATCTCATTTCTCAAGATTCTATTATCATTTTAAGAAGTTATGCTTATCCACATATTTATCTTTTTGATAGTTTTTGTTTCTTCCTGAATTATCATGGTTATTATTAGAATTATTTCCCCTCTTTCTGAAGAACTCCCTTTGGTAGTTATATCAGTGAAGTCCCACTGGAAACAAATTTTTAAAGTTTTTGTTTTTCTGTGTGGGAGGCAGAGTGTGTGTGTGTGTGTGTGTGCGCGCGTGCACGCACACGTGTGTGCTAAGTTGCTTTAGTCATGTCCGACTCTTTGCAATGGACTGTAGCCTGCCAGGTTCCTCTGTCCATGGGATTCTCCAGGCAAGAACGCTAGACTGTGTTCCCATGCCCTCATCCAGGCGATATTCCTGACCTACATATCGAACTTGGGTCTCTAAACATCTCATGCATTTGCAGCTGGGGTATTTCCACTAGTGCCACCTGGGAAGCCTGGTAGGCAGAACAATGACTTCCAAATATGCCCACACCCTAATGCTCAGACCTGTGAACACATTATGTTACTTTCATGACAAAAATGACTTTGTAAATGTGACGAAGGTTATGCACCTTGAGATGAGAATATTATCCAGAGGTTCAATCTAATTGCATGTATCTTTAGAAGTGGAGAACTTTTCCCAACTTCAGGGTACCAGAAAGATAACACTGTGAGAAAGCCTGGATCCACTGTTGCTGTTTTTGAAGATGAAGCAAGAGTGCCACAGACCAAGAAGTGGAGGTGGCCTCTAGAATCTTGAAAAGGCAAAGAAATGAATTCTCCTCTAGAGTTTTCAGAAGGAAAGTCAACCCTGCCAACACTTTGTATCATTGAAACTAGTGTTGGACTTCACTCTATAGAATTACGGATAATATAAATTTGTATTGTTTACTGGACTAAAGTTGTGGTGGTTTGCAGTGGCAGCAATAGAATACTAATACAGTTTGAAATACTTAACCTTCATTTTTGAGGCATGATTTTGGTTGCAATTGGATTCTAGGTTTACAATTATTTTATTTCAGTAGTTTGAAAGTAATTCCAATATTTTCTTGATTCATCTTATCTATATACCGCCTCCTTTGAAAATAATATGTCTTTTGCTTGTGGTTTTTAGGTTTTCTGTTTGTTTCTGTTTTTTGATAATTTTATTGTGATATTCTTAGATATAGCTTTATTTTATATTTATTTATCCTGCTTTGGTTTCTCTAAGCTTTTCTAACCTGTGACTTAATATATCATGTTGGTTTTGAAAAAAAAATTTTTTTTGTATCTGTTACACATGTTTTTGCTTTATTCTCTCTTTCTTTCCACTACTCTGAGATTCAAATTACAGATATGTTTGACATCTTTGTTGTATTCTGGATGGTTGGAATGCTCCTTTTTGCATTTTGCATTTTTTCCCTCAATGCCTCAAAATGAATATTTCCTACTGTGTTATCTTCCCGTTCTCTAATCCTATCTTCTATTGTATTAAATCTTCTATCAAAAGAATCTATTGATTTCTTAATAGCTGATATTTTCTTTTTTATAACTAGAATTTTCACTTGATTTTTTCTCATATATTTAAGTTTAATTTCAATATTGTCCTACTATATATACTTTAACATGGTAATCTTAGTTATCTTAAAGTTCTGTTGGATGATTCTAACAAATGTTTCACCCAGTTTTTTTTTTATTTTTAATATATTTATTTTTATGTTTCTTCCCTATTTTTGGTCAACATTGTACAATATGTGTCATTCAATTAAATAAATCTCATAAAATAATTTTTAAGGTTCTGATGATGTTATCTTTCAGAAGATTTACTTTTCTTCTGGCAAATAGATAGAATATAATTATATCACCTTGATCAGGGAAGACCACTTTGGTGTCTTTTGCCCCTATAGAGTCTCAGGATAATCTAAACTATTTACCTACTGCTACTGCTACTGCTAAGTCGCTTCAATCATGTCTGACTCCGTGTGACCCCACAGATGGCAGCCCACCAGGCTCCCCATCCCTGGGATTCTCTAGGCAAGAACACTGGAATGGGTTGCCTAGGATTCCCTCAAATTCTGATTGACTTGGTTGTTCTCTATATTTTCAAATAGCTGTTTTCCTTGGTATTTTATCCAGATTTTATAGCTGGTTTTGGTGAAAGCTTCAGTCTAGTATCAGCTATTCTATTAAATCCAAAGCAGAATTGACTAAGGGACTATGCATCATTTCTGTATGTACTACAGATTTAACTTAATGGTGGCAAATGTTAAGTATTCAGTATGAGTTGATAGAAACAGAATTAACAGATTAATAAAATTGATTATGTATGAGTTAAAAAAGAACTGGATACTTAAAAAAATTTATACAGTGCTCATTGGATGGCATTCAATAAGTTTGCTTTGACGTTATGCCAATTGTTTATCGAAATTGAACACTAAAATTAAATAATCTTATGACTATTTTGGTGTGTATTATTTGGTATATTATAGAGGAACTTATTTATTAGTTCTAGTGCTTTAGGAGAGAACTTAGAAAACATACTTTTTTGGCCATAGTGCCAAGAATAGTTTTTCTTTGCCATACTGATTTACTTTGCTGTATAACTTTCAGGGTTTGGTTTTAACTATTTGGTTGAGAGGAAACAGAAGAAAAATTTTAGTGTATCCATATTCAGTCTACATACTGTATGATTCAGGTTTATCTCTCACTACATTCTATGTTCCTGCCTTTTTTTTCCCCACTGCACCTATTTTCAATATTTCAGTTTATTTTATGTATTTTTGATTCCTGCCTCAGTCTGCTTTGGAACTAAATAGAGAAGACAAGTAAATTACTTGAATTCTTTACAAAGAATTCTCTATAACATGTTTTCTCAAAACAGTGCTTGGTTGCCTTTAGATTGGTAAGAAGGGTTTGATAACTATATGCATATATAATACATATAGCCTAAATATATTTGCAAGTTTTGTTTAGTTAATATCCAAAAAACACTGTTAAGTATTACCTCTGCCACCTCTTTAATAAATAAAGAAAACAAACACAGGATCAACTAGATAACATGTGAATAAGTTAGAATATAACCCAAATATCTTGATTTCAATAAAATACAAATAGAAAATAATAAACATAAGTGTTTCTTCTAAAAACCATGCCGATACCTTAGATACTGATTCCCATTGTCTTTCTCCTTTGCTTTTGTGAGTCTTCAATTAATCATTACAAATAATTTCTTAAATATGATAATACAGTTTTATTTCAACTTAATACTTACAAATCCTTTCTTTGCTTGTCACTACACTTTCTGTAAAATAAGAGCCCTTTAATTCACCATTCATACATTTCTGCTTGAAGGTATACCTTCAAATGGGATCAAATTTAATTGCATTGTGGCCCTTAGCTAGTTCAAATTCCTCAATCAATTCACCTCAGACTCATCCTTTTCCAAGACAAACAATCCCATTCTTCTTAATCTCTTCTCATATGTTCTGTAACCCTTTCCATTCCATTTATCATTTTTGTTGCCCTATGCTCTCCAATTTAGCTATAATGTTCTTCAAATAAGAGCCTCTATCAGGCGGGCACATGCTTAAAATCTCCTCTCTTATACTTACATTAGGCCAACTAAGAAGCTGCCCTGATAATTTCAGCTTGCACAGTTATTATGAGTCTCAAGTCTGTGGAATGTTAAATACAGCATTCTAAAGAGGTGGGAACAGATGACATTTCCTTGCATTAATATTTTGAGGCAACATAGCACTCTGCCTAAAAAACAAACAAAAAAAATCCCAACAAAGTAAGTGCTTTGACTGTAATATGAAATTTTTGATATCCATTTTAAAGAGCTTCTTTGCAATTTCAGGAGATAATGTCATAATTGTAAATAATTATACATGGTTTCCTTTCTCCAAATTCCTATTGACTCTTTTCAAGAGGTTATCTATCATTATGAAAGCAATGAGCTTGATGTGAATTCAGGGTCTTTGTAATAATGGACCAAATTCATCATAAGATAGTATTACCTTAAAAAATTAAGGAAAAGCAAATGTTACCTTAAAAACTTAGTCTACAGTTCTCTGAGGCATCTCAAAAAAGAAAGAAACACTAGTGTAAGAAACATCAATTACAGAAGCCCCTGAGTGATAAACAGCTACTTCCATGCAAGGAGTAATTACTGTCTCCGGGAGCTGACCCAGAGAATCTCTGTAGGGAGCAAATGGAATAGTGTAGTTGCAGCCATATGCCATGGGCATCTCTATGCACTGATGGAGAGGACTCATTTGGGAATGGGTTGGAAGAAGTCATGTGTGTTTATGCAAAACAATCTTGCCATTCTGTTATAAAGAGCTCAAATGCTATATTCAGATTCTTAAGGGAAAGGCAGAGTGGCAAGACCAGAAGTTGGGCAAAGCCCATTCAATGGTTAGATCTCGAGAGCAAGCACTTAACTGAGACAGGCAGGGAGAGCATGTCTAAAAGTCTGGGAATATTTGTTGCCAATAGTGCGGAGCATTTCCAATGCATTTGGCAGTTCCAAAAGCTTGGAAGTCAAGAGAGTAACTATCTTGTATTGTTTAGTGGCAAGTGATATAGGACCAATTTTCCTAGTTTAGGGAAAATGATAATTTGTTGGCCCTAGTAACTGAAAATTTTGGTCCTATTCTGGCTTCAGATACAGATAGATCCACAGGAGGTCAATGATATCCTCAGGACTCAAACTTTATCTATCTCTGAACTATGCTTTCCTCTGTCTTGTTCCACTGTCAGGCAGAGCTTATATTCATGATGGCAAGATAGCTGCCAGCAGCTCCAATGTTATGTTTCTATCCTATCCTCTCAGCCACGTCAATAGAAAGAGTGTGTTTATTCCCAATAGCTTCTTCTTNACTATGCTTTCCTCTGTCTTGTTCCACTGTCAGGCAGAGCTTATATTCATGATGGCAAGATAGCTGCCAGCAGCTCCAATGTTATGTTTCTATCCTATCCTCTCAGCCACGTCAATAGAAAGAGTGTGTTTATTCCCAATAGCTTCTTCTTCTTTTTTTTTTTTTCTAAGTCCAGAATGAGTCTTATTGACTCAGATCAGTCTGCCTTGGTTCATAAGTCCATCTCTATAACAATCATCCTAGCCAGAGGAATATGATTCTCTGATTGATCAGACATGGATCACCTCTAATATCCCACTCAAATTGTCCTCCTTGGAGCTAAGGTCAAAACTATCCCTCTCTCCCAAAAATTGCATATTCTGAGAGGGGCTAACTGGTGTTTCTCCAAAGGAAAATCATGGTGTTGGTATCAGAGAAGAAATGATTTTTTAAAAAACATCTGGTGTTTAATTCGCCATAGAATTTAACAGGAAAGAGCTACTTCGAGAAACTTCATAAAGCTATAAAAGGTAAGAGTGGAATTCCTCTCACATTTAAATACACAAATTTCTGACTATTACAACTGCCTCAGAGATGTTTCTGGGAAAAGACCAACCCATATCCATCCATGCCAGGTCAGTACACAGACCTCCCCACCTCTATCCAANAAAATAAACCTAATTTAACCTAAGACATAAGTTAAATTCCCAGCTGGTACTATGCTCCAGAGGAAAAATTTAGGTGTTTAAAAAGCCAAATTAACAAAACAAAATGAAGTATTAGGTTAAAAATACAGGATAATATATCTATAATCCTGGGATAGGCAGGCTTTTTATGTCTTTAATTTAAAAAAGCTTTATCTTGAAATAATTTAATTTGGAGATGTTACAAAAACAAATAATTACCAGATTCCCTAAAACGTTAATATTTTAACACATTTGCTTTTTCTCTCTCTTCCCTTCTCTCTCATATATAGGTAATGTATATAACCATATATTTATTTGTATGCTCTGTCCTTCACAGTGTATCATGTTGAGATGGGCTGGGACCTGGGACACTTTGCTTGCACTTACATCTGTCTCCTGGAGCAATAGAATACAAAGAAACTACAAGGGACTAAAAATAACTGCCTACCTGCTCAGTTGGGTCCAATCATGAACAAGATACAAAAAGGCCACAAACCAACTGAGGGGCCAGGAGCAAAAGCTGGGTCCCCCACAGGATCTCTGCACACAGCATCACCAAGGGGGTGGACCCACCACCTAAGTGCCCCCTCCAGCCCAACCCACTGATCAGCCCCCACTCTCACACCGTTTAAGGAACCAGCTCACCCACTTCAGAGAGCAGGCAAAGGGCACCTGTTACTTATTTTTATTCCCTAGTGCTGCACGAGTCCCAGTACAGCTTTGTCTGAATTCTTTGTCTGGCTTCTCAACAATTTTTATTGATTCAAGAGCTCAAGGACCCTGGTCTGTAACAATATCAAGAGGGAAGTGATATCTATTTGTCTCATTACAGATAATGTTAACTTGGATCACTTGCTGAAGGTGGTATCTGCTTGGTTTCCCCACTTTTATTTTTTTGTAATTAATAAGTATTTTGTGAGAGATAATTTGAGACTATTAAATATACTGTTTCTCATAAAACTTTTACATCCTAGTTTTTAAAAGATTATGCAAGTTCAATATTCTTTCCACCCTAAATGTATACTAGGGAGAAAACTGATCAAATTAGTGATGGCAAGTACATACTATGCAGGCGAGGAAAAGAATACAAAGTTCTTTAGTATCAAAAGGAAAAGCTCTTCAAGAAACAGCAGTGAGGGACTTCCCTGGCAGCCCAGTGGTTGTGACTCCATGCTTCCACTGCAGGGGACACAGGGTTCCATCCTTCGTGGGGCAACTAGAATCCTGCAAACCACACGAGCTGCCAAAAAAAAAGAAACAGCATTAAATTAAAAAGAATTGTGCATCCCTTAAATGTGGGCTGTGGTAGTGACTTCCTAGGATGCAAAGGGAGAGAAAAAGGAACCTGTTTCCCACATGCTCAAGAATTTGGGGGTGGGGGCGGGGGCAGGGCTCCATGGGTCAGGCTGGGTGGTCATCTGTAGCGCTGGCAACCCTGCGCCATCTCCGAGTCCCTTTGTAATGACCAGGGTCCAACAGCCCAGTGGCTGGGGAGAAGGACAAGTGCAGTGAGCAGAACGTAGAGTTAAAGGCCCAGCACACGGGCACCAACATACATCTTCCAGGGATTCTTTCACTGTAAAACCCACAGCAAAGCGTCCTTGGAAAAATCACAGATCCGTCGGCAAATCCTGAAGCAAACCATGTGCTCACCATGTCAGACATCTGAGACTTTCACGGTGAGAGGACCGCCCACTTGGCTCAGGGGCCCCTAACCTCGCTCAGAGCCGGATCCGCCCCTTCTCACTGTGGCTCCTCCCTTTCTCATAGTGGCCCCGCCCCTTCTCACTGTGGTCCCTCCCCTTCGCACCGTGGCCCCGCCCCTTCTCACCATGGTCTCTCCCCCTTCACATCGTGGCTCCTCCCCTTCTCACCGTGGCTCCTCCCCCTATGCTCGGCTTAGGCTGCTCAGTTGTCGGAAACCCAGAGAAGCCTTGATGGTCTTGAGCAGTGTGACGTTAGCCTCACGAGATGAGCAAACAAAGGTGGTTGTTGAGGTATCCACTGCCGGACACACATGCTCAATCACGTCTTAAACTCCACAGACAGGTGAAATGCACACATGAGTCATAGGATGGTCCTGGAGCCCCATGTCTGTGGCGTCTAGGACCACCCTAGGGAGGGACGCCCCCAGCCCCTGCCCTCTCAGGGGAGTGCGGTGGAGTGGAGGTGTGGCTGAGCAGGGCCCCCTCCCTCAGATGGGCTACAGGGAACATCCTTCTCTGTGGGGCGGGGGGTGGAACTTCTCTCATGACCACAGTGTCCCTCCAAGCACAGTTGTGACTTTTTCCATCAGAGAGAGAGAGAGGCCTGGCTCCCACCCACCCCAGAGGAGGACACACCGTGGCGTGGCTTTGGGGAGCGGGCCCCTGAGTGGGCAGCAAAGGGAGTGACCGGTGACAGATGTGACCACCGTCTTGCCCAGGAGAGACCAGGCAACCTGAGTCACTGCAGGCAGCCTCTTGAAGGACACAAGCCGAGGGTCCTTTCCTTATACCTCAGTGCTCTGAGGTCTCACGGGGCCTCAGCTGGTCAGTGACCTGCTCAGGGAAGCGGGGCAGAGTCTTGAATGTCTGTGCCGGTGAGGACTGACCACCCCTGCAGTGAGCAGCGTCTTCTGCTCTGCAACTTCCTCCTTCCTCATTTCATTCTCTTAAGTGATGACAGTGGTGACTTTTGCAGTTGCTTTATTTTTAATTTGGTGGGGCTGGGGATCAGGCAAGACTAAGCCAGTTTGATCAGTCCTCAGACTTGGCGGGGATCCTTAACTGGTCCCTGAAATTCAGAGCTAAAATGCTGGTTTGCTAGATTCTGGCTGAAGCATGTTCTCCTTGAGGAGCCAGATCTTGTGCAGCTGTGAAATAGACCAAGTTATAAATCACACAACATAAGTATCTGAAAACCACAAACAGGCTATTTCCACAGACGCCCAGGCACCCACCAGAATGCAGAGCATCACTTAGAGGAGAACAGGCCCTGGGAAGCTGGCCACCTCAGATGAGGCCAGAGCCCTCCACTCTCTTCACAAACACCACAGTAAATCTCACTGTGGTGTGAGACGAAGTGGGATGAGCTCCGACCTCCTGTGTGAACTACGAAACCCAAGCCAGCTGGTGTGGGTGGTTGCAGTTGTCCCTGGTCCTGACCTCTGACCCTCACTGACACCGGCTCTGAGCTCCGGGAGGTGAATTCTCAGTGACTGTTCATGGCAAGGGGTGTGGCTAAAGGGGCTGATGGCTGTCAGATTATCACAGAAACCTCAGGTCAGAGGTGGCGGTGAGCCCAGCTGAACCGTGGAGCCCTGAGCTGGCCCAACCTTGTCAAATGCTTCACCATCTTCTCCCAGTTTCTCGTCTATGAAACAGGGACAAGGGGCTGTTTTGAGGAGGAGACCCCACCTGGCCACACCATCCAGGCCTGGCTGCCTCCACAGCTGTGGGGCTGTCATACTGGACAGCCAGCAGCACCACTGTCCAGCAGCACCCAGGGCTCAGAGCAGGAGCACAGGAGCAGATGGGCAAGACAACCTAGGGATGAGCCCCAAGATGCTGCCTTAACAGGAAGTTTTGCTCACCACCCACGAGGGGCTGATCTTCCTACCAAACTCACAGGGAAACAGAGCTTCTGGCAGGTGCCTGGGCCCCCCTGCCCAAGTGGAAGGACGGAGACCAGACCTGAGCAGCCCACCCGGGGTTCCCCGCCCTCCCCGCTCAAGCTCCATTGCAGGGACTCCCCTCCCCGGGCCAGGTCAGGCTGGGCTTCACCTGCTGTAGGAGCTGTGTCTGAGGGCGCGGGACTGTCTCTCCTGGCAGCCCGTCCCCACCCCACGCAGATGTTTCCTGCTGATGCTGCACATTTCTGCTTTAATGCGAGGTCTGCCCAGCACTGAGCACGTGGTGGAAATATGCCGACACAGCCATTTATCTCCCTGTGTCGCAATTCACCCTCTCGGGGCAAAGTTCCAGCTGATGCCTCCAGAGGCGCCGAGGCTGAGCTAGAATCTCGGTTCTCCAAGGACCCGGGCGGCCCGGAACCCAGGGTGCGGCAGGAAAAGCGGTTGGGAGTGACGCATCGCAGGCCAGGGGAGCTGTCTGACCACAGCTGCTCAGAGGATGTGAGACATGAGGGCACTGCAATAGCCTCGCGCCTGTAACGGGGGGATGAGCACGGCTGGCCCTGCTTCCCACGCAGGTGGGAAGCGGCTAAAGGACCCGTCCCGGAGCCCTTGGGCTACTGCTTCATCCTGAAGACTTGGAAGGTGTCTGCAGTCACCCCCTGGGTATTGCCAGAGGTGAGAGTGTGTGGAACGAAACACAGAGCCAGAGGAGGAAACTGCCACCGTGGGGGTGGGGGCCCAGCGGGCAGGTTCCCCTGAGTCTGACCCCTAGGGTGGCATCCGGGTGACGCCCTTCTTCCTTGGGCTTCTCAGAACTTAGCTCCACACGCCACCACCAGCCCTGGGCCAGCCCCTATTTGCTCTGCCTTGTTCACCGACTGGACTCCGGTCAGCTGATCTGCACCCTTGGTCTTGATCAAGCTCAGAGATGGTGGTACACTTGCCAGGCCTCTGCCAGGGGCTCCACATCCCCCCACCTGACAGCCGAGGCCTCTAGGATCTTACCCCTCCCCTTGGATGGCAGGCTGCTCCTTCTGCAGCCTCAGCCTTGGACGTCCAACTCCTTGACTGGACTGTTCTTAACTCCCATTCACCCCTATCTCCAGTCACTTTCTCAGTGAGACCCGTCCCACAACTTAAATCGTAACACCCCCTACACATACCCTCCCTCCCCCTTGAATTAATACACGGTACAGCGTTCTCACTTATCCGCCTCACAAGCATGCACAGCAAAGCGTCTGTAAGCTCCATGGGGGCATTGATTTTTAATGTTTTTACTATGGAAAATTTCAAACATAAACGCTAAAGTAGACAAAACAGTATGATGAGGCCAATGTCCCATTACCCAGTTTCAGCAATGCTCAACCCTTGGCCTGTCTTATTCCGTCTCTGCCCCACCTTCACACATACCACATTTGCCTGTAAATGCTGCCAAAATAGATGCACTTTTAAAGAATTTAACCACACTACCATTATCACCTAAAAATTTAGTAGTCTTAAAACCAAATAAACGGCCCATGTCCAGAATTCCCCAGTTGTCTCATTTCATACAGCTGTTGTTTTTAAACATCAGAATCCAGAGTCTAAAAAAGGCAATGTGTTAATATGCCCCAAGCTTTATGAATAACACTCTCTTTCATTTTAATTTCGTGTTGAAGCAATTTCTCGTTGCTTACCCTGTGGGATGTGCCACATCCTGGCTCCAGCGGGCTGGGTCCCCAGGTTGCCTGGCTATCTATCCTTCTGGGCCAGTATTTCCTGCCAGCCCGTAATGGACACAGAGATTGCCCCACGTCAGGTTCGCTTTTCAGCAAGAGCACATCCTCACTGGGCATCCCGGCATGTCTCCTGGGGCTTCCTCAAGGATGTTGCCCTTGACCAAGGGTCCAGGGCTGTCCAAGGCTGCTTTCACCTTCCCCACTTCCCTGTATCTGTCAGCTGAGTGTTTCTCTAAGAACCTTCTTGTCGACTGTGTGGTTACTGTTCATTCAGGAAAAGCAGGATAAATGCCTGCTGCTTTCCTTTCTTTACCCAGTTTTTTGAGTAACGAGTTGGTTTCCAGCATTTCCCAAAGGTGACTGAGAGCTCCTTATTTTTTTTCCCCTCTCCAAGTTTTCTTTCTTTTCTGGATAGTCATGGACTCATGCATTGTAATTCATTTTTCCCGTTTCAACCCATTTCAGCCACTATACTTCCTGATGCTCTCCTGTCCAGCCTGTGGCCAGGGGGGCCCCTTCCCGTCAGCTGCGTGTCATTGGACGAGAGTCAGGATGGCCCAGGCTCACGTGGGTGCCCAACCCCGGCAGCCCAGGGCCCAAATAAGGACCAGTGCAAGAGTGGGCTGTGGCTCCGAGGGGACAAGCACATGTGAGAGCCTCATTTCCAGACAAAGCCCCGTGCTTCTCCGTGAGCTTGCATGGGGCTCCTGCAACGTTCTTTCTTCTGGAGGTAGTAATGCTTGCTCTCAGCCCCTCAATATCTCCCCTCTCCCTTTCCAACTTGCTGTGATGGCCCCTGTCCTGTTTTCCTGGTTGTTACAGGGTTTTTGGCTCCGAGGGCTCCACGGCTTCCCAGCCCAGCTCCCAAGGCCCTCAAACCACCCTCCACACCTGCACCAGACCGCACGTTCCACACTCCGTGCTTCTGAGCTTCTGAAATGTTTCTAAAAACCAAACAAAACCAGACACTGGCACTGGCGCTGCCTCCTTGATGCCATCCTGATGTGTCAATTCACTCCTCCTGCAGGTGCCATGGTTTCAGTCACAGGGCTGCCTACCCTCCTCCGCCGCATCCCCCCCCCCTCCAGATTCCCATCACACTGTCAACCTCCACGTCCTGTCCCAGGGACCCTCCTCCGCAAGTATGTTGGGCATGCATCTGGGTGAACCCCTCGCCTCCTGTCTGGGCCCCCTCCTCCTCCATCAACTCCTCCCCGTGTCTCCCTGGTTTGGGAGTTGTCTCGGTCACCACCATCGCCACCATCACTCACCTCAGGCCGTGCTCTTCGCTCCATCAGTCCACAGACCTCTGGGCCCCCAGCCCCACTCCCATCCCCTCTTTCCAAATAAAGCAAAATAATTCGCATCTCCTTCCAGCACCACCTTTAACAGAAGGACACATTGCCGTCTCCAAGCAGTTTCCCCCATTTCATTTGTGGGAAGGACGTACCATTTAGAAAGCAGATCTTTCTGCCTCCTCTTTTAAATCCAAAATAATCTAAGAAAAGAGCTGGGCTCTACGGAATAGTTTCCTAGCACCCTTATCGTTTATGGTTAAGCAAAATGCTCCAACACACACGTGTGCTTCCTTACCTGCTGGCTGGTGAGAAAAGCCCAAAGCTGTCTTTTGTGCAGCAGCAGGCTCTCCGCTCCCTCAAAGTGAGGCTGTATCAGGTGAGGCTCATTCCCAACAGACACGGGCCCCATTTGGCACTCGGGTGAGATCATTTACCTGCGGACGTGAGCACTGCTCTGGTGAGGCTGTTCACCTGCAGCGCGGGGTGCCCCCTCGGCACTTGGCATGGCTTCTTGACATCTAGGTCCCACCTTCCTGTCTGCAGCTGCCCATCTACGTGGATTCTTGCCCTGCGTGTCAGGAATAATGTATGTGTGCGTGCTGTCGCTTCAGTCACGTCTGACTCTGCAACTGTAGCCCACCAGGCTCCTCTGTCCATGGGCTGTCTCTTATAAACATCTGGATGTGTATAAGAGACAGGGGCACTGCAGTANTCTCCCTGTTATAAATGTCTAAAGGCCCCTTTTGGAAGGATTAGGGAAATACTACTCTATACTTGAGCTGATTTTCTAAGATGCTTTCTCCTGAAGATCCAGCCTCTCCTCCAGTTCATGAATTCCAGGCGTGAAAACTGGCTTCTATCAAAAAACTGAGCAAGCAATCATGCCTTTCACTGGGTGGCTACTCACAGTCTCCTTATCATCCAATCCTGATTTCTTTTGTAAGTAAAGATTGTGCAATGTACTTTTAGCTCTTTTTATATTTACAGTCCTCATGAATGTCTATAGGTTGGGCCTTCCTGGCTGCCACTCCAACCCTGCTGTTCATTATAATCACAACCCCTTGGCTTCTGAGAATTAAGCATTGCCACTCAGCCTCTTTTGTAACATGCCCCAATATCAAGGCATGATATCATCTCAGAGGAAAACCATCACTAAGTTTCTCAGTGATGGTGACACCCTTTTTATCAGTGAGTTCTTCATTAATTTGGCAAGCAAAATGTTATCTGGGCTCTCTGACATGATCAACCACCCAGCAGGGTTTTGGGGTTTGCTCCCACTCTCACATGCTCACTTCCTGGAGCTTTCTGAGCTCCTCTTCCATGTGTACCATNAGTGAGTTCTTCATTAATTTGGCAAGCAAAATGTTATCTGGGCTCTCTGACATGATCAACCACCCAGCAGGGTTTTGGGGTTTGCTCCCACTCTCACATGCTCACTTCCTGGAGCTTTCTGAGCTCCTCTTCCATGTGTACCATGAGTTATAGTATTTATCCTTCACTTAACATACACCAAAACTGTATCTGAGTTCCTTAGAGCCCTCCTAACTGATAATAGCAGAGCCTCCCATACCCTTATAAGGGTGTTAGATTCTGCCCCCCAGGAGTACTCTCACATAAAATACAATGTTAACAGTCAAGTAAATCGGATTTCAGACTCAATGTTCTTTGCTTCATCTCTCCTTTGTTAAAAAGGTTTGCATTATTCTAATTTAAATGGATGTCCCTGGTAGCTCAGACAGAATGGAATCCATCTACAGTGCAGGAGACCTGACTTAGATCCCTGGGTTGGGAAGATCCCCTGGAGAAGGGAATACCTACTTCAGTATTCCTGTCTGGAGAACCTGATGACAGAGGAGTTTGACAGGCTGCAGTCCATGGGGTTGCAAAGAGTTGGATGACTGAGTGACTTTCACTTTCATTCTAATTTAAATAGATGATAAGCAGCTTATCATCCCTCTCTCAGCATTAACTGTTTGTTTGTTTATAGAAGGTCCTAAAATACATGCCAGTGCATGCTAAGTCACTTCAGTTCAGTTCAGTTCAGTCGCTCAGTCATGTCCGACTCTCTGCGACCCCATGAATTGCAGCACATCAGGCCTCCCTGTTCATCACCATCTCTCAGAGTTCACTCAGACTCGCGTCCATCGAGTCCATGATGCCATCCAGCCATCTCATCCTCGGTCGTCCCCTTCTCCTCCTGCCCTCAATCTCTCCCAGCATCAGAGTCTTTTCCAGTGAGTCAACTCTACAAATGAGGTGGCCAAAGTACTAGAGTTTCAGCTTCAGCATCATTCCTTCCAAAGAAATCCCAGGGTTGATCTTCAAAATGGACTGGTTGAACTCCTTGCAGTCCAAGGGACTCTCAAGAGTCTTCTCCAACACCACAGTTCAAAAGCATCAATTCTTCAGTGCTCAGCCTTCTTCACAGTCCATCTCTCACATCCATACATGACTACAGGAAAAACCATAGCCTTGACTAGACGGACCTTAGTCGGCAAAGTAATGTCTCTGCTCTTGAATATACTATCTAGGTTGGTCATAACTTTTCTTCCAAGGACTAAGCGTCTTCTAATTTCATGGCTGCAGTCACCATCTGGAGTGATTTTGGAGCCCAAAAATATAAAGTCTGACACTGTCTCCACTGTTTCCCCATCTATTTCCCATGAAGTGATGGGACTGGATGCCATGATCTTTGTTTTCTGAATGTCGAGCTTTAAACCAACTTT
>SJYV01053768.1:221035-260952 GCA_006410875.1 Neotragus pygmaeus
TGGACTGTGAAGAAGGTTGAGCACCGAGAAGAATTGATGCTTTTGAACTGTGGTGTTGGAGAAGACTCTTGAGAGTCCCTTGGACTGCAAGGAGATCAACCAGTCCATTTTGAAGGAGATCAACCCTGGGATTTCTTTGGAAGGAATGATGCTAAAGCTGAAACTCTAGTACTTTGGCCACCTCATTTGAAGAGTTGACTCACTGGAAAAGGCTCTGATGCTGGGAGGGATTGAGGGCAGGAGGAGAAGGGGATGACCGAGGATGAGATGGCTGGATGGCATCACGGACTCGATGGACGTGAGTCTGAGTGAACTCCGGGAGCTAGTGATGGACAGGGAGGCCTGGCGTGCTGCAATTCATGGGGTGGCAAAGAGTCAGACATGACTGTGCGGCTGAACTGAACTGAATTGAGCTGAACAGAATATCTGAAATTAGGTGAACAATAAATTTAATGGATTAATAAATGACCAGATAATCATAATTATAAATAATAACACCAACAATAAACAATTGCATTTGAAATATATTTTGTTGGTTTTGTTCACTGGTCAATAACAAGCGTCGAGAGCACTGAGTGACTGGCAAACCCTTCTTTCCCAAATATTTGGTAATGAATGACCATTAGGAAATAATGGTGTGTGTGAACAAAAATAATTTTAATGTATTATTTTAGTACAATTAAATACATGTTTATTTGTAAACACAATGTATATACCTATAGTACTAATAAAAACTGAAAATTGTATTTCACCTCCAACTCAATTCAATTCATATTTAACAAACAGAGAACCTCTATGTGACAATGACTGTGTTACATGCCAGAAATGTAAAATTTAGCAAAAATAGAATCGTCCTCCTCAGAGTAATCACTGTTACCATACTGGTGTCCATCCTTCCAGATAGTTTCTTGCCTGTTTTTAAATGCACAAACACTCTTATATACACATATATTCAAATGCCAAACTTTTTAAAAACAAAGGAAATTACCCTCTACATATGATTATGTAGCAAGCATTTCCAGTTAAAGCAAGGTGTCTTAGCTTCTTCATGGCAAATAGAAAATGAGAATATTTATACACTGAACTAAGATAAACTGTTTATACCTTAACATATAATGGACATTTCCTTTGTTAAAATAACCCTTTGATTACCTAATATGAATCATGAAATATTCTTTTAATAAATTATTGGATCTAGTTTGCTAAATTTCAGTCTAGAATTTTTACATATTTACATATTTTTGTGTGTTTGTATTTATATGTAAGAGTGATTGGACAATAGTATTCTTTTACCTTTTTTAAAATCTGTATTTCTAGAGTTGCTATAAGGATTATGGTAGCTTTACAGAATGAATTGAGAATCTCTTCATTTTATCCTAAGAGCTTGGATCATTTTTACATAAATTAAGGATTTATTTGCCCTTAACAGATTGATGACTCTCTAATATAAAACTGTCTTGGTTTACTGCCTTTGGTAGGGGGTAGGGAGTTAGCAGTATTCTTGCCTGGAGAATCCCACAGACAGAAAAGGCTGGTGGGCTTCAGTCCACAGGGTTGCAAAGAATTGAACACGATTGAAGCAACTTAACATACATGCATATATGGGGGATTACCATGAGAGCTTAACTATTTTTCCACTTTTTCCCTATGATTTTAAGTCTGTGAAGATTAATTCCCTCCATTTGAAGCAATTTGGTTATTTCTATTTTTCTAAAAAAATCACTTATTTCATCTCAATTTTAAAATTACATTTGTTAAAATTTTCCTCTGCATCTTATGTCAGCTTTTTAAAAGTGAGTTTGTGATTTCCTTCTTTTGTTCTCTTCCCCAAATGAGAGGACAGGCTGAATGTTGGATAGAGTGGAGTGGACTATGGACAAGCTGACTTCCCTTACAGTCAGTCAATGAATCTATCAGAACAGGTGTATCATCTGCTCCCTCCTCCCTGATTATCAGAGAAAAGGTGCCTTTACTATGGAGAAGAAACTCGCCAATGCCTTTCACACTTTGAATAGTGGGTGGAGAATCCTTCCGTTTCTCTGTTATTATTATCTCTATTCTTTCAGATCTACTGTAAAGATCTGAAGTCATAGCATCTTCTAATTGGCTTACCCTCATTGAGGTAACCCTCATCAGGAATAAATTTTAGTTTTAGCTGAGAGTCATGTCCCACAAGGGGCTCTTGTCATACTCTAAAAAAAGTCATAGCATCTGATCCCATCACTTCATACCATATAGATAGGAAAACAATGAAAATAGTGAGAGACTTTATTTTGGGGGGCTCCAAAACCACTGCAGATGTTGACTGCAGCCATGAAATTAAAAGATGCTTGCTCCTTGGAAGAAAAGTTATCATCAACCTAAACAGCATATTACGAAGCAGAGATATTACTTTGTCAACCAGGGTCTGTCTAGTCAAAGTTATCGTTTTCCCAGTAGTCACATATGTATCTGAGAGTTGGACTGTAAAGAAAGCTGAGCACTGAAGAATTGATGCTTTTGAACTATGGTGTTGGCGAAGACTCTTGAGAGTCCCTTGGACTGCAAGGAGATCCAACCAGTCAGTCCTAAAGGAAATCAGTCCTGAATATTCATTGGAAGGACTGAGGCTGAAGCTGAAACTCCAATACTTTGCCCACCTGGTGCAAAGAACTGACTCATCTGAAAGATGAGGAGACTGGGAAAGATTGAAGGCAGGCAGAGAAGGGGACGACAGGATGGCATCACTGACTCGATGGACATGAGTTTGAGCAAGCTCCAGGAGTTGGTGATGCATAGGGAAACATGGTGTGCTGCAGTTCATGGGATCTCAGAGTTGGACACGGCAGAGTGACTGAATTGAACTGAAAAGAAGCATAACTAGACCAATCTAGCTTTACTTCACCCCCACATCATCATTCTGCTGACAACTCATGCTCTGTCTGCACCTTAATTCTGGGCTGATCTTTCTCCTGGTCCACACTGGCAAGACTGCTCTACCCCATATTTAATCATTTTTTCTGTTCTAGTATCTATGTCAGTCTA
This sequence comes from Neotragus pygmaeus, assembly GCA_006410875.1. Classification (NCBI taxonomy): domain Eukaryota; kingdom Metazoa; phylum Chordata; class Mammalia; order Artiodactyla; family Bovidae; genus Neotragus; species Neotragus pygmaeus. The sequence continues at coordinate 224,060 of SJYV01053768.1, forward strand.
ATTTCATATGCTATCTGGCTTCCAGAATTTTTCAAAATTTCTATTTCACCAATAGCATTGCTTCCTCTGCTACGGGCTGTTAGGAACGTGTACAAGTTTTACTGTATTTATCTCATCCTGGAAAATTGTAATGAATGATAATCTTGCCATTTTGATGGTTTGCAAAAAGCAAATTCTTTGGAAGCTAGAGAGGTGACATTTATATCATATTTGGTTACTAAATATACATTCACGTGAGAATTATAAGTAATTTCATAGTTGTACTTAAACAGCTATAGAATGTAAAAATTAAGAATGACAAAGTAAAGTTGAGTATGAAGTGTTCTTTCCTTTCCTTTGGAAGAATTATTTTCAAAATCATCTGTGTTCTAGCAAAATCTATAACTGTTTGATGTGGACCTGTTTTTGAGATGGTGACTGGGGAGCATTTCCACCAACGTGTAGAGTTTCCAATATCTGTCAGCACTGTCTGATTTTCCAGTATGTGCATCTTTCACCACCTAGATTCCTGCTCACGATAAGTGACATGTGGACTTTTAGTGCTTCCTGCACCAGGGACTATCTTTCAAGTCACACTGTGAAATCCTTTCAGAGTTTGGCAGCATTACTCATCTCAATCATGCCACCAGTCTCTTTGATGGGAGGCTCACCCACTTCCTTTAAGAATAAGGATGCAATTTAAAGTTTAACTTCAAACATTTAGAGCACTTAAGATGCCAGGTCCAATTTATTTACAGCTTCTGATCCATGTCCACTTTCTGCGCGGAGAATGAACTTCAGATCAGGATAACCTCCGTCAGTTCATTTGCCATCCCTATGCACGTGTGAAGCAAGCACCCTTCTCCAGAATCTGTTGCCATGATCATCTTTTGGCATCGGATCTAAGCAAGAGTTTTGACTTCTTGGACTTTTAACAGTCTAACTGGAGAGCCATTTGGAAAGCATACATAGGAATGGTGTTAAAAATGAACCCCCTTTAGAAAAACTAAGTGCTTGTCTGCCAGTATAAAATCCAAACATTTATTAACGTTTTAAAACTTTTTACTTACTCTGGTTTGGGACCAATGAAATATGTAAACCAAAGATGTTCACTGGGATGGAAGAATATCTCTCAGTGAATAAATGTTGCTTATATTTTGTTTATGATTTTGCTTGCTTTATAATGTTTTTTTATCTTTCTTTTTTAGTTTTTAAATTATGAAAATATGATAACACATTTACAGGAGACTTGGAAAACACAGAACAAAGTTACATATAGTTCTGTTATATGTTACAATTTCCTGTTTTAAGTAGATGAATTAAGATTTTTAGCTGGAGCTTCAGATATGTGACATGACCTAGCCTGTCACTATGAATTGTCTGACCTTTGTCATCTCACCTATTTGGGCATGAATTTCCACAGTTCTGAAACAATCTTTAAGTTTCATCTCATTTCTAAGAATCTATTTTCTTTGCTACTGATTGTGCTTTTTGTTTTATGATTAGACTCTGAGAAAGTTATGAAAATCTCCATACAAGTAAATAGACAATCATAATAATGACAAAAACAAAAATTAGAATCCACAACTTCTTTTTTTTTTTTNATTTTCCAGTATGTGCATCTTTCACCACCTAGATTCCTGCTCACGATAAGTGACATGTGGACTTTTAGTGCTTCCTGCACCAGGGACTATCTTTCAAGTCACACTGTGAAATCCTTTCAGAGTTTGGCAGCATTACTCATCTCAATCATGCCACCAGTCTCTTTGATGGGAGGCTCACCCACTTCCTTTAAGAATAAGGATGCAATTTAAAGTTTAACTTCAAACATTTAGAGCACTTAAGATGCCAGGTCCAATTTATTTACAGCTTCTGATCCATGTCCACTTTCTGCGCGGAGAATGAACTTCAGATCAGGATAACCTCCGTCAGTTCATTTGCCATCCCTATGCACGTGTGAAGCAAGCACCCTTCTCCAGAATCTGTTGCCATGATCATCTTTTGGCATCGGATCTAAGCAAGAGTTTTGACTTCTTGGACTTTTAACAGTCTAACTGGAGAGCCATTTGGAAAGCATACATAGGAATGGTGTTAAAAATGAACCCCCTTTAGAAAAACTAAGTGCTTGTCTGCCAGTATAAAATCCAAACATTTATTAACGTTTTAAAACTTTTTACTTACTCTGGTTTGGGACCAATGAAATATGTAAACCAAAGATGTTCACTGGGATGGAAGAATATCTCTCAGTGAATAAATGTTGCTTATATTTTGTTTATGATTTTGCTTGCTTTATAATGTTTTTTTATCTTTCTTTTTTAGTTTTTAAATTATGAAAATATGATAACACATTTACAGGAGACTTGGAAAACACAGAACAAAGTTACATATAGTTCTGTTATATGTTACAATTTCCTGTTTTAAGTAGATGAATTAAGATTTTTAGCTGGAGCTTCAGATATGTGACATGACCTAGCCTGTCACTATGAATTGTCTGACCTTTGTCATCTCACCTATTTGGGCATGAATTTCCACAGTTCTGAAACAATCTTTAAGTTTCATCTCATTTCTAAGAATCTATTTTCTTTGCTACTGATTGTGCTTTTTGTTTTATGATTAGACTCTGAGAAAGTTATGAAAATCTCCATACAAGTAAATAGACAATCATAATAATGACAAAAACAAAAATTAGAATCCACAACTTCTTTTTTTTTTTCCCCTCTAGCAAGTCTGTAGTTATTCCAGTATTGTCTACAGGTATCTGATTTTATGGGAGTGCCATATTTAAACATTCATTATCAACTCATGCAATCAGACTTAAGTGCACCTAAGTACACCATCTGTCTTTTTCTTTCTTATATATTCCTCTGTAGTCACACATGGATATCTGCTATTCTAGTAGTGTCTAGAGTCTATTACAGCTGCACCAGTTACAGTGTAATCAGCAAAGGAGGCATTCCCTTTCCAGGCCCTGATTTTCAGAATTTAACTGCACCAGCGTTTATAATGGCTCTATCCTTAATGTTCACGCATTTCTGCACAGGTGTATGTATGTGTGTGTGTGTTTCCCCAAAGTTCCAGAGGCAAAACCTATTTTGGGGGGAATAGTCCAAAGCACGGATCTCTTTTTTAAAAGGCAAAGCATACAGAAAATGGTTTGCTCATCTGGGAGGTTTCTGGTCAAGTTGCACTGTCATGCAAACCATTTCAAGACTACAATGCAGGCAGAGAGCTCTGGGAGTCTACCGGCTATTCCATCTCTATAATCCCTGAGGCAAGAGCCTGTTCCTTTTGATTGGGTTCTACAGTCACATTATTCGAACAATGAGCATGATCTTGGTCCAAAGAGGCATCAGTTCATTCTCTGAAAAGCAAACTGGAACACACCTTTTCAACATATCAGTGATGAGTTGGTGGCAGTGGGACCCAATGGTGCACAGCAGGGATGCTCAGTCCTGCATTTTGGTGATATAAGCATCTAAATGAATAGGACACAGGATGAGATCTGAGGCCTCATGGAAAACAAATAAGATTTTGAGGTTGCATTCTGGAGTAATCAACTGCACATCACTAAAATAAAATTCCCCTAAGCATGCTGACTCTTGACACTCAGTTCCTATACTATATATTTATATAGACTCTCGGGACAGAAATAGTAAAACAGAGGAATTGGCCTTTGAAATCATTCAACCTTCATTGTAGTTCCTATCCCTGACATTTATGAATTGTGTGGTTTTAAGCCAGTTGCTTAACCCTCGTTAGCCCTGGTNACAATAGAATGGAAAAGACTAGAGATCTCTTCAAGAAAATTGGAGATACCAAGGGAATATTTCATGCAAAGGTGGCTACAATAAAGGCCAGAAATGGCAAGGACCTAACAGAAGCAGAAGAGATTAAGAAGAGATGGCAAGAAGACACAGAAGAACTGTACAAAAAATTCTTAATGACCCAGAAAACCATGATGGGGTAGTCACTCACCTAGAACCAGATATTCTGGAGTGTGAAGTCAAGTGAGCCTTAGGAAGCATTACTAGGAATGAAGCTAGAGGAGCTGATGGATTTCCAGGTAAGCTGTTTCAAATTTTAAAAGATAATGCTGTAAAAATGCTGCATTCAATATGCAACCAAATCTGGAAAACTCAACAGTGGCCACAGCACTGGAAAAGGTCAGTTTTCATTCCCATCCCAAACAAAGGTAACGCCAAAGAATCTTCAAACTACTGCACAGTTGCACTCATTCCAAGCCAGGCTTCAACAGTACATTAACTGTGGACTTCCAGATGTTCAAGCTAGATTTAGAAAAGGCAGAGGAGCCAGAGATCAAAACGCCAACATCTGTTTGATCATCAAAGAAGCAAGATAGTTCCAGAAAAACATCTACTTCTGCTTTATTGACTATGCCAAAGCATTTGACTGTGTGGATCTAAAAATCACAACAAACTGTGGGAAATTCTGAAGGAGATGTGAATACCAGACCACTTGACCTGCCTCCTGAGGAATCTGTTTGCAGATCAAGAAACAACTGGACATAGAACAACGTGTACAGTTAGAACTGGACATGGAACAACATGTTTCAAATCAGGAAAGGAGTACATCAAGGCTGTGTATTATCACCCTGCTTATTTAACTTATATGCAGAGTACATCATGAGAAATGCAGGACTGGATGAAGCACAAGCTGGAATCAAGATTGCCAGGAGAAATATCAATAACCTCAGATATGCAGATGATACCACACTTATGGCAGAGTGCAAAGAAGAACTAAAGAACCTCTTGATGAAAATGAAAGAGGAGAGTGAAAAAGTTGGCTTAAAACTCAACATTTAGAGAACTAAGATCATGGCATCTGGTCCCATCACTTCATGGCAAATAGATGGGCAAACAGTGGAAACAGTAACAGACTTCATTTTTGGGGTTTTGAGATTTGGATTATAAAGAAAGCTGAGCACAGAAGAATTGATGCTTTTGAACTGTGGTGTTGGAGAAGACTCTTGAGAGTCCCTTGAACTGCAAGGAGAACCAACCAGTCCATCCTAAAGGAGATCAGTCCTGGTTGTTCACTGGAAGGACTGATGGTGAAGCTGAAACTCCAATACTTTGGCCACCTGATGCAAAGAACTGACTCATCTGAAAAGACCCTAATGCTGGTAAAGATTGAAAGAGGGATGAAAAGGGGACAACAGAGGATGAGATGGTTGGATGGCATCACTGACCCAATGGACATGAGTTTGAGTGGGCTCTGGCAGTTTGTGATGGACAGAGAAGCCTGGCGTGCTGCAGTCCATGGGGTTGCAAAGAGTTGGACACAACTGAAGGACAGAACTGAACGGAACTGCCCTCATTTCACACACTAGCAAGATTATGCTCAAAATCCTTCAAGCAACACTTTAATTGTACATGAACTTAGAACTTCCATATGTACAAGTTGAATTTAGAAAAGGCAGAGGAGCCAGAGATCAAATTGCCGAAATTCTTCAGATCATAGAAAAAGCAACAGAATTCCAGAAAAACATTTACTTCTATTTCATTGACTACACTAAACCTTTGACTGTGTGAATCACAGCAAACTAAAAAATTCTTAAAGAGTTGGGAATACTAGATCACCTTACGTGTCTCCTGAGAAACCTGTATGCAAGTCAAGTAGCAACAACTAGAATCAGACATGGACCAATTTCAAAATTTGGAAAGCAGTTCATCAAAGCTGCATATTGTCATTCTGCTTATTTAACTTATATGCACAGTACATCATGTGAAATGCCTGGCTGGATGAATCACAAGCTGGAATCAAGGTTTCCAGGAGAAATATCAACAACCTCTGATATGCAGATGATACCACTCTAATGGCAGAAAGTAAAGAGAAGGAAATGGCAACCCACTCCAGTGTTCCTGCCTGGAGAATCCCAGGGACAGGGGAGCCTGATGGGCTGCTGTCTATGGGGTCACACAGAGTCGGACACGACTGAAGTGACTTAGCAGTAGCAGCAGCACCAAAGAGTAACTAAAGAGCCCTTGATGAGGGTGAAGAGGAGAGTGAAAAAGTTGATCCAGAGAGACGTTGTGGGGTGGGAGGCGGGAGGGGGATTCAGGATTGGGAGCTCGTGTACACCTGTGGTGGATTCATGTCGATGTATGGCAAAGCCAATAGAGTATTGTAAAGTAAAATAAATTAAAAAAAAAAGAATGTTAAAAAAAAAACAACTCAACATTCAAGAAACAAAGATCATGGCATCCTGTACCATCCCTTCATGGCAAATAGACAGGGAAAATGTGGAAATGGAGAGTTTTATTTTATTGGGTTCCAAAATCACTGCAGATGAGGATTGCAGCCATGAAATTAAAAGATACTTGCTCCTTGGAACAAAAGCTATGACAAATCTAGACAGCACATTAATAAACAGAGGCATCACCTTGCTGACAAAAGTTTATATAGTCAACGCTATGGTTTTTCCAGTAGTCATGTGTTGATGTGAGTTGGACCATAAAGAAGGCTTAGTGTCATTGAATTGATTCTTTCAAATTGTGGTGCTGGTGAAGACTCTTGAGAATCACTTAGACAACAAGAAAACCAAACTAGTCAATCCAAAATGATATCGAGCCTGAACTTTCATTGGAAAGACTGATACTGAAGCTGAAGCTCCAATACCTTGCCATCTAATGCTAATAAGCAACTCATTAGAAAAGACTTTGATGCTAGGAAGGGTTGAGGACAAGAAGAGAAGGGGACAACAGAGAATGAGATGATTGGATGGCATCACTGACTCAATGGACATGAGTTTGAGCAAACTCCAGGAGATAGTAAAGGACAGGGAAGCCTGGTGTGCTCTAGTCCATGGGGTCACAAGGATTCGGACATGACTTAACAACTGAGCAACAATAATTTTCTAGAAATTTCCATGTAGGTCAGAATTTAGAACCATATATAGTTTCTTGGCCACTTAAGTATTTTTCACATAAAACAAATTGTTTCATCTAAGAGGCTGATGCTAGTACTTAAGCTCCAAATAAAGGATGTTTACTTCACCTGAGAGCACGTATTCTCCAATGAAGAGTTCTATAATTGATCTCAGACAAGACTTAGCAGAGCTCAGTTGAAAGGTTAGGAGATTAAGAGTCAAAAGACTCGGATTCACATCCTGGCTTCTTTAACTTCTAACTTGTCTCCTTGTGGGAGACACTTTAGCAAAGTCTCAGTTTATTTTTCTATAACCTGCATTTATTCTGTAAGGTAAGTTGGTGCTGCTGCTGCTGCTAAGTCACTTCAGTCGTGTCCGACTCTGTGTGACCCCATAGACAGCAGCCAACCAGGCTCCCCCGTCCCGGGGATTCTCCAGGCAAGAACACTGGAGTGGGATGCCATTTCCTTCTCCAATCCATGAAAGTGAAAAGTGAAAGGGAAGTCATTTAGTCGTGTCCGACTCTTCGTGACCCCATGGACCGCAGCCTACCAGGCTCCCCTGTCCTTGGGATTTTCCAGGCAAGAGTACTGGAGTGGGGTGCCATCACCTTCACTGGTAAGGTAAGTTAAAATATGTAAATTGTCTATCAAATGTAGAAGTTTTGCATAAACACAGGTTATTGGAGCTGGAATCACAGACGCAAACATCTTCAAGGGTTACTTTGTCTCCTAACTGCACGTGGTGGGTCAGTTGGACTCTGGCGTCTTCTACTTCCACAGGATTGCTGCCCTTGTGGCAATCAGAGCCTGGTGTTGCCTGATATTTCCTTTTTAATTCAAGAGAAAAACTATAAATCCTGATATGTGTGTAAAATCTCCATCTTTAAAATGTTTCAGAATAATTCTGTGGGCCAATCAATTCGTACTGGCTATTTGCTCTGTAACTGTTTCGTGTATGTGCGCTAAGTCGCTTCGGTCATGTCCTACTTTTTGTGATCCTGTGAACTGTAGTCTGCCAGTTTCCTCTGTCCATGAGTTTCTTCAGGAAGTGGGCTGCTATGCCCGCCTCCAGGGAATCTTCCTAACCCAGAAATTGAACCCACATATCTTAAGTCTCTCCACACTGGCAGCCAGGTTCATTAACACTAGTGCCACCTGGGAAGCCCCATAAACTGTTATGTTGTCTCTAATTTACTTGATTGCTAACACCCCTCAAATCTCCATGTTAGCATCTTTAGTTAAGAGTATTTATTGTACTGAGTATGTCAAACGTAGTCCAATCTTGTAGTAGCCAATTATTTGTAATTATTTCCACGATGAGGGTTTTTCTCTTCAGGTGGCCAATTACTTCCTATCAAATTATCACTGAAAACCATTATTTTCATTTCCATTTGTAGATATCTCAAGACTTTATTTCCACTCAGTACAAGTAAATGAAAAGGAAATAATAACAGCCAATGCAATTATGACTGTGATCTTATCTGTCTGGATTGATTAGAAGTCCTTACTCTAATCATACAAACTCTTTATTAATGTTAAGTTTATTAAAACATAGGTTCAGATTTAGGCTTTTCTTTAAGGATTTCATTCATTTTATCTTTTTATTCTATAAGATGGCAGGGAATGCAAGATAGGGAAACCAAAGGAAAGCCTATTTACCAAAGGGACCTAGTCTTCCCTACAATTTGGCTTCACCACACTGAACTCTGTTAAAACCCTTTCTCTATTTATCAAAACTCTGTCTCTGGTGAATTACAGTGAATTACAATGGAGTGTTGCTAATTCATACTAATGATGGGGATATCCAGTGAGATTATGGAATTCTAAGAATTAGTGAGTGAGCAAAAAAGAGCATAAAATGACAATAAATGGAGGTCACTGCATCACAAAAGTGTCCTTTGTCCATTTGTTTTCTTCATTATAAGCTAGTGCTTAATTAATTATGCTAATGTATCATTGATACTAGTACAAATTATGTCTCTAGAGTTTCACAACATTAAATATTAGTTTAAAATTAGGTGTAAGTTTATTTGGCAGTGACTTGAAATAAAGCATTGGCAGAAAGACAAGATGAGATTTAAATTGGTACTAAGTTCAAAAATTTTCCATTTAATATAATACTCTTTTTTTCAGCCTTGGCATCAGTCATTGGTATTAAATATGCTTTTCAATTGGATCAGTTCTCTAGGAAATGGCTACCCACTGTTGAACACTGAACTGCTAAAAGGAATGGCTGCTGGATATTTACAAATAATTAAGGTGGTTGATTTTCCTCCAAGTATTCCCACGAATGTCTCAGGGGAAAACCACTCCCCTCTCCATGGTGAATTTTTGAGAAAATGAAAGACAGAAGATTGGATGGAATGTCATAAAAATATAATTAACTTCTTTTTAGTGTTAAGCATTGGAGACCTCCTTATGTTCTAGGTGATGAAAATGCAGATGAGGAGAGCCAGAGAATGATGCCCCACAAAGAGGCCTCAGTTGCATGCTATTTTCAATCTAGCTCCTTGAGTGCCTAGAGACATCTCACACTCCTTCTCTATTTTTGTTATTTGTCATTTATTTGTTGTTTTAATGAATAGGCTGTAAGACAATATACACTTGGACGTGAATTTATTTTCTGCTCACTCTGTGCCTACATCACCCAACAAAGTTCACTAGCAAATTGAGCAGATCACTAGCAAATTGAGCAGATCATATTCACTCAGTAAACATGCATTCAGGATGGAATACTTATACGATAACACGAGGAATCCCAGATTCTAAGGATACAAAGCTGTGAACCTTTCCTGAGAGTGAAAAAATAAAAGTAAGCAAATCAGTGGAGTAGAATGTCGATGATGGAGAGTAAACTCAGATTGCCATGAAAGCTCAGTTATGAAGCTGTAAAAAGTAAAGCAAAGTTGACCCAAGATAGTAAAGTTATGCAAGGTCTGCAGATGGAAATGGAACTAAAGAATGAGGAAAAGTAAGTAGATAGAGAAGGCTGGGAAAATGTTTAGGGAGCTTGACCCAGTTCATCATGAAGGGTCTGTGTGTGCTCTTTCGCTCTGTAGTATCCAACTCTTTGCAACCCCAGGCGTGGACAAGGATTCAGTATGTGTATATGCTCAGTTGCTTCAGTTGTGTCCAATTGTTTGCAACCCCGTTGCCTATAGCTCACCAGGCTCCCCTGTCCATGGAATTTTCCAGGTAAGAATACTGGAGTGGATTGCCATTTCCTTCTCCAGGGGATCTTCCCCACTCAGAAACTGAACTCATGTCTGCATTGCAGGCAAATTCTTTATCATCTGAGCCACCAGGGAAGCAGTGAAGCCAGTGCTACAGAAAACAAACATAGAGAAGCCAAGGTACCAAGTCTCAGTTTAAGTCCACTCTCTCTCGGGGTATCATCGAGTTATGTAGAACTGTGGCTTTTAAAAAATCATCTGTGCCAGTTACATAGTTTTTTTTTTTCCTGTAATTTGGATTTTCCTTTTCCTGAAAGTACCTTAACTACCCAAAACCTACTCTAGCCAATGACAGCCCTGATAAAGGTAGAAAATTAAATGACCTTTTCCAGTCTGTTAGTTTTTATGATTCCCTCTCATCCTTAGTTTATTATGAAAATATCAGGCCTGCAAACAGCAGGCTAATGACTGAAGAAAAATGACAAAAACATCACAAGAGTCAAATGACTCCTCCACGGTCTCCTGACAGTTCTTCTGCTTTCCTCTGGTGCCTGCCTGTCTCTAGCTGCCAAGAATTTGCTGTTTGCTTCTCACTTCTCTCATCCAATCCACACTGAGAAGATAACATGCCCAGCAAGCTCTAGCTCAGAAAGTGAACATCAGCGAACATTTCTCTATGAATAAAAATAACCTGTCTATGCAGAGTGGTCTCTGCTCTCCAGGGCTGAAACTGGGGTGGGGTGGGAATTCTTCAGCCTTCTGGTCCTGGGATTCAGCTAATGGCTTTGGGGTTTTGCACAAGCCACATGCTGTTGGCTTTAATGTTGCCACTGTGCATGAGAACTTGTCATGATAGATAATATTACACAGTTACTCCAAAGCTGCTTTCTGGCTAAGTGACAGCATTTGACAAGTCTCTAATATTGACAGTAGTGGCGACCTCTGAGTGTGCTATTTATTTCAGGTAGAAAGAAAGCAGAGAGTTTTAAATAAAATAAACATGTATAAGGAAATGTGGTTTAGTGGAGTAAAAATGTCAGGGGAGCCTGAAAATACGTACTCTGCTGTTTTCTATCCATGGACCATTGGGCAAGTTTAAAGACTCAGTATCTGCCTGCAGAATGGAAATGCTGACAATGTCCACCTTATGTGTGAACCAAAATCACATTATCCAAAGAGCCTAAGTGTCTGGTGTGACATCCCGCTCACTGTAGAAATAATCGTATATCTATTAATTGGGATTCCCGCCACGCCCATAACCTTTTCTAAGTAAACAGCTATAATTGAGCACTTAACTGAGAATCCTCAGGCAACATTGGTTCTGCCATAAAGCTTAGCTACCTTGGCCACAGATGATTATACCATCTGACAGACTCTTGCTTGAGTCCTGAAACAAATCAGAGAGTTGGCAGTCAGGATTGAAACTGAAAGAATTTACAGAGAGAGGCTATGACGTTAGGGTAATGGCACGAAGAATTGCTGAAGTTATAAGAAAGGAGAGTGTAAGCAAACTGGCAACGTTCAGAAAGATCCAAAGATGGGAAGAATCAAAGAGTCCGTGGTGAGGGAAACAGACAGACTTAGAGAGAAGCAGACTTGTTTAGATGAGCTGAGTTGCAGGAATGGTAAAGTGTAAGTTTGAGAACAGTGAAACTGTCTGAAAAGTGTCTGGCAACTTCCAGTAGATCGCCTGGAGTCAGCAGGGCCACTGGGGAGACTGTATGGTAGAATTGTTAATGATAAAGTGCTGGAACCAGAGTTTCTAGGATTGAGCCCTATCTCTATCACTTACCAGCTATGGGATATGAAGAAGTGACCTTCTTCTTCTAGAAAATGGACAAACTTCAGGACTCACCATTAGAGCTAGTATGCAAGATAAATAAGTTAATACATGTGAAGGTTTAGAACACCCCACTAGCACATAGTTTTAAATAAGCAAACATTAGCCATTATTAGCTATTATCAACTATGCCTTAGCTACCTTAAAACTGACATATTTAGCAGTCCCTCCGTATCAGTATAACTCCTAGTTCTCTTATGTCCAAATGTATCTAATAATTAATATCACTGTCACTCAAAAGAGCCTACTTAAACATCTATAGTCATTTTTATTTGAAGAACAAGATAAAAAATAAGAGAGGCAAAAAGGAGATAAAATGTTAAATACAGCAGCAATGGTTATCACTTTCGGTATCCTAAGAATTTTTATGTGATTCATTCATTCACTTATTTATATTTGTTCATTCATTTATTCATTTTTCAAAGATGTATTAAATTCCTGAAGTGAAGTGAAGTGAAATTGCTCAGTCGTATCCAACCCTTTACAATCATAGATAGTAACCTGCACCAATCTCCTCTGTCCATGGGATTTTCTAGGCAAGAGTACTGGAGTGGGTTGCCATTTCCTTCTCCAGGGAATATTCCTGACCCAGGGATCGAACCCAGGTCTCCCGCATTAATAAACAGACGCTTCACCATCTTGAGCCACCAGGGGACTGCAAATTCAGTAAAACAAAGCAAAACAATACAAATTCAGCCCCTGTATTTGTGGAGCTTTACAATCTAATGGCATTACGCAAATATTGAAGAAGTATCATTTTTAAGCTGACATGTGAAGATGAAAAATCTGTTTATTCCCTCACCTCACTTAGATAGTGATTCAGAGTCATCTTTTTGGTAAGTTCTCATCCAACCAATATTATTAGGAAAAGCTAGGTAATATGACAACAAGTTAACAAATTAATATTGAAGACATAATACAGCAAATATTTATTCCTCATGTTATGTGTCCAAATTGGATTGATCAGGCATCTTGTATCTCACACAGTTACTGAGGTTGATGAAGACTCTATCACCTTTTATTGGCATCATCTGGAGCACACAGGCTCCATGGTCTCAGTTGCCAAGGAAGGATAGCCGTAAAGAATGTGAAACTTCTCTTTAATTCCTCACTGAAGTGACTATTATCACTTTTACCACTAACTCATCACTCAAAACTAGTGACATGATTCCATCTGTGACAGACCAGAAAGACTTCTCAGGTACCAGGGAGCACAGAGAGCTAGTGATCTGTACCATGGCTCCAACCTTAACCCTCCTGTCTTCTTCTCTGTGTNAAAAGTTATGACCAACCTAGATAGTATATTCAAAAGCAGAGACATTACTTTGCCAACTAAGATCCGTCTAGTCAAGGCTATGGTTTTTCCTGTGGTCATGTATAGATGTGAGAGTTGGACTGTGAAGAAGGCTGAACGCTGAAGAATTGATGCTTTTGAACTGTGGTCTTGGAGAAGACTCTTGAGAGTCCCTTGGACTGCAAGGAGATCCAACCAATACATTCTGAAGGAGATCAGCCCTGGGATTTCTTTGGAAGGAATGATGCTAAAGCCGAAACTCCAGTACTTTGGCCACCTCATGCGAAGAGTTGACTTATTGGAAAAGAGTCAACTGCTGGGAAGGATTGGGGGCAGGAGGAGAAGGGGACGACCGAGGATGAGATGGCTGGATGGCATCACGGACTCGATGAACGTGAGTCTGAGTGAACTCTGGGATATGGTGATGGACAGGGAGGCCTGGCGTGCTGCGATTCATGAGGTCGCAAAGAGTTGGACACGACTGAGCGACTGAACTGAACTGAACTGATTTCAATATAACTGCTTCAATCAAAAAACAATTAAAAAACATATTACTTATAAACTTAAACATAGAAATCTCTGTAAAATTAAAGATCGTATGAAGTTAAACATTAATTTACTGGATGATCCAACAATACCACTCAGGTATTTATGCAAAAGAAATGAAAACACACATACACAGAAAAACTTATATATGAATGCTTACAGCAACTTTATTCATAATTGCCAAGAACTAGAAACAATCCCAGTGTTCTCTAACTGGTGAATGGAGAAACAAATTGCAGTACGTGTACACAAGACGGGTCAATATCAAATGCACCACAGTCAGTGAAAGAAGCCAGATTCAAGAGATAACATGCTGTAAGATTCCATGTATACACTTTTCTGGAAGAGGCAGAATTATGGAGATAAGTTGATCAGTGGTTGCCAGGGACTGGAAGTAGAAAGAACTGACAACAAAGAGACACCGGGGAACTTTCTGGGGTAAGGAAGCTGTTATATGTGTGGATCTGGGTGGTAGTTATAAAGCTGTATTCATTTGTCAAAACTCATAAAACTATACACTAAAAAGGGTGAACTTTACTGTGTGTAAATTATTCCTCAAATATCTCTCTCTCTCTCTCTCTCTCTCTCTCTCTCTCTCTCTCTCTCTCTCTCTCTCTCCAGATCCTTCACCCTGCTCTGCCCTCCAGTCCTTCCTTCTTTCCTTCTATAAGAACAAAATGAGAAACTGTGTCACTGGAAATATTATGGTTAAAGTTATTGTAAAGAATAACCTTGAAAGGGGACTGGGAGAAGAGGAGCAAGAGCTTCAACAATCAAAGTGGTGTATATAAAAAGAAGGCAGGAGAAGAAAGGAGTGAAATTTACTTCCTTTGCCTTTGTTAACGGGGATGTTTCTGACTTTTTTTTACTATAGTAAACCTCATTTTGCTCAAGGCAGGGAATTACAAAGACTTTGCTCAACCACGGCAATACAGAGGACTCCTCCCCACATCGACAACTCTGTTTGGTCCAGATTCTCTTTGCCTTGGAATGTCCCGATAAATGGCCCATTAGCAGCCCACAAAGAGATTAAGAAACAATTCTATTTAAGAGAATGCACAGTTTAACAAAAAAACGATCCAAGAGTCAGAGTGTTCTGCTTCTGCTATCTTTTAAGAACCAAAGGAGCAGGGGTTTTGAGGTCACAGTCAGCCTGACCATATTTTGCCCTTATCTCCCTATTTTCTACTCCATAATGAAATTTAAATAGCTTGCTATCACTAAGTAAATAATTGGCGCCATAACAGCCTTCTGGAAGCTTTTAATTGTGTCAAACCAGCTCTTCAATTCTAAACATTCCTGACGACCAAATGATATTTAGAGCTTTGGGTATCTTCTTAGCAGATGGAGATAGGAAGGCAAAATGGGATAAGGAAACCAAAACTCCATTAATCAGGGTAGTGCTCCTTTATTCAAAGATCATAAAATGCCTGAAATAAAGTCTTTAACTTGGTGGGGGATGGGGGAGGGCCTGACTGAGAAGCAGAAAGTCTGGGTCTTACTTAGCCCCTTTTGGGCTCCTGTTCAGCTGTATGATTTGAAACAGGAACTCAATAATCTCTTTAGATTTCATTTTCTTCCTGTGTACGCCTGAATCTGCAGCCAGGGTATCCCCTCACCCACTGTCCCAGGTCAGGTGCTCTAGTGGGCAACAGGCTTATGCCGAAGTTCCAGAATGGGAACTCTCCATTCACCTCTACAACTCTGTGTCTGGAGGTCCCCTTTGGTCTTGCCAGGGTTTTAGGGGCATTGTAGAGAAGCAGTCTCACAGGGTGGCCAAATTATGTGGCTTTTAAGAAAGACTCCAGGCTACTGCTGCCAGCCCACTGTAACTCAAGATAAAGGGTTACCCTGGACAAAGGTTTCCATCAGAAACAACTGGAGACACCAGGTGAAACAAATCAAACAGATTTCTTTACTGTGGGACTTCCCAGAGCCTTTGTTTGTGCATGTGCTTGGCCAAGACATCTCTTTCAAGGATCAACACACTCAGGGCTGGAACACTCAGTTCCAAATTTAGGATACTATCTGCTCATATTTTATGCATTATTCTCTTATCAGGAGGTATTCAATCCTGGCTGTAGAATAACATCACAGGGGCCTCAGCTCTAGAGATGTGGCTTTAATGGTCCGAGGGGTGGGACGTCGGCACAGACAGGTGTTTATTTCAGCTCCACTAGTGACTCAATACAACTCACTCAGGGAGCATGGAAAGGTGCCTCCTTTCTCACGCCTATTGTGGAGCATTAAGAGGGAGCACGTCCCCATCCCGAGGTCAGCACTGGAGAGCAAACCGAAAGAAGCGTCCATCTCTCCACCCAGAAGCTACACTATAGGATCCAGAGCCTCTGCCTGTTGGGAGAATCTCCTTGGGAAACTGAGTAAATTTCAGCATTTCTTAGCAGTCACTCACTCACTCAGTCTAGCCCTAATCATCTCTTTTAAAACCCTGTGGATTTTTCCTTTCAAAATGGAAATAATCTTATTGATTTTCTAGTTGTAAATTTGATATCTGCTCATTGCAGTGGGATAAATATAATATTTTTATTATATTTGGGGCAAAAAAATAATTTTTCTTAAACCTCCCCCCTGCCCCTGCACTGTGAATGTTGTATGTTTACTTCTAGATCTTTATGTAATTTTTAAATTATTTTGTAATCTGGTTTTTTACTTATCAATATCATTAATAACTAAAGGGGCTTCCCAGGTGGTGCTAGTAATAAAGAACCTGCCTGCCAATGCAGGAAACATGAAGAGAGGGGGGGTTCGATCCCTGGGTTGGGAAGATTCCTTGGAAGAGGGCATGGCAACCCACTCCAGTACTCTTGCCTGGAGAATCCCATGGACAGAGGAGCCTAGTGAGCTACAGTCCATGGGGTCACAAAGAGTCAGACACGACTGAAGCTACTTAGCACTCAGGCACATCTAATACATCATTCCATCCCAATATATTCTTATTCACTAGCTTTTCAATATCTTCTCATCTCAATGTAAATAAAACTGCACCATCCTTTTTCTTTTTTAGGCCTCACTGCACAACTTGTGGAATCTTAGTTCCTTGACCAGGGATTGAACCTGAATCCTTGGCAGTGAAAGCTCAGAATCCTAACCACCAAACTGACAGGAAATTCCTTGCACCATCATTTTTAATGACCCTATCCTATTCTGGGTATACTGTAAATTATTTAATTGATCCCTGTGTTAAGCAACTCTAGAGTTTACTGTCAATGAAGGGATAGATGTCTTTGCACATGTATCTGATTGGTTCCTGAGAATAAATTCTTAGTAGAATTGCTTCCTCAAGTCCCCAGTCAGCTGAACCCACTCAGCTAGGCTTCCATGTCCACTTACTTGTCCAGGGGAGCTGAATCCCCTCTTGCTTCCCCATCCCTACCCCCAGCCAGCCTTCTCCACTCCCTGACCTTGTTCACCAAGTATTTTCTGTCTGCTGTTGGTCCAAGTCCCTCCACTTTTATCAAATCTCCTTCAAGCTTTATCTCTTAAAGCCAGTGTTTTACTTTAGAAAGCCTCCTTGGTTCTGTGCAAATCTCCCCTCTCCTTGGATCAGTCTGGCTCAGTTCAGGCTGGTCGTGTCATCTCCCAGCAGAGGTCACCAAATCCTCTTTTAAGGAACCAGAGAGGAGGCAACAAGCTGAGGCTGACCCTCCTGGAAAGCTTCCCCCCGACACGCCAGCACCTCCTCTGCGTCCTCAGCAGCAGCACTGGTCACTCTGTGCTCTCTTCTGTCTACACATCAGCCTTCCCTCTGGACACTAAGTCACCGTGCCCTTCCTCCCTGTGTCCTCTGGGACTCCCCTGGCTTCAGACATCTTCACGGCCTGCTGAATGTCTGCTATTGAAAGGCGTTTTTCATTTTTCCAGGAAAAACTCTGAGCTATATTGCTGATATTAAAAGTAGTAATTGGGACCCCATATCCCTCTTTTGCCAGAAAAGGTAAATCTCCAGGCCCACACCTGGGCTGACTCACATGACCTTGTCACTAAAATGTGGAGAGAGCACCCAAAATCAAAAGGATTCCAATCAAAAACTCAGCTTTTCTCTTTGTTTCCCCAGCCCAGCACCCCAACCTGGCCTGGCCTGGGTCTCTCTGTCCTGGCCTGGCCCCTGGCAGCAAGTGGCCCCTTGTGACCTGTTCCTGCCAGCTCCACTGAGGGACCTGCCACCAATCGAGTGTTCATTTATCTAACAAGTGTCTGCAGCCGGCAATGCCGGTAAAGAGAATGGGCAGAGTCCCGGCCTTCACCTTCGAGGAGGTTACATTTCAGGGACACCGCAAACTGGTTAACCAATAAAATAATTTTGAATTTTGCTGGATAGTTTGAAGAATATAAAAAGGAGACTAAAAGGAAGAATAAGATGTGCAGTACGGCTCACTCTCAATGAGGGTGTCAGGGCAGGCACACCAGAGGAGGTGAGGTTTAAGTTAGAGGAGTTGGCTGGTGCCTGTAGTGGTACTGGAGGGGAACAGAGCCTTCTCGATGGGGCATGGCACCCTTGGGCAACTCTCAGGTGGGAAAGGACAAAAGGGACAGCATGTTTAAGGCCTGGAGCCTGGTGAATGAGGGAGAGAAAAACTGGAGGAGAGTTTGGGGGACAGGCAGGTGTGCAACAGATAGCAGCTCAGTGCAGTCACTCAGTCATGTCCGACTCTTTGCAACCCCATGCATTGCAGCATGCGAGGCCTCCTGCAGCACACCAGGCCTCCCTGTCCATCACCAACTCCCAGAGTTTACTCAAACTCATGCAACAGGTATAGTTACATTCTAAATCATCTGTCAGAATTCAGAGTCCACAGTTATCTGAATTCAAAATTCTTAAATATCTCAGGGTTTGGCTTTTTTTTAACATCTTTCAGAAACAACTAAATTGTTTTTTCAGACTCTTCAAAGTTTTTCAAACCATGGTCATGTCAAGACAACTCACCAGGATAGAATAAAATTGGGACAATACATTGAAGAATTACATGAAAAGTCTCTGAAACTAGAATTTTAATGTGTTTTCAGTTTCTTTTAATTAAAAGAGATAAAACATAACTACCTATGTCATTTCAGTATCTTTTCTTGCTAATTTCAACTTTTTAATTAAAATATCTTCACAGATTCCTCAAACAAGGTTGGGGTGGGGGGAGGATACAGGGGAAGTGAGACAGGAAAGAGCCATTTTATACAATTTTTTAAATTGACATGTGGATCTTCCTTTTACCTCCTAAGTAGTGGAACTACCAGTGGCGCTACTGGTTAAAGAACCTGCCTGCCAATTCAGGAAACATAATGACACAGGTTCCATCCCTGGGTTGGGAAGATCCCCTGGAGAAGGGCATGGATATTCTTGCCTGGAGAATTTCCATTGATAGAGAAGCCTGGTGGGCTGCAGTCCATGGGATCACAAAGAGTCAGACACAACTAAAGTGACTTAGCATGCAGTGTTGCTTAAACCTCTTTCTCTCCAGTTCCCAGCACCTATTTCTGTTCTAATGGGGGGAGAACCCACTTCTATCCATGACTTCTCTCAATGGAGGTATTTTTGCTTCTGTGCTGAACTTTATTTGTCCCCAAAGTTAGAACCCGCCCTGGCAAGTGTGGATGTAAACAGAGTCTGGCATGAATGGGGAGCTGTCTTCTGCCACAGGGAAGGGAGGGTCACTCTGCTAATTCAAGCACGTGTTATTGGGAAGTATGACAACATCTTCCCGCACAAAGTCTTCCTTATTCGGGGCTGTTTGTGAATAAAACACATATTGAATCATTTTGAATGCTGCTTTTAATATCCTGCTTCCCGGTAAAAACACTTCCAACTACTGGGCTTCGGGAAGCTGTCTTTGTGGATTTCCAAAAGTAACTTGAGTCCGAACACCCAGAGGAAGGAAGAAAGGCTCATGCTGCAGAAGGCACAGTTCCCTCCTGAGTTGCTGGGATTAACAACACTCAGATGGCCTTTTTATTCTTATCCTGAAAAATAATTCCACAAACAAGTCTTTTTGAAACAATCCACTTTGCAAACACATAACGAGGTCTTAGGAGGTTTGCATCCTTGCCAGGAATCGTGAGAAAACAAAGAAGAGCAAGACATAATAAATGGCCTTTAGAATGTTTACTGCTTAAAGGTTTATTGAGAGGTTCTTATCAACCAATGTGCGGCAGAGGGGTGGGTGAGGGGGATCTCAGTGGCAAGGCTGTGAAGCAGCAATACACAGCTCCCTGGGAGTGATACAAGATACCGTGGAATTAAAGAAGTGCACCCCTCTGTGGAGATCAAGCATATGCTTCATTGAGAAATTGTCTCTACATTCTCTTCTGCTTCTTAGGTCTCAGTGCTGAGAACAGTTCGGAGAGAGATTGGGCTTTCCCAGGATCACCCTTGCTTGCCACTTACATAACAAATAAACATCACTGAGTTTGCACAGTACAAAAATGTCAAGATCCTGAAATCTTAAAAAAAAAAAAATACTATCACTGTAAAATCTCAAGATGATCATGACAAGCAATTGAACCCAAATAAGGTATAGCAGATTTTTAGCCCTTTTTTTTGCCTTACCCTCCACTAAGAATTCCTTTGTGAAGTTGGGTGCCTTATGTGGGCAGGAGAAACAGTTCAAAGTTTCAGTGAGGCTTCTCATTTTCTCCCATATGTAATCTGGGACTCCAGATCCAAGGTTTAGTAATGCCAACTGGAAACACACACACACACACACACACAATGTAACAGCCATGAGTAGAATTTTACTCAGTGTCTTGCTGAAGACTATAGCCTGGGAAATAATCTCTCAGATAGCTCTGAGGAACTGCTTCAAAGAGATATGAGAGAGAAAACTATATCCATGACTTCATTTTGCTGGGAAATACATTTAGTCAAGTGCATATCTTAGTAAAATATTACTGCTAATCACAAAAAAGTAAATATCTCTGGTTAATTGACTTTAATGCTTATCTATATATGGGGGATGCAAGTCACTGAAATTCTTCCTTACATATGCATCTTAATTATCTAGGGGTTCCTATATTTAAAACACAGAATGCTTCATCCTGAATTCCTTCCAGGGTGTACTGTAGGTTAGCAACTGAAGTGGCTTACGACTTGATACTTGTAGAACTGGAATGGTGAGCAACAATTTTTTGTTCGTAATAAGAAAGTACATAAAATAGACCAGCATTTATGGCCTATGGGGAAATGTATTCTTTTCAACAGAACAAGGCCCCTGAGAGTTACTTTTAGGCCAGGAATATCACACATGTTGCAGACACCTGAATAACTTCCCCATTCCATACCCCAAGCAGACCTCACAAATCAATCATGATCTCATTCTCACCAAGCCCAAATGCTTCCCCAGAATCCCTTTCAACGTCGAATTCCAGGTACTCTCTACCAATTGACAGGAACGTCACAACAGATTAAATGTGAAGACCATCTCTACCTTCAGCTTTGTAGCCATTCACTGTAAGGGGGACTTGTGTTTCTATGAAAAGAACAATGTGATTGGTTCCAATTAGAGTCTTGGGCCCTACAAAAAGTCTTAATGGAGATTTGAAGCAAATTACTAAAATGGCAGGCTTCCCTGGTGGCTCAGACAGTAAAGAATTTGCCTGCAATGCAGGAGACCTGGGTTCGATCCCTGGATTGAAAAGATCCCCTGGAGGAGGACATAGCAACCCACTCCAGTATTCTTGCCTGGAGAATCCCATGGACAGAGGAGCCTGGCAGGCTACAGTCCATGGGGTCACAAAGAATCAGACACAACTGAGTGACTAAACACACACTGAAATGGCCGCATCTTAAACAAAATGAACTTATTGGATACAATCTTCTAAGGCTTGTTGAACAAATAATAGTCTTAAATTTTTGACTAAGGTTTGAATTTTAAAGTAGATACAAATACAGATGACCCTTGAACACATGAGTGGTAGGGGTGTCGACTCTGCAGAGTTGCAAATCTGAGCATCTTATAGTCAGTCCTTCGTATAGATGGTTCCTCCACGTCTGAGGTTCTACACTCAAGGATTCAACTGACAGTGGATCATGCAGTACTGTCATATTTTCTATTGAAAAAAATTCACAGATAAGTGGACCATCACAACTCAAACCCATTTTGTTCAAAGGTCAACTATATACAGAGTTTCCAACTTTCAGAGCAGTTAATTTGGAAGGTGTTAAGTCAGTTTACAAAATTGTTTGCCAAAGGTCTCTTACAATGCCAAGTTCCTCTCCACCAAATGTATTCAAGACCCTTAACTACTTGAAAGAAAAGGAAGAAGATGGTTGGATAAACATAAATCCCATCTGTGAGACAACACAGCCATTAGAAAATGAATCCCAAACAATCATGAATCAGCTATGAGAAAATGTGATTCTGTTTATACAAGTCTTATCTATACATACTTCAGAAATGACTTGGTCCTTTGAAACAATTCCACACTGGGCTTGATAAACAGTGCCTTGTTGCTGAATACCTGTCAAGTGTCAACTACAGGCCAAGGATGGAATAACCTCATGGAGAGACAGGAAAAAAAAAAAGGTCATTGATCACTGAAGGCATGCATTAGGACACAGCCAAAAAGCCCAAGTCAAATGCTGTGAAGCAATCCTAAGGTTTTCACCCGATCTCAGAACAGTCACTCTCATTCAATGGTTATTAAGGTCAGTTGGACCATGCCCTGTTTAATTTAGAGCAGTGGTTGTCAAACTCTATTCCCTGGAGGTGCCTTAGGGCTGCCTACCTGGGAGCATGAGGTGAAGTAGACAGGCAGACAGGGTTCTAATGCTCTCCCAAAAAAATACACACATGCTTCAATCAGAGCAGACCTTCTTTCATCTCTTCTACATCTTATGTTCTACATAAGATTTCATTTGCAAAAAAAAGGCTTCACTAAAAAAAAAAAATCTTAAATACTAATAATATCTATTCTAACAGTAGTCAGACTTCAACATGGTCCCCAGAACCAAAACAGAGTAGTAGGAAGATAAATATTCTTGCACTAAAGCAGGATATGCAAGATTTTCTAATCTTTTATTTGGAACTAACTTTAGAGAAAAGGTATGAGAATATAAATAGTAAATGAATACATGTTTTTCTGTTAACTGGATTCACCTATTGCTGATAGTTTATCCATGTGGTTTATCATTTTCTGGCTTGATTACTTCCTCTTGCTCTCTCTTTCTCTCATATATACTTTCCCTTTATCTTTTTAAGGAAAATTACATAGATCATGGCCACGCATACATGCTCGGTCATTAAGTCCTGTCCAACTCTTTGTGACTCCACGAACTGTAGCCCACTAGGCTCCTCTGTCCATGGGATTTCCCAAGCAAGAATACTGGAGTGGGTTGTCATTTCCTCCTTCAGGGCATCTTCCTGACCCTGGGATAAAACCCAGATCTCCTGCACTGGCAGGGAAATTCTTTACCACTGAGTCACAAGGGAAGGCCATGGCCACTTTTCCTTAAATATATTCATTGTATTTCCTATGAATAGACATCTTACAAGACTATAGTAA
Source organism: Neotragus pygmaeus (assembly GCA_006410875.1). Classification (NCBI taxonomy): domain Eukaryota; kingdom Metazoa; phylum Chordata; class Mammalia; order Artiodactyla; family Bovidae; genus Neotragus; species Neotragus pygmaeus. Next base: position 247,293 of record SJYV01053768.1, read on the forward strand.
GGTCATCAACCTCAATAAATTTAACATTGGAACAATACCTTCATCTAATCGACTGTCCACTTCCCATTTTTGTCAATTGTTCTCATAATGTGCTTACAGCATTTCCCCTCAGTAAAGAATCCAGTCCAGGGTCAGGGATTGCATTTAACTGTCATGTCTCTTTATCCTTCTTTAATCCGGGACACTTCCAGACCCTTTCTTGGTCATTATGATGACATCTTTTAAATATTCCCCATGCCCCCATTCTCAATAAAGTATTTTTCATCTGGAGTTTAATATTTCCTCATGATTCAGGCTACACAATCTTGGCCAAAATACTACCCAGATGTTGTTGTATCTTTCTCAGAGTATCACATCTAGAAGTGTGTGATGTTAATCTGCTCTCATGGCTGACGTAAATATTGATCAATCTTGGTGCTGAATTTCGCCACTGTGTAATAACTGATTTCTGTCTCTTAGAACTAATGATTAATCTGTGGGAGATACTTTAAGACTCTACAAATATTCTGCTCCTCATCTAAATTTCCCCCTAAATTTAGCATGTATTGATAATTCTTGCTTGATCTAATCTTTTCCATAATGTTTATAAAATGCTAAATTTTCAACTATAGTACCTTCTCCCAATTTATCAGCTGGCATTCAGCATTTCATTGTAAGCAACAGCTCTCCCTTCTCCCCATATATTCATTACTAGTGTATATATATGTTATCATGGGAATTCATGAATTCCTATTTTTAATGGTTTATGATAGATTATTTTATTTAATTATTAGTCGATCTAACCACACTAGGACCACAGCCTTGTCTAACTCAATGAAACCAAGCCATGCCTGCGGGCAACCCAAGATGAGCGGGTCATGGTGGAGAGGTCTGACAGAACGTGGTCCACTGGAGAAGGGAATGGCAAGCCACTTCAGTATTCTTGCCTTGAGAACCCCATGAACAGTATGAAAAGGCAAAATGATAGGATACCAAAAGAGGAACTCCCCAGGTCATTAGGTGCCCAATATTCTACTGGAGATCAGTGGAGAAATAACTCCAGAAAGAATGAAGGTATGGAGCCAAAGCAAAAACAATACCCAGTTGTGCATGTGACTGGTGATAGAAGCAAGATCCAATGCTGTAAAGAGCAATATTGCATAGGAATCTGGAATGTCAGGTCCATGAATCAAGGCAAATTGGAAGTGGTCAAACAAGAGATGGCAAGGGTAAATGTCGACATTCTAGGAATCAGCGAACTAAAATGGACTGGAATGGGTGAATTTANAAAGCAAAAACAATACCCAGTTGTGAATGTGACTGGTGATAGAAGCAAGATCCGATGCTGTAAAGAGCAATATTGCATAGGAACCTGGAATGTCAGGTCCACAAATCAAGGCAAATTGGAAGTGGTCAAACAAGAGATGGCAAGGGTGAACGCAGACATTCTAGGAATCAGCGAACTAAAATGGACTGGAATGGGTGAATTTAACTCAGATGACCATTATATCTACTACTGCGGGCAGGAATATATTTCTTACCTCAAATAATTTCCAAACTACTTTGAGTAATCATTTTCTAGCTTTGATAGCATTCACAGTGGTTTCTTGACTATGTTTCTTGACTAAAATAGTTTTGACACTATTTCAGTGTTAGCTCTAAGGAATTATTGCAAAGATTTAAGCTAAAAAACAAAAAAGAGAAAAAAAATCATTTTGTCTACTACAAAACACAATATAGAAAAGAATTCATTTACAATTCTCAAAAATATTGATCCTCTGGCATCACAGCTACTGGTTTGATGTCACAGGTGGAAATTTTCCACATCAAGATATATACATGATGATATTTTCAGTTATGTGCATTTCTAACATTCAGACATAGCAGCTCATTTTTAGCCAGAAAGGGGATATTTAGCATGTCTACGTTTACTTTCTCCTTTTTATGCTTTTTTAAAATGAGAACATACTTCGTAGTTTAAACACAGCCAAGCCCAGTTTGGATTTTTGGACCCCAAACTCAGGGTCCCTATTCACAGCGGAAAGGTCAGCACTAAAACATGGTGAAGAATCCAGTAGCATGTGAGATCAAGAATGAAAAGAAGTGAACACACTGAGCTCTCACATCGTGTTTCATGTGTTGGTTTGCTTCATGGAGAATTTTGTGTTTTTAACTCGGTCAGCAAAGTTGATTAAATAGCAAAAAAAAAGAAAGAAAATCAAGTCCTACCTGATAAATCTTTATTTATGTACCTGCCAATATCTGTGTGGTTGTCTCATGACCTTGTTTCTCAGAATATATCCTTCTGAATACACAGGCACACACAAACGTACAAACTGAAGGGGAATTAATCCGAGGCTTTCCTCTCTAGTAGATTTAATAAGAAAATTTGCATTCCAGTTAGTTTTTAGTATCAAATTGAGAATTTTATATAAATATATATTCTCTCAAATATAGAATAGTATATATTTATATGCAAATTATATATAATACATAATATTTATATATAATATTTTATATAAATATACACATCAATATAAGTGTGAATTTTTTTTCCTACCCTCAAGAGTGAAAGTTATAGATAAGTGTGTGTAACTGCCACAGAACTAAAAACCAGAAGCCTTGCCTGGGCAGTACCACAAATAATCTTTGACCTTGAGTAACAGATTTAATTTCTTTGTCAATTTCTACATCTGCAAAATGAAAACACCTTATTATATAATCTTTAATCTGTTCATTTCCAATTGTAAGGTCTACCATAAAATTTAGTTTATACAAATGAATAACACCTTGTCTCATTATACTAAGCATAGCCAATTTTAAGTAAGGATAAATCAGAATCTTTTGGAATTTCAGGACTGATACTTGATACATGTGTCAAAACACAAAATCGCACACTTTAGATGTATGCAGCTTAATGTATGTTAACTATACCGTCATAAAGCTCTGATTTTTAAAAAAGAATGACACTGTAGCTCATTATCTTAAAAAAAATTAAAATTAGCAGCACTTAGGGAAAAACAAAAATGACATCTTTTTATATGGATATTATTTTAAACTGCTGCTCAGACAAGTGAAAAATTAAATGTGCCCTTTAATAGTCACTGTTTTTTTTAATTTAGTTTTTATTTTATATTGGCATATAGTTGATTTACAATGTGTGCACAGCCCTAAGTAGTCTTTTCTATGCAAATAAACTGCTTTGAGACCAAGCCCCTAGAAGTTGAATTTTGTCAACCTTTTTGTTTTTGTTTTTGTTTTTTTAGAGGCTTCCCAGGTGGCTCAGTGGTAAAGAATCCACATGCCAAGGCAAGAGACGCAGGATATGGGTTCCAGCCTTGAGCTGGGAAGATCCCCTGGAGGAGGAAATGGCATCCCACTTCAATATTCTAACCTGGAAAAATCTCAAGAACAGGAAAGCCTAGCAGGCTACAGTCCATGGGATCACAAAGAGTCAGATATGACTTAGCATACACACATAATGATTTTTTTTAAACAGTCTTTTGAATTCTGCAAGTAAATTCTCTGCTTAGTCGCTCAGTCATGTCTGACTCTTTGAGACCCCACGCTACTGTGTCAGGGGGATTATCCAGGCAAGAATACTGGAGTGGGTTCCCATTCCCTCCTCCAAGGGATCTTCCCAACCCAGGGATCGAACCCAGGCTCCCTGCTATTGCAGGCAGATTCTTTATCATCTGAGTTACCTGACAAGCCCCAGAAGGTAAATAGTTATGCATTATCTTCAAAATAACCAGTTGTTTGTTGGTCAGCTCCCACCCCCAAGCCTGGGTTAAAGCTGGGGCCAGAGACTCTGCTCCCAGCTGGTAAGTGGAAGAAGGCAGGTCTGTTTACCTGCCAAGAAAGATCTGGGCTGAGCTCACGACTCAGCTGTATTGAGGCAAAGCAAAAAACTCGTTCAGAGAAAACAATTCAGTCAAACTGAAAAAAGCATAAATTTCTCTGAATTCAATTGTATTTTGAGAGACTACATTCAATGAAACCAATTAACAGAGGGTCAGACAGCCTTATGAACAATGAGGAGAAAAGAAATCTGTGGGTTAGAGAGAAAACCCAAGAAGAAGCGATGAAAACAAAAGAGAGACCGGAAATGGTAGTTTGCAGTTTCAGGATCAACATTCATGTTTTCTTATACTTTAAAAAACAATCTTTCTAGAATTCCCACCCCAAAATCTCTGCCAACATGGTGCCTCTGTGAATACAGAAGGGAAAATGGAGAAACGAAGCAACTACACAGATACTATAGAATGGTCTTTACTGAACATAGAGGAGATGAAAGCAAATTCTTTTTCTTTCTTTACCTTGCCTTATTCAGAAAACTGTCTCAACGCTTCACTTCGCATTGTGTCCTAAACAAAACTAAAGCCAAGTGAAAGTTGTCCAGTTCTTTGCATAACTCAGGCAAGAAATCAGAATTACACACACATCAGCAAATGTGTAGACTTGAATTGAAGAACTTAGTGAAATAAAGAATAAAATGATAGAGTAGGTGTCTACTAAAAGCACAAAAATATTTTGTGGCATTTTCCTATATCTTTTCTGAATGGCTTGGGATGTTTTAAATAAGGTTCTGCTTTATTATCACTTAGACACTGCTCCTTCGTATATGCTGAAATAACATTCTAAATGGCAGGTCTGTGTATTATAACTAGGTCTCAATTTCTCCTTGTTTTTGCCTTTCATATTAACAGCGTGAAAAGCTGGATGGGCCTGGACAATGCCAAAGCCATGGAGAAATGCCTTTAGTTATTATTACCAAAGTAAATGAAGAAACTGCAGACCAGATGGGTGTATATTATCTATCCAACTAAAAAAGTGTCTTGTTAACAGAGATAAATGGTCTGAAATGGCAGAACATTTTCTTGCAATTTTAAAAAATAATAGCAGCAATATTTCAGAGGATAATTCAGCAATTTTTTCAAGGTTTCTGTTAAAAACCACATTTGATATTGATAGATACATTCTTAAACTGTTTATTGACACATTCATAAATATGCGAAGTTGAAAGGGGATTTTTTTTTTTTCTTTAAATCCCAACTACAATAATCTCTCTTAGAAGCTTAAAGACAGCATGGCCCCTGGGAGGACTGAAGATGTTCGTTCATTCCTGAAATTAGAATTATCAAAATACAATTGAGGGAGAGTGAAACAGAGGGGAATCTTTAAGTTAGAAGAATCAGACAGATCTGGGCCACTCCCATTACTATCAGTGTGACCTTGAAAGTGTCAAATAACATTATACTATCTCAGTCTTCATATCTCTAACATGGAGATAAAATCTAGGGTTTTAGGATTGCTGTAGAATTTTTAAAAGACCATGTAAATATCCTGTCTGGTACATCCAAAATGCCATCTGAATGTTAACTTCTCAAAAAGCAATACTTGGTTCCTTTTATCTCCTAGAAATAAGTTTCTAGTTTTATACAATTGAAATGTTTTGTTTTCTTTCAGTATTATGGGTATACTGCTGCACTTAGGATAGAGCACAAAACAAGATCTTTGGCAAAAATTTATAGTAAATATTGTCCTTTCTATAGTCCTTGGCCTGGTTACATCTATGGTACAGTTAAACCTAAAATTCATTATGAATATGAAAATATCACCTTCATTTGCATTCAGCCATATCAATAGGGAAAAAAAAGTTATTTACCAGAAGAAAAATATATTAAGTTCTGAGATGTTTTATTTTATTTGGAAAGTCTCCTTTCTCCGGAAACATCACAATGACTTGCTGATTTATAAAGTGTTATACTTTAGAAGCAGTCAAAATACTTTTCTTATAATTATGATATCTTATATTTCTAATCTCAGTCATACCTGGCTAGAACATCAATACTGTCTTTAAAAAGGCTTTGGGTCTTTTTTTTTTTTTTTTCATTTGTCTCACCTCAATTGCCCTTGGAGCCACCCAGGAGACTTGGGTGGACTTTAATATTTCCATTTTTAGCATTTGCTTAGTTGGTTTGTTTAATTAATTACTAGGGGTACTGAAGAATACAAGTGACTTATTAGCTTTTCAAGTGCAGGAGAAGCCATATCACCGCATGTGACACCCCAGGAATCAAAAGGAACATGAAGATATCTTTCCTGGCCCTTGCAGCCTGGGTGTGGCAAGTCTCCTGTTACAAGCATGATCACAAGAGTTCCATTCTACTTGGAGATTCCAGTCTGAGCACGAAAATGATGATCACAACAAGTCAAAGTACTCTTGTGGGAAAAAAAGAGAGCAGATGGGTGAAACTCACACACTGTTTTTATTCTAATAGGTCTAAAGCAAGTCACTTTCACTCCACAGTCCCTCTGTTCTCCAGCTGAGTACCAGAGGAGCATCTTGCTTGGATTGAGAAGACCTATTGTATGAAAAATATACATCTCAGCCCAGTGTGGAAGCTGAGATGGATGGTGACAACTTCAGGTTCACCTCTCTTAATTCAAAATATGAGACAGAACTCTGTGGCATCAAGTGGGCCTGAGGTTGGATTTATGTGTTTAGATACATATTTTAAGTGACTCCATCACATTATGTTTTGCCCAGGAAAACTCAGTTTCTGGAACCAGCTCCTTCCCTACTCCATCCATGTGCTCCTGACCGTAGCTGCCATGTTTTCATTAGCCTCACCCTCTTCCCCAGTCTGGACCAATCCCTGCACTTTGCTGAGATATTTAAAAATTCAGGACACACAGAGGGTGACACAGTCTCCCTCTTGTGGTCAAAGCAAAAAATGTGAATCTTGTTTTTTGCCCATACACCTCCTCAGAATGATAACATGCAATGAAAACATACCATTGCTGCTGCTACTAATAATAATGAAGCTGAAATGCAGACAGATATTGCTGGGAGACATGCAGGGCAGGTCTAGTGCACTCACACCCCTGATTCTGGTTGTTTCTCAGGCTCAACTAGATCCTTCCTCTTCTCCTTGTTTGGTTAGTCAACTCTGCCATGATTGTATCCATTGATAAATGGCCCACTTGCCAATAGCTTGCTAGGGTTAGGGCTCTGACACTTGCAACCACACTGAAACACTCACCAAAGTATTATTTACTCAGCTCAATTTTCTCCTAAGCAGAGATAGAACTTGTATCCAAATGAAATCCTCATTACTTGCACAGATATATGTATAGTGGTCTTTGCAGAACTCTTGCTCTGACAATCCGATTTAATAAGCTGCTTCAACTCTGTGTCTTAATGTCCTCCTTCATGAAATGACAATGGTGATCTAGATGAGAGTTGCTAAGGGAGGCACACAGGCCATTGCACTCCCAGGCCACTTGTTAAGTACCAACCCTGGCATGCCAAGGACCTTGGCTTCTGTTTCAGATTTCTCAACACAGTATACAAGAGGAAATGTATTTTTCTTTACTGGACCTCAAATAATCTCTAAATACCATGCTATCCTTTCTGCTAGTCCAGTGTATTAAAACAGGCAAGTACCTGATTCCCATTTCACAGGTAAGGAAGCTGAAGCACAGAGAAATGTATGGTTTACATAAAGCTATTCACCGTGCTTTTAACCTTTCCTTCCCATTCAGGGCTGGAATGAGGAAGAGGATGTGAAAACTAGTGGCCTTTAATTATAGTGAGTTTATTCTTCAGGAAAGGGAGCAGAGCGAGGCAAATCACTCCAGGCTTTTTGTATATTGCCTTGGAAATGATCTCCTCCTCTTTCCCACCCCGTTCTCTCCCCTACCTTATCCATCACATGTGTACCAGCTGGCTGTACCCCACATTACAGGAAGAATGGGGCCCAACCAATTATTGCTTCTCTGTACTAAGATGTACCCTGGTGAGCACCACTCCCAAAGGGGTTTAACTTATGAGTGGGTAATAGCAGAGGAACCAAGGGAAACTGGCTCAGGGACCCACTTTTGAACCCAAGCAGAGATGCAAATTTGGGGTCTAAGCATGCCATTTAGTCAACCATGCAAATTAGCACATGCTCACTTGCCCGGGGCCTGAAAGAAAGCAGGAGGGGGGCCACAAGGAATTCCAATCTATTCTGTTTCTCCTTCAACTGACTTTTGGTCATGTTTTTGTTGCTATTTTCTTCTGTAGATTCCAATGACTGAAGGGAAAGGTTTGTTTTCTTAACCTAGGCATCAGGTAGCAGACATGCAGTAGAAGAAATGAGTTAAGAGTGAAGGTTAGTAATGTTAAATGTTAGGAGTAAGCTAGGAAGAAAATGTTAAAAGAATAAGACTTAAAAATTATATCTATATCTATACAAAATTTTACACAACATGTGCACGCATACATCTGAAAACCTGGTACAAAAAGGCAATTCAACCTAGTCAACTCCACATCCAAGAGTCTTTCCTTTTCTTTTAAAGGTTACCATTTACAATCATTGTTTATGGGTGCAAGGGTTAGGACGACTGTATTTAGTTGCAATTGTTCAAATATATGCTCTTCATAAAAGCAAGTGTCTCACTCTGACAAGGGTTGTAACCCTCATACATTTCCTATGGCTTCAGCTGAATTGCAACTATTTGGTCCTATTCACTTACACCTTCTCAGCAAAGATTCCATTTCCCAATTATTGGAACAGTGAGTCAAATAAAAGCAAATGTTGCTAAAGAAAACAACATGAAAAGAGTCTTTCAATATCTAAAGAGAGCTGGAGATTGATTGAAACTTAAGTAGTTAGAAATGCATCTCCATCCATGGCTTCAACTACAAAGGTGGTGATGGTAGGGGGTGGTGTGAGGGCAAGATGAGTAAGAGCTTGGAGCAGGGGCAAGGAGGCGAGAACATTCATTGAAGTGAAGAGAGAGAATAGGTATCTGGTATTTCCTCAGCAATTTAATGCTGTCAGGCCGGCATCGTGCACAGCTACCCAGATTGAACACATTGCTATTACGGAAGCAGAGCTCTCTTCTAGGATAGATTAAAGAGCTAATAGGTGAAACCAGCTGCAAGGAGCATCTGTTTTTTCATTTCAGAGCAAGAATCCTTGCAGCACTGGAAAAATACAGGTTCCAGAGTTCTCAGAGGGGTTGTGTTCTCAGACACTGTAGGAGGAAGTGTCTATAATTTTCCAGGTTTTAAAGAGCCTTATGCTCGATGAATCTCCATGAATCCTTCCATGTGACTTGTGTTGGCAGCTTCATCTTCTAAAACATTATTGGTGTGAAGAGACCTGGAGAAGCACAGCTTCATTTTACCCCAAGATATTTCCTATCAATTGCCTCTTTCTTTGAGTAAGACCTGAGTGGGTATGTTTGCACATCCTGGCTCCTGAGAACCTTGAGTGGTTATCACATCGTTCTTATTGTTCAGTCGCTAAGCCATGTCCAACTTTTTGTGACCCCATGGACTGTAGCCCACCAGGCTCCTCCGTCCATGGAGTTCTCCAAGCAAGAAGACTTGAGCAGGTTCCCTTTCCTTCTCCATGATTGCCCCATTACTTATGCCCTGAAAGAATAGATGACCTGATTCTTCTCTGTCATTGTAAACTAAACAAAGATTGGAAATCATAACTATGCCAAACATCTGGCAGTCACACAGCCAACTCACAGAATCTTTAACAAATTTTTGAGCAGGGTTCAAGATCTATGCAGTATGAATTGTGGGGGTGTCAAAGAAAGAAAAGACAGGATATTTGTTAAGCATCAATGGTATATCAGACAATTTAAATCTGTTATCACATGCAATCTTCACAGTAACCTTGCAAATAAAATAAGATTTTTCATTGAGGAAAAATAGGACTTGTCAAGAATCTCCAACATCTTCAGCTATAGTCCTGCAAGGTCAATTCAGCTGTCTTTGACACCAAAAGTTCATGTACCACACACACACACACAAAAACGCATCCATCTTTTCCCTAGCTTCATTGAGGTATAATCAACAAACAAAATTGTTAAGATGTTTAAAATATGCAATGTGATGATTTGGTATACGTATACATTGTGAAAGAATTCCTCTTTTTGAATTAATTAACACATCCATCACCTCACATATTTACCTTTCTGTATGTGTGTGTGTGAGAATATGTCAGTTCTACTCTCAGCAAATTTCAGTTATACAAGATAGTGTTATCAATTGTTGTACATTAGATCCTATTGTACATTAGTCACCCTGTTGTATATTAGATCCTCAGACCTTATTCATTTTATATGCTCAATGAATTTATTTATTTATTTATTTATTTTATATGCTCAAACTTTCAATTAAAAGTTTATACCCTTTTACAAACCTCTCCCTATTGCCCCCACCTCTCAGTCCCAGTGCAGTCACTTTTAAAGTCATGTCTCCTTCTCCCAAAATCCCATTTTTAAACAGTAGACACTTATGGGATGGAGAGAGGATTCCTATACATTAATGTGCTATGGGTCCTTATGGTTTAGAAGCAGTGTCATAAAAGTTTTTGAGCATGATACACATAAGAAAGGAAAAATATTATGACTGTGTTCATATATACCTATTACATATGTATATTATAAATGAAATAACTTCCCCAAATAATATTTTCCTTTATATATGCCATGGATTCTGATGTTTAATGTATTTTTAGGCTATGTAGCTATGATCCTGCTAGCACAGTGATCATCAATGCAGACCATGGAGTAAAACCAGCTGGGATCAAGTCTGAGTCCAGATACCTTGCTTGAACTTGGAAACATTACTTAACTTATGCCATAACAGTAACACCTCACAGGGATTGTGATGGTTAAGTTTATTTGTCAATCTGATTGGGTTAAAGGATGTCCAGATAGCTGGTAAAATATTATTTCTGGATGTGTCTGTAAGGGTGTCTCCAGAAGAGACTAGGATTTGAATCTGTAGACTGAGTAAAGATCACTTTCATTGATGTTGGTGGGCATCATCCAACCACTGAGTATTTGAACAGAACAAAAAGGTGGGGAAATTGTGCATTTACTGTCTCTGAAACATTCATTTTTCTCCTGCTCTCTAACATCAATAACATTTCTGGTTCTTAGATCTTTGGACTCACAGCAAGACTTCAGTCATCAACAACACCACCATCCCGCAACTTCCCCTGCACCCCCACTCCCCCGCCCCATTCTCAGGCCTTTGAGCTTGGACTGAATTACACCACTAGCTTTCCTGTTTCTCCAGTTTACAGATTGCAGATCATAGGACTTATCCTCCATAACTGTGTGAACGAATTCCTGTAATAGGTCTATTTTGCATATCTATCAGAGAAGGCGATGGCACCCCACTCCAGTACTCTTGCTTGGAAAATCCCATGGACAGAGGAGCCTGTTGGACTGCAGTCCATGGGGTCACTAAGAATCGGACACGACTAGGATACTTCACTTTCACTTTTCACTTTCCTGCATTGGAGAAGGAAATGGCAACCCACTCCACTGTTCTTGCCTGGAGAATCCTAGGAATGGGGGAGCCTGATGGGCTGCTGTCTATGGAGTCATACAGAGTCAGACACAAATGAAGCGACTTAGCAGCAGCAGCAGCAGCAGCAGTATAGGGCCTCTGGTGGCTCAGACAGTAAGGAATCAGCCTGCAAGGCAGGAGACCTGGATTCGATCCCTGGGTGGGGATGATCCCCTGGAGATGGAAATGGTAACCCACTCCAGTATTCTTGCCTGGAGAATTCTGTGGACACAGGAACCTGTTGCACTGCAGTCTCTGGAGGTGCAAAGAGTTGGACACGATTGAGTGATTAACACTTTGTGTATCTACGTCTATATCCTATTGGTCTATTTCTCTTGAGAATGTTGACTAACCTAAAGATGTTGTGAAGATTAAATAAACATATATTACATGAATATCACTGACACATTAAAACTAACCAAGAAACATTAAATCTTATTCAATGAAGACTTTAGCATAATGTGACACATAGATGGTGTATCTTTACAATGACTGGCGTGCAGAAAGTGCTCAACAAGTGTTAGCCATTTGTGGTGATATGTTATTATACTTACTAAATATAGGACAACATGCTAGGAGTTTTACAATAAAACAAAAGAAATTGGAGACTATTTGAATAAATGAGAAGAAAGAGGAGATCAAACAATATAAAGATTTCTGTGGAGAGAGAAACATACTACTTTGGCATCAGCATGCTACCCATTTCCTTTCATAGCAGTATAAAATAATATGGTGTAAGTATTTGTCTATTCTCTTATTTTAGGCTCTCTATCTCACTAGACTGTCAGCTCATCCAGGGCTAAGATTGTGTCTATTATTCCACCAATGTTTTCTTAGCCTAGAGCTGTGCCTCTTACATAGGAGTCACCATATAAATGGCTACTTGTTGAATGGATAAAGATTGTTGTTTAGTTGCTAAGCCTTGTCTGACTGTTTTGTGAGTCCATGCACTGTAACCCACCAGGCTCCTCTGTCCATGGGATTTCCCAGCCAAGAATACTGGAGTGGGTTGCCATTTCCTTCTCCAGGGGATCCTCCTGATCCATGGATTGAACCCAAGTCTCCTACATTGGCAGACAGATTCTTTACCACTGAACCACCAGGGAAGTGCCCAAAAATGAATGGGCACACATTGTTAGTTTATTTGCACCCATATGTGAAAGTAACTGTTCAATTTAGCNCTCCTGATCCATGGATTGAACCCAAGTCTCCTACATTGGCAGACAGATTCTTTACCACTGAACCACCAGGGAAGTGCCCAAAAATGAATGGGCACACATTGTTAGTTTATTTGCACCCATATGTGAAAGTAACTGTTCAATTTAGCAAAAGCTATAGTCTTGTGACTATTGGTTATAGTGAATAGAACTCTCCCTTAAACTTTACTCACTACCCAGGTTTTGATCTCATGTTGGTATCCATGTACTATAACAAAGAGAAAGAGAAAGAGAGAACATATGATGTGCTGGTTGAAACACTAAAAGAAAAGCTAGATTTGGAGAAATTTTACCTTTTTCTGTGAAGCACATCATTCCAGGTGTGGGACATCTCTTGAGAACTGTACATGCTATTGTGCGGTAGGGCCCTAAAATGAAATTGAGATTTGCTGCCCAGCCTAGCAAGTTGTTCTCCATGAATTCCCACTCCACCCACTTGCCCAGATAAGGAAGAGAAAACAAATGAAATGACATCACCTAAAACTTCCATTCATGTGTTTTTTCTTTTGACTTCCTCTATCGATCTGGGCAAAAGTACAGAAGAACCTGGCATTAGAAGAAAAGTACTGAAACCCAAGAGGGAAAAGACCTATGAGATTATGACACACTGTTTCTTGCTGCTTCTTCCAGCTTTTTTCATGCCCAGTTGGCATTATATCCTTAACCTATCTTATTTCCATTTCTGTTAATGGAAGAGAATTCTGTTAATTATGTTCATTGTACTAAAGGAAGGGAATTACAAAGTTGGAATTCTTCAAAGCATTGAGGAATCATGATTCAAGGTACATCTCTCCAGTGAGAGATGGTAGAAGAACAAGGTCTTCAGATGAATAAGCCAATTATGCAGTATTGTTGAATGCCTACTGCTTACCTAATATTATGCAGGGCAAAACAGAAGAGGAAGAAACTGAAGACTTGGTCCTACTCAAGAGCTATTAAATTTTCTTACCATAGGACAGAATTGACTAAAAGTTGAAAGATGTAAAACCCTGAGTGTAGAAATAAGAATTTATAAGTGTGGTTCTATGCAGCCAAAGATGGAGAAGCTCTATACTATCAACAAAAACAAGACCAGGAGCTGACTGTGGCT